>BMAU01019951.1:835000-1435000 GCA_019973935.1 Trichonephila clavipes | reverse complement strand
CTGAAAGGATATTTTACATGCAACATAATCATGACATGCGAGTCAACGATTTTCATATCCAGAAAATCTATCGACTCCAACCGGTATCAATCCCATAACCCTGGCTTACGAAGAGAGCATGCTACCTCTAATTCACTGAGCAGAACGATTACTTGAAATCAAAGTACAAAAGACTAGATTTGATAATTAAAGTAAGACTAAATAATTTGAATTCTATTTGAAATAGGACTACTGTATTTATCTTTATCATATCTGTCTATTATAGGTATTCGTTTGAAAGCTAACTTGCATATCTGTTAAGGCATCCGACTATGTTCGGAACCATGATTTTAAAAAAACACATAAATGGACAATTTCCATGAATATTTAGTGTTACTTAGATTAGAATACATGTATAAAATAGACATTAAGAATATTATGACGAAAAAAATTATTTATATACAAAGTTTGGCAAACAATTAACATAGAATAACCTTTTTTCAAAACATTCTCCTTTTATAAAAAATGCTTCTATAATAGTAATATTTTGCTTATATAAAGTAAAGACTTCTCCAGAGAGTCTGAACTAGTATTTTAGAAAAATTCATATCATTTTCAGTTAAAATAATTTGAAATAATTATCGGCGTTTCTTTCGTAAAATTTCTTCCCTCTGTTGTAGTAAAATATGGATAAATCCATTTCAAAGGTATGTATTTCACAAATACTAGTTCAGCCTTTGTACAGAGGTCTGAGATATATACAGGCAAAATATTATTATAACAGAAGCATTTTTCACAAACGGAGAATGTTTTGAAAATGGGTCATTCTATGTTCATTTTTTGTCAAAATATTGTACTTAAATAATTTTTTATTGTAATAATATTCTTAAAACAATTTTATATACGTTTTCTATTATAAGTGACACTAAATATCATAAATATTATCCATTTATAAGCTTTTGCAAAATCACGGTTTCGAACGTAGTCTGATACCTTAAGTGAAACGCAATTTTTAATCAATGAGAATGTTGTAGAAATTATTTAGAATTCTAATGCTTATTGATAAACTATGGATATATCTTTTACGTCGATCATCTGGAAAACTTGAACAATTAAAATAAATGTTTCTACTGAGACTCCAGGCATACTTCTATGAAAATAAAATTTCGAGATTCAATTGTTCTTAAAAATTTGGAATATGTCAATAATTTTTCTTAATTTATAGTTTTATTGAAAAAAAACTTTTTCGGAAACTTTAAATAAGCCACAACGTTAATTTTGAGGTAACTTTTCTGTGTGAATTGAAATAATTTGTGTATTGGTATGAATACATTTTACTATATGTGTAAATACTGTGAAAGTTATACATTTTAAAAATATATTTTTATTTTTAAAGTATGAATTTGTCTTTTTCATTTTGTGCGCTGGAAAAGAAATACGTGATGCTGTTTTCAGAGAAGCAATGTATTTAAAAAATTCATAAATTCTTTAGAGTTATATTTTTTGTAAACATATCTCTATATTTAACTTTTAACTTTTTTTACACTTTTCTATAAAAATGTAGTATAAGAGATTAAACTTAAAAATCTTTGAAATGTAGCAAATCAAAGAAATTCATTTTGTTTTGAATATTTATCATTTTCATTAGTAATACTTATTCATTTTTTTAAATAAACTTTTTTGAGATCTTAATTTAGAGGAAAGTGAGAATTGTATTAAAGTCGCATTATATACAGCAACAAGAGAGTTAAAGGTCTTTATAGAAAATGATGCCAGCCGGTATGTAACTCCTAATTAAATATTACGGGAGGTGAAGTGAAGTGAATATTAACGTCGCAATGTTCAGCTACACTAGGGCTTTTGGCAACGGACCACGTAATTTTGAACCATGGTCAAGTGACGTGGACGATACCTGAGCTGGCACACCATAGCCTAATTTCCACACCACACCAACGGGAGGACAGTTGAGCTCTCGACAGATTTAACGTGCATCGCTCCCTTAAACGGCGTGTCTTTAGTGGAACTGGGCTCGAACTCGTGACAAGGCCTGCCACGATCCTATACCTTGACCTCTCAGCTACCGCGGCTACAATTATTACGGGAAGTTAGATAAAAATTAACGAGAATTATTACATTTTTAGATTAACGTTGTATCATCCCAGACGACGTTGGTGTTTGAGGGTTCAAAGATCAGACTGTATTTAATTGAATTGAGAGTTTTTTAAGGCATAAGAATTTAGTGTGACTGCTTTGTGCAGTGCCTCCCTTGCAAGAGATGTACAAGTGGGGGTGGGGGTGGTGGCGATCGCAGTGCCAACAGTAATTCAAACACAATTTTATTATCAGTTTAACTTAATAACGCTAGTCACACTAGGGGAAGAACGCACTTAATACATTAAACTCGAGGAGCAATCCCGTTGGATTAAGCTAATTATCACAGAAACAAATACACTTTTCTTAATATGGGAGCGATCTTGACTCCAATACTTGGATTGTCTTTAGATAACTTGACTAACTATACGACCTCTGGTCGTATTCTTATTCACACTTCAATATCTTCTTTCAACCATCATCGCGTACTCTACTTCAAACACTTAAATAGATGTTCTATTTTGCATAAATCCTGTTTTCTTCAATGAGAGAGTTTTTCAACTAAAATCACAGTTAAAAAGACCCATTTTACCCAAGAGGTCGATTAGTAGAATTGTGGATTGATCCGATACAACGTGAACTATTACATTTTTTGATTAACGTGAACTATTACTTTTTTAGATTAACGTGAACTATTACATTTTTATATTAATGTGATTTATTACATTTTAGATTAACGTGATCTATTACATTTTTAGATTAACGTGAACTATTACATTTATACATTAACGAGATTTATTACATTTTGAGATTAACGTGAATTATTACTTATATGTATATACTACGTGACATATAAAAGGGAGGCAGCTAATTACTTTGGAATGAATTATTTCTTAACTTCGGCTAACCAAACATGAGATAATATATTATGCACTGTTAAATTTACTTCTTACAATTAAAATACTTCTTTGACTACTTTTTTAGAAACTTTGTCAAGAATACTTTCTTTTAAAAAAGTAAAAATTACACACACAAGTAAAGGTGTTTGGTAAAAAGTCGTCATTTATTTGAATTAAATGATTCGATAGTTCTTATTAATATGTTGAAATAAGTAAACCAAATAAGACAAATTAATTAAATGAGATTAAAAATATTTATTTCAAAAGTTTGAAATTTAACTTATTTGTCAGATAAAAGTTTTTAAGATTCGATTCTAATTAGCAGAAATTAAAGTAAAATTTGCTTTAAAATATATTTAGTTATCTTACAATGCAACGTACATGTCAAGCCTTTTAAAGAATAACTTCTTTCTAAAAAAACATTTAAAACATTTAGAATACCAGAACAGAAATACACGCTTCTAAATCAAAATCTAGTCAGTGAAATTTATTTCTGAGCATACAATTTCTTGAAACATAATTCTACTTTTAAGGCAAAGGAAATAGATTAAAAATATGGCACGTGGCTTTGAAACACAAAATACCTTCTTCGAAATTGAAATTGAATTCACTTCTGTGTTTAAACGTAATACAAAGTTTCCCCTTCAAATTTGGAATTAAAAATCACTAGCTAAAATGAAGGTAGATTAAAACATATCCCATTTTTCATCATTACATTAGATTCCTTATTAAAAGGTTTTTATACTGTTTATTTGTATTTAATTTTTTTGGTTACTTTCCTTTTTTGTTTGCTAGCATTACTCTGAGGAGGTTTTTTTTTTTGTTGCAAGGTATCTTGATTAGTTGGAGAAACAGAACTGAATTCATTAAGTTGTAATTAAATTCCTTATGGTATTTGCGTTAAGAAATATTTAATTGCATTACGTGGTTTTCTTTAAGAAGCTTAGAATTTGTATGTGTCAATTAACGAAACTCTTCTTTTGTAGGAAAAATTGTTTCTAGTTGAGAAATAATTATAGAAATGAAAGTTTGGAAAAAAATGCAAAAAAAAGTATATGACGAGAGATGAATTGAATGTACGTTCTTCGTATTCAAAACATTTTTTTTTATTGTTTAAATAAATAGAAACTAAATTTAATTTTAAAGGCAATACAAGTATTTGGCAATGCACATTTAAAATTTAGTGGAAATATATTTGGCTATATACGTGTATTTATCCCATGTTTACATTATACTGTATGCATTGTAAGTACGTACATTTATTTCTTTAAAAATGCAATTTCTTTCATAAGTAAACTTATAATTGGTACTTATTTCTTTGTGAGATAAAACTATTAAAATCACAATGAAAAAAGTTAGTCTTATTAAAATAATTAAGTCGTAGAGCACTTTTAAGAGCTC
This sequence comes from Trichonephila clavipes, assembly GCA_019973935.1. Classification (NCBI taxonomy): domain Eukaryota; kingdom Metazoa; phylum Arthropoda; class Arachnida; order Araneae; family Nephilidae; genus Trichonephila; species Trichonephila clavipes. Next base: position 1,430,630 of record BMAU01019951.1, on the reverse strand, counting down.
TAAAACAGGGTGCAGACGAATTTATAGGGTTGATAGTTGGCAGTATGGGGACGAAAAATCAACATAGAACATGAAATTGCAAACCCCGCTTAGTCTAAGTAAGTTGAAAAACAGTTATTGAAGGTGTGTATCGAGAGGAATGAAAAGGGACATTTATTAGATGTAAACTAGCTGCATGGCCCGGCGTTGCACGGGCTTTCTCTACTTTTAAAAAATGTTCTCTTTCCTTCACAAAATCAGCACTTCTAATACTCTTTTTCAAACTGACTACCCCCCTTCCTCCGCTTAGCCCGGCGTTGCTCGGGCTTTTAACGAGTTTATAACTTAAAATTCTCTGTTTCGAAATTTTTTCGCTTCCTTTCTTTTTCAGACAGGTTTATTTACCCCGGCGTTGCATGAACATTTTTAAAGGCATAACATATTGTCATGGAAAAATTCCCTTTCCTCTCTCGCTATCAGAGCTCTAGAGTAAGTGAACAGAGGGACTGTAATATCACTCATTCATTTTGCAACTTTTTAGGCCCCAGAAAAGAAAATGTACCTATATAAAAAATAGTTGTTTGTTGAGTAAAGTAGAAATTTTTATAAATTAAGTGTTGAATTAAAATTGAGGGAGCGGTTTTTGAAATGTTCGATACGCGGAAAAAAAGTCAACGGAAAATATCATCCTGTTTTAGAAATAGTTTAATATTTCTCTTAAACTATCATACGATATTTTAAATTATACTTTTCCTGTTTTATCATCAAACCCTATCATTTAGTATTTGGCTTAGAGCCACAAGCACATTGGTAAAAAAAACCTAACCAGCCTTACATGTGTTTTTTGTAAAATTTAAAATTAGAAATATAAAATCTAAAATTTCACCAAGATATTATTTGTTCTTACGTATACAACACATGAGTTTCTCGGAATTTATTATATTTTAGATGTCAGATTGTACGTGCAAAACAATAAGATAACATAAACATATAGATATATGTTTGAGTATATATAAGCATATATACTCATAAACTTAGAGGTGAAAGGGAGTATTAAATGTAGAGGCAATAACGTGAAACGTAAGCACATACAAATTCTGAGTACTGTGACGGATCTTTACGGAATCTTCTCACTAATCCTCTCGGGGAATCTTTGGGCTAGCATTCGCATTTAATTCACAGCGATCCCTCTCAAGAAGAAACCTTGATATGTAGATTAGATCAACTACATATAGTTAGAGTTTTGTAATTGTAAATAGAAGAAGCCGAGAAACTGTTACAAGCGCTACGAAGGTGAGATATAATAAAGTTGATTTCCACAACTTGAGTTAAGAACGGTGTTTGCCACTGTATTAAATTAGTGAATTGGGAATTTATTGTAAAAGATAGATTAGGTTAAATTAAATTGATAACTTGAGCTTGTGCACTTAGGGTTTATTGCTTTCTCAATATCATCTCCAAGGACATTCACTTATGTTTTAATCTGTTATTGATTAGTGTGTTTGAGTAAAAATAAATAATCATTATAATAGAAGTTTCTGGTTCTGCTTTGTTTTTTCCCACACACTTAAGTAGGCAAGACGGTGAGGGAGTGACTTCAGGGGGAAGTCGCTCACAGTACAAACATTTAAATTTTATTTGTCATTATTTATTGCTATAAATTTTAGAGCTAAAAGGAACAGCTATATGAATTATGTAAGAAAATCAATGTTGATGAAGTTACTTAAAATAGCAATAAAAGAAACCTGTTTTGGAGTTTATGTAGATAATCTCAATTTTATTTAAGCTCAATGTTTCTAGCTACAAACTACTACACTGTTGACTGGTTTCTCATGTCTGCTTGGAATTCTTTAGTTACTAACTTTTATATCCATCAATTTGAATTTAATGATGGAAAATAAAAGAGTTAATCTGTTTCAAATAGAAATGTATGTATGTAGCACTTCATGTTATTTCTTTGCACAATTATTACTTAATAAAACATGAATATAGATTTATATTCAAATCACATACGTTAAACCCATACAAGCAATTTAAATATAACATTTACATATGTGAACAACATGTAACAATATCATATATAATCTTAAATTTAAAAACGTGTAATTTAAATCAAAGAATTCTATTAGATAGTTCAAATATTTATCTGGAATATTGAAATATCCTAGTTATGATTCCTGGTAGATAGGATAATGATTATATGACTTATCGCTATTAGGATGAGTATATTACATACATTATTTACTTATTATATTGAAAAAAATGGACGCAAATTTTCACTACATTACTTTAGTCATGTTCTAATGTATTTTAAAATCTAAGAAAATTCGTATTTATGAGTAGATTATTGAGCAAATAATTCTCATTGATATTCTTTTTGTTATTATTTTTTTGTGAATTTTATTTAATTGGGAGCAATTTGAATCTTTTAAGGAAACACCATGAATTTACTGAAAGTATGCTAATTGATTAAAAATTGTTTATTCCTAAAATTTCTGGAAAAAAAAGTATTCTGCAAATTTCGTTTACATGAATTTTTCTTATAATTTCAAAAATTTCCGATAAAAATGGGTAGAAAAAATTGAAAAAAAAAATTTCAAAAATGTGATAAAAATCCTTTGTATACAGAAACTGTGTTAAAATTATTAATGAGCCTTCGATCGTATGAATTTTTTATCTATGGAAAGAAGATTTTCAAGTTTTTATTGTTTTCCATTATATGAAGTACGTTGAAGGGAGATGGAAATAGGAATAAAGAGAAAATGCGGCCTCATCAATATTTTTTAAAATTTCATCCTTTGATGTTCGAAATCTTTCAAAAAAAGGGAAAAACATTTACAAGGAAAAGATTTCTGGAAAAAATGCATTGGAATAGCAGAATTAGATGGAAGAAAACTATTTATTAAAGAATTCGTTAAAGTTCCATTAAATGACATATTTTCCAACTTTGACGTCAAGCAAAATAATAATTATTATGATTATACATTTAAAGAATCTTACATTTAATACCAAAATATTTCAAACAAAAGAATATTCTTTTTTATAAATAAAAAATGCTGTTAGGTAAATGTAGTTTTGAAACAGTCAGTAGTTATGATTCGTATTTAATGCATTTATAATGTGACTTTTAATAACCTTAAAAAACTAAAATTACTCGGAATTAAAACTTAATCATTCTACATACCAAAAAAGTGTTAGAAGTAATATAAAAAATATATCCAACTTGAATTATCCTGGATGTATTTCTTAATCTTAATAGAGAAAATATAATTTTGAGAGGCAGGAGGAATTTTCTCAAGATATGAACGTATTAAATGATAATTCGAAAGTTGAAAAATCTATTGTAACATTCATTTAATTTCAGGTAATTAATTTTTGCGCCTATTTGAATGTATTTAATCAGATTTTCATGACAGTTTCAATATTTTTCACACACATTTACAGAAATTAATCTTTGGAGTTCATAATTGGGGAATAATTAAACTTGCTTTTTTAGTTCTGCTTTTGATCACATCTTTTGCCTTTAATTTGGTTCCTTTGAATGAAAACTATTTAAGCCATAATCATCACTTTCGCATAAATAAAGAGTAAGCTATGTTTTGTATTTTTTAAACATAATTTTAAAATTTAAACTCCCCCGCCCCAAAAACTTTTATAAGTATTAAGTAGTATTTCCTTGAATTTAATATTCACTCCTATATGATAAGATAAAATTTAATGAAAATAGGTATCTCTTACTATCAATCCCATTTTTAAAAACGGCTTTGTTCGCCAGAAATTAAAATTGATAATGAGTTGTGGTTAAAGATGTTCAAGAAACAAGTCACGTGGGTTCGACCCCTGATTTCTTTAAGCACTCGTCAAGTATGACAATAATGAGTGTTCCTCAGTTTTTCAAACTGTTTGCGAATTTCTTAGACAGTTTAGTGCGGAAATTAGCAATGTTATCTTATACTTCAATGTTATATGCTTTATGCTTATATGCTTTAATGCTTATATGCTTTAATGCTTATATGCTTTAATGCTTATATGCTTATATGCTTTATGCTTATATGCTTTAATGCTTATATGCTTTAATGCTTATATGCTTTAATGCTTATATGCTTTAATGCTTACATGCTTTAATGCTTATATGCTTTAATGTTATCTTTGCAAATTTTTGATTACAAAGTGTCGTAACCCCATGGTCACCGGTGAAGTTGGAGACACCCGATAAACAGACATTATAATAAAATCAAAATTTTTTTTTACTTTAAATTTACTATCAGAAGGTTGCTTAACCCTTTCGTATGCCTTGGGAAGATTACCTCGCATCTACATGATCTTACCAAGTACACTTGTGGGAAACGCAAAACCTATTATAATATATTGGCTTCATTATTATAACTATGAGAAGACTTATTTCCGCCACAATTTTGTGCTGCTGCACATAATCTAGCGATTATGATATCCATAAATCGGACAAAAAAGGATACTAAGAAGAAATATCTTGTCCCAAAGCTGTTGCAGTAACTGCTGTAACGATGTCATGGGAAGGATTGATCGTTTCCATCAAAGAAAAAAAAAGATACCAAATATTAAGAACTGAATAGTGATGGCATCGTATCTTTTATTTTCTTGTTGACCTTGCCATCATAAATAGTTTCATACTGTGGAAAGTGAGCAAAAGAAGCAGAATTTTAAACCAGATAACATTCAGTTTTGCAATAGCTCGTCAGCTAATAGAAGGGTATTTTTCAGGAAAAAGGAAAAGACGTCCTTCTAGCTTCCAAGCAAAGAAATATGTAGTGTGCTTAGCCAGTGTGAGAAATTAAATTCCAAAGATAGTCTCTAGATCTAGAAGATATTGGAAGTGTAGCAAAAGGGACAAAAAAAAAGACACCCGCTACATGTGTGCAGAATGTGATGTACCCTTATGCATTGCAACATGTTTCTTATTTTTTTTACGTCAAATAATCATCATCAAATTTAATTTGCTATGTAATGGTGAATGGTACAATGGGAAATATTCTTCCTACCCCTAAAAATTAAATATAAACATAAAATTCGGCAAAATAAAATATATTTCCTTAAATGCTATTGTTTAGTTGTTAATAAAACATTAAAAAAAGCAAGAAATCTAAAAGAGAAATAAATGGCCCATGAGAGTGTTATACCCAGGCAGTGGTCAACTTAATTACTAACCTAAATATCTGTAACCTATAATTAGATCATTTACCTGTCGCTAAGATCTGTCGTAGAGTTAACGACATATCTTGTTCAGTAAGATGAAGAATCCTTTTTCGGAAAATTCGAGGGCTTCAAATACTATAACTGTAATAATCTTAATTCCGTAGCAGCCTAACGATGATCGAGCTCACTCTCACTTCGCTGGAGTTTAAATATCAACTGGCATTTGCATGAATCACGGTCCTTCTACGGGGAGCGATATCATTAACATACAGCAGCGAAGAAATATTTTGAGAGAATTAATAAAATGCATGGATAGGACTCATTATAAAGGTCAACATTATCAATTCTCGAGGAGCGTTATAATACTTCGAATTCGAGATCATGACCAATCAGCTACCTGGACCTCAAAGATATTTTCAGAAGAAAAATGTAATAAGATTTAGTTTAGTCCCAACGATAAGGGTGGAAAAATAATGTCTTCTATTTATCGAAAAAATAAAATCTTCATCGTTTCAAAATCATCATCGCATTTTTAAAGCTCTAAATTTCATTGCGAACAATCCATTTTATGGTTGCCGTACATCGTAAAAATAAATAAAATCAGTTTTTTTTAAACAATCCACAATATTTTAAGGCGTAACACGGCATTCATTTCATTTAAAAGAAAAAGTAGAGTTTTTATATGGCTTTAGAACTGAATTTTCACTTTTAGGCAAAAATTGATAATGTTCAACTGAAAGTTGGAAATATTATACGATCATTATATTTATTTAAATACTCAACTAAGAATAAAATAGCTCTAAAGGGAGATGTTTTTTGCTTTCATTTATTTAAGATCTGCAATGTCTTTTTTAAAGGACTTGGTCGGTATTCCATTAAAAATAGTTTGCCTGTACGGAAATTTTAGAAAAACTAATGATAATATTAAAAGGTATTCCTTATATATGTATGATTTAATTTTAAATAAATTTAGAAAAATTATTAATGTTATATATATAAGCAGGAGATTTTTTGAATAATTCATCTCAAATGCGAGAAAATGGAAAATTAAAATATTGAATCCGTTATTCAGAAACAAAACGCGTTGAAGAGACATATTTCTTCCAAATAACAGTTCGTATTTGAATATGTTGAATATGCTAAATAACGTTCTGCTTCATCTAGCAATAAACGCAAAGTAATCCCTGGCATAAAAATTAACATTTTTAGATTCATTGTTAAAGTTTAAGGAAACATCTGTATTCTTTTCTCTAAATTTAAACTAGAAAGAATAACCTTATTAAATTAAAATTTTATTTCTGCTTTGAAACAATTGCATAAATTCTTGCCACGGTGAATTTTTCGAGATGTTTGTTTTTCTTTTGAATCATGTAAACATTTTAAAGTATTTTCTGTGTGAATCTAAGTTTTGGGAGAAACATGCATTTTTGCCAACGTATGAGCTCATTTATAAATTTTTCATTACAAAATTGGTTAATTTATTCTAATTTTTTATTTACTTACTAAAGAATGAAAGTAAAATCAATATAAGATTATAACTTAGTTAAACATCATCTTTTATACTTTTATTAATCTTAATGCAATGCAATGTTTACATGAACAGTTTTCGGCACAATAAATTCCTTTTTCGTTTTAAAATCAAATAAAAATCAACGTTTTATATTGCGTAGAGAGCTCTGGCTCATGCACCTATGCTGACTGCTGTTCATTGGCAACGAAGGCTAGAATTTTCAAGCCAAAACTGCAACTGGACATCCACTAAGTGGCGACAGGTAGCTTTTCCGATGAATAATGTTTTATGCTCCATCGAACAGATGAAAGTTGGCATGAAACCTCTGAAAGCAAACACCCTGCAACCATTGTGCAGGTTGGAAGCTGGAACATTATGGTCTACGAAATGTTTTCCTGGCATTGTCTGGATTCACTCATCATAATGGAGACCACGATGGACCAATACAAGTACCCCTATATGCGCATTGTTTTTCCTCAGGGTGATGGCATCTACCTGTAGGATAATGCGAAGTGTCATACAGCTGCCTTTGTACGTGTGTGATTCGAAGAACCACAGAAGGAAATACCATTCTTCCCTGACCAGCATACTTACCTGACTTAAACCCAATCGAGAATCTGGGGGATCATTTCTATCGAGCTGTCCCCGCCATGGACCCTCACTGGTGTAATCTAGCGCAGCTGACCACGGCACTGGAGTTGGCATGACTCGACATCCCAGTGAACACCTTGTGATGGCTATATCCACGTCCTTCTGATTTTCAAATTTTCTTGGGAAATCTTTGGTCCTTAAAAACTATTACAACGAACCCTTTGAAAAATAGAACGTGATTATATAAATTAGGCCTACTATGTATAGTCTAAGTTTTGAAACCAGACAGAGAGAAATATAAGATAGTTTACTAGCGGAACAGTGATTAATGAAATGTATAGTGTAACGCCCATATTTGCGATTTCATAATTTTAATTATAAAACTGACAATTTGTCACTAGAGATTGAATAGAGATTAGATTGCTAAGAAGGCAGTGTATTCGAACTTGAATCACGATACCTCCGGAACTATTATACCTGCAGACATGAAATTCGGTAGGCAGGCTCCTTTCATTAAGTAGACATCAGCTAAGAACAGATTTTGCAAAGTTCAAACCCCAAGGGGCGTTATGGGAGTTTAAGGGGTGTTATAGACAATTAGTTCCATTATTAAACTATTAGATGCACAGTCTTGAAACGTGGTACGCAAATTCCTTTTATAGAGTAGAGATCCCCTAAAAAAGGATGTTTACGAAAATCGACCTACTAAGGGCGTTGAGGGCGCTTAAGGGGGGATTATGCATAATTATTTTCATTTTTAAACTATTAAACATACAGTATTGAAATATGGTAAGTGGATTCCTTTCATAGAGTAGAGATCCGCAAGAAAATGAGTTTTATGAAAATCGAATCCCAAGTGGCGTAGCCGGGACTTAAGTGGCGTTACACATAATTATTTCTATTTTTATACTATTAGATGTATAGTCTCTAAATTTGGTACGCAGATTCATTTCTTGGAGTAGAGGTCGGCCACCAATTATATTTTACAAAGTAAAGCTCCAAGTGGTGTTGTGAGGCTGAAAGGGCGTTATAATCATTTCCGTTTTTAAATTATAATAGAATTTCTCCAAATTTTAAATACTTTTTTGAAAATGTTCCTTTTTTACTATATCATCCCTTTTTATTTTTGCAGAAATCGTCTCCCACAACGGCGTAAAGGATAATCTTTACCAATTTGATTTAGATAATATTTATATATTGGCTCACAAATGACCTAGGGAAGTACCGTTTAAATCAATTTTAATTATTTAAATGATTTCGCTATTCCATTTACTAAATTGTTCTTTCTTCGATGTTTATTTTACAATTCACTTAAAATTAACTCATTAGAGGCTTCTTCATCTTTCCATATATCTATAGTTTTATTTTTCAATTTATCCGTGCGAAGAACGGGTATACCAGCTAGTATATATATATATTAGGTTGGGGAAAAGAAACCATTATTTTTTCGGTAGATGGCTGTAGTGTCGATAACTCGTGAAGTACTGATCAAACAATTTGAAGTTTACGCTCGTTGTGAAGGTGACATTTCACACACAAAAAAAATTCTTTTGCTGTTTTTTGTTTGGTCCATTCAGTTGTGAGTTAGAGGGTGTTAAAAATGGAAATCATCAAAGAGAAAATTCGGGAGATTTTACAATTTGATTTTGATAAAGGCGAAAATGTAAGCAAGGTGGCTGAAATCACGCATGTTGTTTATGGTGTCGATACTGTAACGATACTTATGTGCAATTTTGGTTTCGTCGATTCCGTTCAGGCATTTTTGATGTTAAAGATGCACTTCACACAGACAGACCCATCATCGAAAATGTCGATAAAACCACAGAAATAATTGAAGTTGACCGGCATGTTAGCGGTCGTAGCATCGTCCAGGAATTAAAGATTGACCATAAAATAGTTTTAAACCATTCGCGCAAAGTTGGATTAAAAAAGAAGCTCGATGTTCGGGTGCAACACCAATTAACACCAAAAAATTATGATGGACTTAATTTCCATCTGCGAAACCTTGGCCAAACGGAATGAAATCGACCCATTTCTTAAGCGGAAGGGATAAGTAATGGGTCACATACGTCAATATTGTGCGAAAACGATCATGGTCATGCGCAATGAAGCAGCTCAAACGGTGGCGAAACCAGGACTAACAGTCAGGAAGGTTCTACTGTGTATTTGGTGGGACTGGAAAGGAATAATTTATTATGAGTTACTTCCGTATGGCCAAACACTAAATTCAGATTTCTACTGTCAACAAATGGACCAGTTGAAGCTATGGATTGACCGGAAACGGCCAGAATTGGCCAACAGAAGATGTGTTGTGTTTCATCAGGACAATGCCAGGTCACACATATCTGTAGTGACTCGCCATAAACTCTGGAACCTTGGTTGGGAAGTTTTAATGCATCCCCCATATAGTCCGAACTTGGAACCAAGTGATTACCATCTTTTTTTCGCATTGCAAAACTATCTGAGTGATAAGAAATTGAGATAAAAAAGAGATTGTGAAAATCGATTACTAGAGTTTTTGCCAATAAGGACCAAGATTTCTATGAGAGTGGCATTATGAAACTACCTTTAAAATAGCAACAAATTATGCAACAAAACGGTGCATATTTAACACAAATCGGACTATCCAAAGCATGTTAAATAAAGTCTTGAATTTCATTAAAAAATAATGGATTTCTTTTCCCCCAACCTAATACATATATATCTTTCTAGAATATAGAAGATGGCTTACAACACGTTACAGAAATGTTTTAATAGTTTCAAATTGCAAGATAAAGGTAAAATGTCTAAAAATAAAGTATGATTTAATTTAAAAAATCACAGAGAGGATGCAAATTTTTAAGGCAAAGTTTATTAGTGTTTATACTGACAAGAAATTTTTGCTATTTTAATGAGTTTCATTGAATAATACCATTTGGCTTTTAATGAAACTGAATTAAACTTTTGAGTAAAGACCTTAAAGTTAATTTGGAGCGGGAAAAATCATAATATTTAAAACATTTATCAGAATTCCGTCTATTTTTACTAATACATAAAAAAGAAAATCTCCTTCCACTAAATTTTTTTTACTATTACTTCTTAGTTTTATTTTTTCATAATATTAATGACTCGCTATCATTTATTTTGAACGCAATTATTTTTTTAAATCTAGTTTCAAATAAATATTTTCACCGGATATAAGATTTATTTTTATCACAGGAATTTGTGTGTGATTAAATGAAAACCATTAATTTACCAAAATAAAGTAAGTTTGACTCAGTTTTTATTTCATGATTTTGTGGTTTCTTACTTAATCACTGGATATTTTGTTATGATCGGGTGAATGAAATCACATAGTTGGTTTCATTTGAACTTATCCATTTATTGCCAATTACGAAATATCTCGTAGTGTGTGCTCTACAATTTTATATTGATTACAAATCTCCATTTGAGTTAAGAATTATTCAAAAGGATCAATGAAAAATTTATGCAGTGCAAAAAACTTAATAATTATTAATTTTTATTTTTAAAATTATAACACACAAATATAATATAACATAATAATTATACATATATGAATGCATTCGAAATATTAAAAAATATAGTGTTGCTGCCTATGATCAGCCTTGAAGAAAGAAAAAAAAAACGCAAATTTCTGTGTTGTTGTGGGACACTCTGGACAAAAATACCTTAAGTTTTTTTCTTTGTGTACATTCGGCATGGCTTTATAGGCATCCTTTTTCCTATGGGTAGATGCTGCTCTAAGTGATCAAAATCAGTTTTATTTGTATTATAGTTGTTGCTTTCTCCTGCATTTCTGCTGTCGCCATCAAATAAATGCATACTAACTTATTATTTAAATTCCGGCACCCTCTATTTTTGACACCTTGATTTATTTATTTATAAAATATGTATGCATTCTACAGGAAGATTTCAAAGTAGGGTTGAGCGATTTTCTTGCGCCAACGAATGTTTTTCTCAAGGTCTGCTAATTATTACTTACCAGCCAATTTTTATTACTTTACAACTCTTTATGAGTGTCATTGCCTTATAGGTTTTCCCCAGCGAGGATCATTACACATCTCTATGAAAATTTGACACAACATTACGCATTTGACTGTGGCCAGATGAAATTATGTGACGAACTTGTAAAACCAAGCCAAACTAAAATAATATTATTAAAAATGAAGAATTTTATTCAAAAAAAGAGAAAAAAAAAAGAACGCTACTAGATAACTCTTAAGCGTCACTCAGCACAGGAATTCTACTCAATGACGCCATCTACGTGTTATCTCGTAGTGTTTTTTTTTCAATAAAAATTTGTGTACATCTCATTGCAGTATTATATCAGTAACTTAATACTTTTCTATTTTGGAAAATTTTATGCTTTCTTAAAAACAAAACCTTACCGCCCAAGGGAAAAGGTTATAAATTTACCTGGCAGTAGATAGGCTAATGGATTAAAACTTATTACTGGATTGATTATCCTATACAGTCTATTCAATAGCTTAGAGATAGCGTGCTCGCTTCATAAGCCCATGGTCGTGGGTTTGATCCCGGTTTAAGTTGGATGCGAAATTCATAGATACGCTTGACATATGATTATGTGGCGTGTAAAAGATTCCTTGAGAATCAATTTTGCTTTGGTACTTTCGGCAAAATTAAATCATGGTAATATATATCATCCAACGAGATCTTGAATTAAATTGACTCAATCATCGAAATTTGGTAGAGAAAGCTGTCTCTAGATGGTAACCTCCATGAAATGGCTCTCGTTTATTTGGGAACTTGACATGTCTGCAAAGGCTTAATTGCCAATATGCAACACATTAGGGAAAGAAAATTATAGTATACTCAAAGATTTTATTTGAAGTAAAATTTATAGGAAAAATTTTACATTCTATTATCAGAATTCCTTTATCAATATCTGTGTAAGAAATTAATTTAGTCACATTCAGGGATCTACATGTTGGAATATTCGTATCTTAGTGTGTGTGTGTGATAAGATAATTTATTTTCTACTCAGATAATATTTCTCAGTCAAGTGCATGTAATATTTAGAAATGAAGGAATGTTTAGAAAGAATCTATTTTGTAAAATATTTATTTGTCTTAGAAATAAAGGGAGCCAATCGACAACAAATTCGAAGCATAATTTCACTTAAATACACTTAAATTCATAATAATTTTTGTCGTTTGCAACTCATTTATACACATTTTTGAGGGGCTTAGGATTGATTTATAGATTGTTATTTAGCAGTCATTGACGGAGGGACATGAAAATCATTAGGATTACTAAATCGTAATCTTTTAAGAATGCATATATTTTTCACCTATGATTAAATTCTTTTATTGGTGGGTTTTTCTTTTAGTTTCAATTATAATAATACATTCTATAACAAAAAAAAGCTATGCACCCAGAAAAAAGTTTTCCGATTTCGATAAAAATCAATGGATGCGAAAAACATACGTAGAAAAACAAACTATAAAAATTTCCGAACAATTGAATGATTATTTCAGAATGTGACCGTTATAAGGGGAGGAAGTCAGTAAAGCGTTGGTCCACCTCTGGCTTGGTTGGAAGCTGTCACCTGGCGTGACATAGAATGATCAAGTTCCCGGATGTTGTCTTGCGGAGAATTTCATGGTAAATTGTCTCCAACTGTTGGGCTAAATCGTCAACAATCTGGAATGGTTTGAGTCGTCTTCTCATAATATACCAAATGTGCTCTATGAGAGAGAAATTTGGCGTAGGCAAGGAAGCAGAGGGCAAGCTTGAAGACAATATATAGCAACACGTGCTGTGTGAAATTGGGAATTATCGTGTTGAAAAGAAAGTCCTGAGTATTACAAAAGAAACGGTAATACAATCGGTGTAACATTTTCCCTCCACACAGCTGCGAAATTGGCTTCCTTATGCTGATAGCATTACACAGTTCATATCCACACATGCATCTCTAAAAGATACGTAGTCTTTTCATATGACATCACACCGATAACTGATGATCGTGTGAAACCCAACTGCTGGATTCCAAACCTGCGAGCAGGAACTCCGACTGTAATTCGAGGTGTAAGAAGCTACCACTCCAACCCCAAGAGAGTGGAGACGCAGTCCGTTTTGAATAACTAAAAAGAACGGTTGTGTTTGCCTTCCTCTTCACAACTATCACATTCTATAGAATAGAAACAGTCACTAGTTTGAATAACTTGTAACCAACTGTATAGATTGTAACTGATAGCTGTGGGCATATTAAATAAATCATTTAATTTATTTACTCTCCCACTATCCATCAATTTTTCTAAACGTCACAACAGTCAAAGGATGTCTTCAACGTACCACTGTGCTGCCAGTGTACCAGAAATGACTACCAATGGAGTAACTATTGAAAGATACTTTAAAACAGAAAATATAAACAAAAATATTGATACGAAATAATTTATGTAAAATGTGTCCAATAATATTAATAAAACGAATAAGAACTATTTTTTGAAAATTTTCACTATAATGTGTCGTTTTTAACACACTGCTCATTACAGAGATTAAATTTGCTATTTTATGGTTCATACACATTAATGCATATCAAAACTATCTATAAATAAGAATTAACTTATCTTTCTGGATGGGGGAGCCAGGGTGACAGAAGGACAACGAATATTGTAAGCTATTAAATAGCTTCAGTGTCAATGTTAACAAATCTTTTTTCAGAGGGTACCGTTGCACGTGAATGTCTGCTGGAATGAGATTTCAGATGGTTTTGCCCGTGAGGGCATCCGTAAAGATTCTACACATGGTGGCTGCCTTAATTTTTAAGAAATTATTACCTGGGTCAAACAAGATATCAGATCCTCTTGGAGGCAGGCCACCACACAGGAAACCGCCCTGGTGCTGCTTTACTTGGGACAAGCAGTAGACAAGATGAAACTACTTTTTCTAGGCTTCGCAGTGGACATATTCTAGTTGAACGTCATGTGGCGAATCTTAAAGTTTACTCTCCTTGTCCAAATTGCAATGTGACTCAAGCCGCTCCTGTCCGCATCTTGGCTTGTACTGGTTGCCATAAGAGCTAGCTGCTATCAAGTCCTGCAACATTTCTTCATTGTTTAAAAACGCACGGGGTTCATGGACTTGATGTAGATGTTTCTGTCAATCAAGTGGAATAAGAAATGACAACAAACTTATATTAATAATGTAAATAAAATAATACAATATAAACAAATAAAATAATTATAATATAAATAAAAATAATAATATAAGTAATTAATTTTAAATAATATAAATAATAAATATAAAAAACACATATACACAATAAAATAATAAATGTAGTTTAACAGTGTTGCATGAATGTAAGTAAGATAAAAATCCATTATAAATAAATATTTAAATAAATGAAATCAGGAACAAACGGATAGACAGCAGCAGACAGATAAAGAAGGAAAGAAGAAATAAGCATTAAACAAATGACTCTACAAAACCAGCAACAAATAGAAAATCCAGTGCTATCACCCTTTTCATAACTATCACCGACATCATTTTCCGACATATTTCTTCCATCTACCCTCTTTTATGATCATCATCATGTGATTGATCCTAAGAATGCAATGGGTCTCCTGCGACTCATTTTGGAGCCTACCTGTGTATTTTACAGTTAAACAAAGAAAATGGGGACTGGGGAGAAACTTCATATCTTTTTTCTTTTATTTCTAGATGGTGATTTGAGGATAAAGAAATTAATAAAAAGGGAATTTTTGAGCAAGTATAAAAATATAGAGACTCCTAAACGAAAATGATAAACACTGAGAAACGAAAGCTGTTCTTTCTGCCAAGAAATGTAAGTGAAAATGTGTTCTTCGTTTTTATATAACATTGCAAGTGCATTAAAGGATTGAAAACCTTTGAAAAATTTATGAAAAATATATCTTTATATTTACTTTAAGGTATCCGACTATGTTGGGAAACGTGATTTTGCAAAGCACATAAATGGATAATTTTCATGATATTTAGTGTCCCTTAGATTAGAATATATGCATAAAATTCTTTTAAGGACATTTTGACAAAAAAATTTATTTAAATATAATATTTTGTCAAAAAATTAACTTAGAATAATCTTTTTTCCAAATGTTCTCCTTTTGTGTAAAATGCTTCTATTATAATAATATTTTGCCTGTATATAGCTCAGACCTCTCTACAGAGGCTCAACTAGAATTTTGGAAATATATAACTTAGAAGTGGGTTTATTCATATTTTACGACAACAGAGGGAAGCAATTTTAAGAAAAAAAACGTCAATAGTTATTTCAATTGGTGGGAACTCTGAAAATAATGTGAATTTTTCAAAAATTCTAGTTGAGCCTCTGTAGAGAGGTCTGAGCTATATACAGGCAAAATATTATTATAATAGAACCACCATTTTTCACAAAAGGAGAACACTTGGAAAAAAGATTATTTTAAGTTATTTTTTTGCCAAAATATTATATTTAAATAAATTGTTTTTCTTAAAATGTCCTTAAAACAATTTTATGCATGTATTCTAATCTGAGTGACACTAAATATCATGAAAATTATCCATTTATGCGCTTTTTAAAATCACGGTTCCGAACGTAGTCGGATACCTTAAAGAGAACCATCAAATCTTGTAAAAGTGATTTTATCGGAGAAATATATTGAGGAAGAGAAGCATCTTACTTGACTAAAGTTACGTAGTAAACGGAAATTAAATTTGAATGTGAGTTATTGTAATTGCAGTAATATGAAACAAGTAATGCTTTTATTAAAGATAATTTAAATGCTATAAAAATATTTAATGGGCTCAATAGTTTTTTCTTTCAACTCTAAAAAGGAGAAAAATTATGAAGTTTTCAATACATTATTTTTTACATGGGATTTGAGAAAACATGAAAGAAAAGAAGCTTACTTTTTTATCTCAAAAAGATTATTTTTTGTAAATTATTTCAATCAGGGACTTCAAATACATTTGAAAAAAAAGCATCTTTTGTTTTTAAAATGTAATTATTTTTAGAAAATAAAGTTCGAAATTTAATTTACAACTATTTATTATTGCATCGTGTGTAAAGAGTCTTTTGTAAAGGTAATTATTTGGAAAGGTAATTATTTGTAAAAATAATTTTAGTCTTAAAGAACTTTTTTGTCTTTTTATAGCATTTAAAATAAATTGAGAAGGGAATTACGATATGAATAAAAAGATACGCGTAAAATGTAATTATAATTTTAATTAAATTCTAATTAATGTGACAGCCTACCTTGAAAATGTTTCGTCTAAAAAGGCATGCATATATATGCATAAGGTATATAAGGCATATATATGCATAAAGGTATATGCATATATATGTGTATATGTATATAGATATATATATATGTATATGTATATGTATATAGATATGTATATGTATATATAAATATAAATAAATATACATATATATATACATATATATATATGTACATATATACATATATATATGTACATATATACATATATATATATGTACATATATATACATATATATATGTACATATATATACATATATATATATACATATATATATATGTACATATATATATATATATATATATATATATATATATATATATATATAATATAGTAATAGTTTCTAATATTTATGGTAAAAAAGAGAAGATTTTAATTTCAATATTATAGAAGTTCCTCATTGGGAGAGTAATGTACATGTTTCTATATTCAGAAATATTTTTAGTAATTATATACAACGCAATAAATTTCTGGTGTCAAAAAATCAGAATTAATAAATAACTATAAAAATTTTACTAAATATTACTTAAATTAGAAATACCCAATTAATTTGTTTAATATTTATATAAATAAAGCTATTCAAAATAGTAACGATTAAAAATTCTAAGATTGATAATAGTTTATTATTATAAACTTACATATTTCACAGTTATAGTTACTTCCTTATTCTAATATTAGATAACATTACTTATTATTATTTTATTCATATATACCCCAGTGTTACTAAAGTTTTGGTAACTTGTGACTCTCTTAATTTTTATTTCCATTCTTTTTACACTTTTGTTAAGTGCTACATTTCAGCCATTCACATGATTTAAATATGAATTAGGGTCCAAAATCTGGCAATAACTTTTTTATTGCACTCAGATTTAGCGCGGGCTCTGCATTTTTAAGTGCAATTTTTAGGTAAGTTACCTCTATCTTGCAATGGATTTAGATATTTCTATCCATTACTTTCAATAGGTTTTTGCACAGTATTATTTACATAAAGGGGGAAGGTTGGCTGGCCAAAAAACATGTTCAACCCCACTTTTATTTAAATTATTTTATATATATTAGCTGTCCTAAGTCAGCAATGTTTATAACATACTGCAGCATTCATTTTATAATTTTTAATCTCGGTTGCTCATGTGTCCTTCATTGTGTGATTTTTCTACTGCCTTTGTGTTTTTTGAATGTGATTGTTGAATGTTATCTCTTGTTTGTAGGGAATAAGACTATATATATCTATATATACATGTGTACGTATATGCATATATATATATATATATGTATATATGCATATATATATATATATATATATATATATGTGTGTGTGTGTGTGTGTGTGTGTGTGTGTGTAGAGAGAAAGAGAGAGAGAGAGAGAGAGATTTTTTATCACGAGATATCTCCGAAACTATTAGACCTACAGAGTTGGAATTTAGCAGGAATGCTTCATCTCTTGAGTAGAGATCGAGAAAAAATAGAATCTCAGAAATATGAGATTTTTTTAAATCTATTACACCCTTTTCCTTCTCGAGAGTATATTCCGTTTAAACATGTTCTTAAAGTTCCTCTAAGAACAGGTTTAAACGAAATTAATTCTCGAAAAGGAAACGGGCGAAATAGATTAAAAAATATATAATTTGTAAGTTTTGTGGACCTACAGACTTGAAACTTTTCTGACATGTGTGTTTATTTCTTTCATAAAACTTTAATTTCAATATTAATTAATTGTGAATAAATACGTTTTTTTCAATTTAAATGTTGTCAAGAACTTCAAGTTTAAACTATTCAGTTACACAGAATCATTTTTGAATTTTTAAGAAAGTTTGAAAGTCAGACGAAAAGTCAGACGGACTAAACCATTTTTATAAAGAGTTTAGACTATTTATTTTCAAGTTAAAGTTTTAGCTACATTTCTGTAATCTTCTATAAGTGCAGTCAACACTTTCTTATCTGGAAGGGATCCCAATACACGAAATTGGAATGTTAACAACAAGTATAATAGTTTCACTTGATTCAGCTTCATGGAAGGAAAATTATTGCTATTTTATAAAAAGAATAAACCTCTCTACAAATGTAATGCCCTTAGATATTGAATCAATATGAAATATTTTTGTTTACAATACAGGTGTTCTTGATATTAACAAGTATTATAAAAAAAAATTTAAGTCAATTCCTTAAATTAGAAACTTTTATTTTAGCTACTTTTTATTAAATAGTTACAATTAATATAAATATGTATATAAATATGACAGAATCACAATATTAATTAGTAATTAATCATTTTTATTCATTATCATTTAAGTATCGTATTGTCAACCAATACAATCGTGTATATAAAATTTCAGTTCAACTGAATGCTTTAACACGTGAGAAAACCCTTTCAAATTTTGACACAAGTCACCAAAATGTCGCCAAGTCACCAAAAATGATGCCAACGTGGTTGTATTTGTAATTATGTAATTAATTAGTTTTATTCAATTAATTTTTATTAATTATAATTAAGTTATTGTATTGTCATCCAAAATAATCATGTATATAAAATTTCAGTTCAATCGAGCACTTTAAAATGTATTTCATTAAGGATTGAAAATTCCACCAAGATAAATAAATAAATAAAGATTGTGAGCTAATAGTGTAGGAATTAAAAAAAACACACTTTCATTTTTCTCTTCACCTCTTGACTATATGATTTCACTTCCGTCTCCTCAATGGTCACGTTAATCTAGTGGTTATAGTCATGAACTTATGAGCAAAGTTGTCTAGTCGCGACGTTGGTCACGGTAGTCTAGTGGTCATAGTCATGGACTCTGTGACGAATCTATACGGCACTTTATCACTAATACTCTTGGGCGTCTTTGGAGATTGTAAATGTGCGTATATTTCCAACCAGCTCTAAAGGGAGGAAACGAGATATGAAAATGAATCAAAGTATTTAAGGAGAGTGTTGTAGGAGAGCGGAGAAGGCTATTGAGCCAAGAGATACATAGACGGAGCGCTAAGAAGATTCAAGTTGATTGTGTGATTAGTTTCTAGCTGATTATCAGGCAGGGATCTACATTCGAAAAGTTGAGCCGACTGGAAAGGAGTGAAGTAGTAAAATTCAGGTGATATTTAAACTTCATTTATCGGGTAATAAGAGTAAATAAATAATAGAGTTAGTGGAAAGTTAATGATTGCTAGTAATTCAAATTGCGTATATCTCTCGGTCCTCTTATTCCGGTAAACCCGTTCGATACTGAGTTTAATAATTGATTAGTATCATATTTCGTGATTTAATTTAATAGTAAAGCTCAATCTCATTGACGTAGACATATTGATTCATCTTTCAATTTAGAAGGTTGGTAATTGATTCAAGTGAATAAATATTATTTGTTATTGTAAAAATGTCGTCTGGTAATTCTTTGCCTCAATTCAATCTTGGTGTCGAGGGTGGAACAAAGGGGGGTTCTCACATCTCGTGACCAACGTTGTCGAGTCACGACGTTCGACTCCTGATGCCAGTGAAGACACGACGTGTAGAGAGGCTGACACATGCTTAATCTGCCGTTGCTCAAAGTCTTTACGGTGACATGGTGGGAAAAATAGGAGAGGGGGGTGCCGCCTCTGTTGACATATTTGTCACTTAACCGTGGTTCAAAATTACGAGATCCACTCCAAGTGCGAGGTTAAAAATTCACTCACTCTATCTCTGCTAAGAGCTATTCATCAGAAAGTATACAAAAAGTTATTAAAAAAAGAATATCAAAGTTATTTGAAGTACGAATTTATTCGAATTATTTCAGAATAGTTTTGTTCTATCCAATTTGCCTTGACATACATAAATAAGTCATTATTTCTCATCCATAAAATCCCAAATCTAATCGATTTGTGATTAGAATTAAAATACTGCATTTTATTTCTATTGCAATCCTTAGCTTATTTATAACTCAAGGCTATCTCACGATATGAGTTTTATCTTGCAATCGCAGAATGACAATTCGGGCATGCAGAAACATGATCGACTCGCAATTTTGACTCTCATCGATGACGAAGTAATATCCCTCCGGCTACGCTTATTCCCCTCGATAAACGAAAATGAAACATTCTTTTTTTTGCTCTCACAGCTTCATCTTCCCGTCATCTTTTACTTCATTTCTTGTTAATTTCGAGGTGTTTCTTATTTGAGTGGAAGTGTCCTTTTCGTAATCGAAATCCTGAAATGAGCAAAATAAAACTACTTTTCATCTTCAAAATAAATAAATCGCGCCTTCATAAATCCAAATAGTAAAGAAGAAAAGTAAGTTATAAAGCGGGATGCATGATTTCCGATATGAAATAGAATGAGGATCTCAGTTGAAATTATTTGAGATGTTTCTTCTTCAAATAAAGTGAAGTTAAAAGAACGAATAAAGCTGGAAGGTATAAGGTTAACACATGAAACAACGAAACTTGGAAATAACAGAAAAGGGAGCAGGGGGAGTCTAGCAATTGTAATAATTTTCGCAATTAATCCCGGTTTTCGACATCTAAACAAACTCACCAAATGACGTGTCACTTCCTCTAATACTGGATGCTTCTACCATTTGCTTTGTGTCGAGCAGAGTTTCACAAACTTTTTTGTCTCCTTACCATGAAAACTTTTGACCCCTTACCATGTTTTCTTGTTGGGGGTAGGTCCATGTTTACTTAATATTGAATTTTTGAAAATTCTTCAACTTAAATAAGTTTTTGATAGCTGGTATAAAGCTACTTACTTTAAGGTATCGGACTACGTTCCGAACCGTGATTTTGAAAAAGCGTATAAATTGATAATATTTATAATATTTTGTGTCACTTAGATTAGAAACTGTACACAAAATTGTTTTAATAATAGCATTAGAATAAAAATTACTTAAGTACAATATTTAGACAAAAAATGAGCATAGAGAATGACCCATTCTCAAAATATTCTCCTTTAGCGAAAAATGCTTCTATTATAATAATATTTCGCCTGTATATAGCTCAGAGCTCTGTAAAGAGAGAGAGAGGCTCAAATAGAATTTTTGTAATATATACCTTAGAAGTGGGTTTATCCATGTTTTACGACAACAGAGGGGAGAAATTTTAAGAAAAAAACGCCGATAATTATTTCAAATGGTTGTAACTCTGGAAATAATGTGAATTTTTCAAAAATCATAGTTGAGCCTCTGTACAGAGGTATGAGCTATATACAGGCAAAGTATTTGTATAATAGCAGCATTTTTTACAAAAGGAGAACATTTTGAAAAAAAGTTATTCTAAGTTAATTTTTTGCCAAAATATTGTTTTTAAATAATTTTTTTTGTCAAAATGTCCTTTAAAGAATTTTATACATGTATTCTAATCTAAGTGACACTAAATATCATAAAAATTATCCATTTATGCGCTTTTTTAAAATCACGGTTCCGAACGCAGTCGGATACCTTAAAAAAATTTAGTTTTTATCTGTAGTGAAGTGAAGAGTGAAAATTTTCAGAAAACGAACTTAAATTAATTTTAAATATGTATTAATTAATTTAATATTTAGAAATTATTATAAAAAAACTGACCAACAAACAAATGGTTTAAATGGGAGGGGTGAATCAGATGCTTTTCAACAAATTTTCAATATGGGGCGTTAATTTTGTTGGGTTAATCCTACATCTCAGTTAGGTTTTTTTTTAATGTTTTTGTTATGAAGTTTGGCAACCGTGCTGAAATTTCGTTCCATTAGGAAAAGCAATTAAAAACTCTCTCACAATATTCCATAATTCGACATAGACTGATATGTTTATATTATAAGGAAATATTCCGTAAGTAAATAAGTAACGTAATATTTATTCTATTTATTGAAAGCTAAAATTAAAGTTACGAACTGGTTAAATGAGAACCACAAACGTAGACTTCCATTAACACCTTATGGAACCCCAATTGTTTATCCTGTTGGTGTAGACCCCTTAGAGACCGTCGTAGACCCCTGGGGATTGATATAGACCACTTTAAGGTATCCGACTACGTTCGGAACCGTGATTTTAAAAAAGCGCTTAAAGGAATAATTTTCATGATATTTAGAATCACTTAAATTAGAATACATGTATAAAACTGTTTTAAGGACATTGTGACAGAAGCAGTTATTTCAATACCATATTTCGGCAAAAAATTAACTTAGAATCGTGTTCCAAAATGCTCTCCTTTTATGAAAAGTGCTTCTATTATAATAATATTTTGCCTGTATATAGCTCAGACCTCTGTACAGAAGCTCAACTATGATTTTTGAAAAATTCACATTATTTTCAGGGTTACTACCAATTGAAATAATTATCGGCATTTTTTCTTAAAATTTCTCCCTTCTGTTGTCGTAAAACATGGATAAACCCACCTCTAAGTTACATATTTCAAAAATTCTAGTTGAGCCTCTGTAGATAGGTCTGAGCTATATATAAGCAAAATGTTATTATAATAGAAGTATTTTTTGCAAAAGGAGAATATTTTGAAAATGAGCCATTCTATGTTCATTTTTTGTCAAAATATTGTACTTAAATAATTTTTTATTGTAATACTATTCTTAGAACCATTTTATATAAATTTTCTAATTTAAGTGACATTTAATATCATACATATTATCCATTTATACTCTTTTGCTAAATCACGGTTTTGAACGTAGTCGGATACCTTAAGAATCACTGGTGTAGAGTAATAACTCGTTGTGATATTTATGTAATAAGCTTCTGACATGTCTTCTGGGATTTCAAACCATGCTTAGTGAAATGATATTTCTAGTTCATTGAAATTTTTTTGAACATTATTCAACTCTCTAAAATGCCTTTCCAGTTTATCCCACAGATTTTGGATTATATTATGTCTCGACACGTTGATGACCATTTTAGATGATGAAACACACCATAATTATGGTTAAACCAGGTTTGAACAGTTTTGGCACTATGGGGAGTTGCATTGTCATCCTGATATATTCCGTCACCATCTGGAAGCTAATCTTCCATTAATAGTCTAGCAACATTTTCAAGATGAGATAACTACTCATTTACAGTTCTGCTGCCCCTTATAGTGATAAGGGGACCGAGATCCCATTCCAACCAAATGCTCCCAAATCATTAACCCTTTACCTCCAGCCGGGACGACTGGTTGTTTGCAATCTGGATGAAGGGCTTCATGCTGTTCCCGACGAATCTTTTGTCTGCCATTTGTAAAAAGTGTAAAACAGCTCTCACAACTCATACAACTTTTTTGTCATTTCTACGTCCCAGACTTTGTATTCTTTAACGCAAGCATATATAACGATTTTTTTTCCATTTAAAGCTGACAAATAGGATTTTTGATTCGACTTTCAAACTTAAAAATTTAATTTTTCGTATTGTTCTGTGAGAGATCTTGGTTTCCGAGTTTAAATTGAATTCATTTGTAATTAGTAGAGTTGTCAACCGTCTACTTTCTTTTTTCCCCTTCACAATCCGCTTCAATTTCCTCGCATCCCATTCTGTCATTTTCTTGGGTCTATGACCCCAAGGGATGAAGGTTTTGTGCTACCTCTAGTTAAATATGCTTTAGATATCCTTTATTACGCTTTTGTTTGATGTTCTAAGTTGTTTTGAAAATTCAGATATTTTCATGTCGTTTTGTCGCAAAAGAAACAATCTGCCCTCTTTTTAAACTTGCTAATAGAATTTGTTGATGGCCGCAGCATTGCTTTGAACGGTAGAAAACTTGTATGCAGCTATGTATTGATAGTGAAGGGGAGTATGTTGAAGGTGGTTAAAAGATATATTTGTACATTGCTTTCAATAAAGCTAATTTTTAAGATTAGCCCGGTTATTTAATTATCGCACTACGTATTCACATAATTTGCATTACTTGTTGAGGTGCACATACCCCGTAAATTTTGCTTAATTTTCTGACCTCTCATTTTTAATGTTGCATTTCCATAATATTGTAAAAATATAAAGTATTTTCTATAAATTCTTTCAAATATCGAATATATATTAAGTTCGAAGTTTTTCAATGATTCGGTAAAATGGTAACAATAATTTTAGAAATATGTTAATACGATAACAATACAGTTCAAAAATACTTTTTCTTGTATAAATAAATAAAAGGATATAGATGAATGTTTTTTTATGTCATAATGTATTTCGTAAAAAAAATTCCTGCTATTAAAAACCTCTAATACGAGTATAAATGCGAATATTTTCTTTCAATTCGTTCTGACTTTAACACTTTAAGTTTTGTGGAAACTTTATAATGCGAATCAGAAATAAATAGATTTATTTTGATTGTGCTAAACAGTATTTCATTTAAACAATTATTCTCAACTCTCATATGTATATTTACTTTTTATTATGTTAAGAGTCATTATATCTTTTATCTAGTTTCAGTTTAAAATGCATTTGTAAATAAGCGTGATTTTTAGAAGAAAAGTTATTTTTAATTAATAAATTTTTGAGTATTTTATAAAGAATCCAAAGAATTGGATAAGTATTTATTTTCTTTTTTTCGAATTTATCCTTCATATGGATTCACAATACTAAATCTTCTTAAAAAGATAACTCTTATGATTACTTCTTTAGATTATTCAATGATCCGGCATTTATGTATATTCTTTTAAAATTTGAACAAGAATGCATTTATAAAATTATGTGTCATTTATTCAAATAGCTTTAGAATTTTTGTTGTAAAATATTAATAATTGTGAAAAATGAACTGCGAAAAAATCAATGACGCTCCGTTGATTTATTAATTATTCATTATTATGAAATTACAAAAGTGATATTATTAAATTTTTTTCCCTCTTAAAATATTATTTTGTAGCAAAAAATTTCAGAAAATTCTTATTGAAGTTAATATTATTATTATTGAAAGAGAGATATGCGATTTGAACTCGATAGAAGCATTTTTATAGAAAGGGGAAATGAATTTAGAGTAAAAGATTTTTTTCTATATATTTATCAATCGATAACATGATTTTCGTTAGTTTCCCAGTAATAACATTAAAACTTTTAGGAATTTGAATTAACTGTAAAAAATATAAATTTTGCTACCAGGGAAGAACTTTATATTCAATTCTAATTGCCCATAACATTTTATTTTTTAATTTCAAAAAATAATTTTCCATATATAAGATAACAAATTCATTTTAAATAAATCTCGAAAATATTAAATAATTTTAGAAAATGTATGCATAATAAAACGAAATAATTTTAATTTCATTACCAAGAGCTTTTGAAACAACGCTGGATCAAACTATTATTTAAAAGTTGCACAAACATATGAGTGGCAATTATGCATTACAAAAAAAACCCCGTTTTACTAAAAAAAAATTCGTGTATGCTTTTAAAACGGGTTTCCAAATAATACGACTCAGTAAACTTTTCTGATTTATCGAAAACACAGTCAAATATGTTTTCAAACAATAAAAAAAAGATGAATCTATTAAAAAAATTATGTGCTTATATTATATACATAATAATAAAAAAGATTATTTGAGTAAAATAAATAATTGCGGAAGTTATGATTTTAATAAGGCACCCATTAATATATAGTTTGATAGTATTTCTTTTTTTATAGATAAAAAATAAAAGTATTAAATGTGTTTTTTTCACATTCTGAAGTGGCAATATAAAACTAACTTTCTGTTTACGTTGTAAAAGAATTAGGCAAGGTTTTCTAACAAAATATAGTATTAATAAAATGATTCAATTATAAGCTTAGTTATTAACATTTTTTTCCTTTTTCGCTTTATACAAAATTATTTGGTTTCATTACTCGTAAAATTCAAATTATTTATTTTGTTACACAATTTAATAAATCTATTTATATTTGGATTGTTACAACGGCTTTATAAAGCGTGAATATCTTTCACTTTACAATTCAAAAGAATTTAAACACATTCAAAGCAATACACAGATATTAGGGGAAAACATGTCAGAAAAATTTTAAAAAATTAAACAATTAAAATAAAGAACTTTAAATTTATTCTTTAAAAAACTTATTTCTTAAACTTTTATTTAAGTTTATCACACGGTACACGTACCGCAAGGCAATTTCGTTCCCCGGAGTAACACACTGTCACTTAAAACACCAAGAATAAACTGTGGAGAGTAATATACTTCCAAAGCAATAAAGAGCTGTTGACATTTACTTCTGAGCGTAAAATTACTCAAATACGTGATTTTTTTCATGAAAGGGGAACAGGAGAAAAATATACCAAGACGTTTTGAAATACTCTGGAAAGACTTCTTAGCAATAGAAAATTAATTTTTCTGTGCTGGGACTGGGTACAGTTTAAGTTACAAATTTTAAATGATAAATTGTCAACGAGTGAAAGTAAATGTTCCAGGAGAAACCTGTTAATAATACATTAAACATTTTCTTTTCAAAATTAAGAGTTAATCTCGAGATAATTAATTTGACGGAGTTTGTAATAAAAAGAAATTACAAGGAGATTTGGCAAATATCATAGGGATCTTATTAAAACTTATATCATTAATTTCTCTTATAATTTCTTTCTTTAAATCATTATAAGTACATTTTTACAAATGAAAAAGAATCGCAATTTAACAGGGAACCAAAAGTCTGTTAACATTTGAAAATTCAACAATTCATAGAATAATATAAGTGGATAGGTTAAAATTGACTCCCATACTTGAAATGACATTGGTGGTTTTTATTCCCCCCTTCCAAGGTGCAAAAATATAGCTAACAGATGGTGTGCAGGATAGCAAAACGCCAGTGACACCGCATGTAAATCGTGTATGAAACAAGCTATAGTCAGAAAGAAAACAGATGCACCAGCAATGGTGACATATTGACTTTACCAGAAAAGGCATTGTTAGTCAAGCTGTACCACCAAAATAGAGAATCTGTTATTTCAGCTTTACGATCCTATAGCCGTAAGAAAGATGTGAAACATCATCTTTTGTACGCACCGTTTGGTGAGGATCAAGTTCTTAGCCACCATTTTCACTATACTTAGCTTTTTGGGTCCCCAGAACTTAATCCCTGAGATTATTGGTTGTGGGGTTACCTGAAGTCTAAATCTACCATGATCGTCCTACCTCTTTAAGGATGCTAAAAGGCAACAGCTGACAGTAGTTTCTTCCCATACCTACAGCCATGCTATACAGTGTTATTCTCCATATTGTCCCTCGACTACAGATAGTGTTGATGGATAACGGCCGGCATGTTAAGTATTTGTTTCTAAGAACATCGCTTATATATTGCTAACAATGAAATGTTGTGCTAATTATATTGCTTTTATTATCATATAAAGCACCATATATTGGCTGTTTTTTGTATTTATTTTTGTTTCAATAAAACCCTACGTCATTTCAAGCATGTGTGTCAATTTTTACTTTTCTTCCTACATTATTCCATGAATTATTGAATTTTTAAATGTTTGAGTCCCTTGATAGAAATATTGTTTAGTAAATTTTGGAAAAATATCTTAACTTTTGAATTATATAACCTGTTATGAGGAGTATAAGGTACATTCTGGAGTATTATGTGCACATATAAGTTGAAATCGCGATTTTTAACTTGTAGTTATACACACTGTATAACATGCACACTAATTTATTTGCAGAGAAGCCAGAACTGGGCATGTAAAATACTGTTATCTTTTAGAGTATTTTATTCGAAATATTATTCCAGGCTTTTGAACAATAGTATACGCTTAAAATTACAACTCTGAAGCACGAGAAACAAATTTATATAAAGTATTTATTTCATTTTTAAAAGTTTTAAGGTACTTAATTTTTTTTAAATGTCAATTCTAATGAATTTTATTTTGATATATGCATAAATCTAAATTTTCTATGCTTATTTTTTCTTTATTTTAATGCCCTCTTTTTTTATGTCTAGTGATTAATGTGCACCCGTACATTTCGATTTTATTTATAGCGTTAAAAGTAAGCGTTATAAAAGCCGGAATGTACTGTAACTATTTTCTTATATTTAAAGCAAATAATAAGAATCTGAATAAATTCAGGGTGATAAATTTTCATTAGAAGTATATTGATATTTAAACAATAAGGATAAAATAAATTCCTGAAAGATAAAAAAAAAAGTACACAATCCTTTCATGCTGTTATATTCATGAAACCTGAAGAATTTTAGTAAAATGTGATAATTAAACTATCGAATGAAGAATATATAGAAACTCTCCCTACCACGAGATGAGAAAATCATCTTTTATGAGAGCTTCCTTTTTTCTCTCTGTGAACGCCCGTTCACTATTTTGTCTATAAAGAAGGGACTTGAATGTAAACTTGTGAATATAATACGTTTGAGAAAATAAAATAACAACAAGAACGAAAAGAACATGGAACTAAAATCTTATACGTGTTATGTTGCTTGCAGCTTCTATTCTTC
The DNA here is from genome assembly GCA_019973935.1 of Trichonephila clavipes. Taxonomy (NCBI): domain Eukaryota; kingdom Metazoa; phylum Arthropoda; class Arachnida; order Araneae; family Nephilidae; genus Trichonephila; species Trichonephila clavipes. Next base: position 1,401,768 of record BMAU01019951.1, on the reverse strand, counting down.
AGTTTTGAGGAAAAATAATATTAGGTTGATGAAATGCTTTATAGAAAATCAGAAAAAGAAACATTTTTGAGGGAGAAGATTTTTAGGAGCTTTTTTTATAGAGTCATTCAAGTTGAATATTATTTTTAGATGAGCTGGTAAATCTAAGACTTTTTTTAAAGAAAAATCTGAATCTAGTCTGTAATACTTTAAAAATAAGTCATGTAAGTGAAAAAACATGGAAAAAGGTTGAAAACGCTCCAATGCCTTATTTCAGTTAAAGTCTGTTAAGTAAGTAACTGGAAGTTAATTTGTAATAGAAGAACCCTCTTTAGTTATTTAAAATATATTTGCTTATTCAAGCAGAATAGAATTATATGAGGGAATCACCTGCTGAAACAATATGTATTAAAATGAGAAAACAATGTTTTTGAAGCATACCCCTTTTTTAAAATGCATATTAATTTTATTTTGTAATTAACAATGATAAAATTAGCAACGTTTGTTAAACAATATTTTTTCACTATATTCATTAAACTTAACAGATCTAAATGCATGCGGGAAAAGTTATTTTTCATTAATAAATTTAATATAAAGGTATGGAAAATCTATGTCACTATACATTATTTTTCGAGATGATTAAAGTTAAATTGATGCCTAATTAATATAAATGAGGCATATTTTGGTGAAAAAGTCACTTGTGCTCATTCATCATATACAATAAGTAACTCTTACATTGTCCTCTAATAGCTCTTAAAGTTTGAAAGATCAATTCAGAATCAAAATGTATTCGAAAAATTTTGTTTGAGTAATTGGATATTATTTTACAGTAGCAGGCTCGTGGTGACGGTTTATAACTTATTGACACTACTTGTTACCCCATATTATTTTGCTTTTATACATTGGTGTTTTGTAATTGGAACATGGATGGCAAAGCGATCCTCCGTTCCATCTCTGCATAGTGAATGTGGCCTGAAGAAAATGGATGGACTGGGGAGAAGGAGCCTCCTGATTGGATGATTAGAGAATTGGTGTAATCAGGTTGGAAGCAGGGGATAGGCAGGAGATGACGCAATAGTCCATTGGAATGTCTTGAAGTTTTCGAGTTAGATGTAGGATGGAGGAAATACATTGTGGTAGCGAATAGAAATGAGTGAGTCATCTCTCTATTGGCTGTACTGAAGTTGAGTAAAAAATTGGGAAAATTTTTTAACGGGCTTGCCTGATGGGTTGCAGCATTGAGAAGAAATAAAGTTTAAGAATAAATAAATGAAAATTTGGCGATTCATTCATCAAAAGATGAATGATCGAGATGAAAATTAAGGTGGATTATAAGAGTCTAGGAGAATTCTCTTATGTCTTTTATGATTATCCAAAAGAGTATAATTTTCAAGATTAATTATATTAGCATTATTAATATTGGAAAGTTTGTCATAAAATTTTTTAGCAAAAATTTGAATATATTTTTGAAAGGATGGAGTTTAACAGCTTTAAAAATATTGGAATTTTTAGTATACCTATATTAGGTTTAACAATAGTTCTAATAATAGAAATTTGTGGAATTTCTAAATTTTTAATATTAGAATTTGTTGCATATCCCCAGACAGGATAGCCGTAACTAATGATGGGTCACAAGACACCAGTGTAAAGAAGTACCTTATTACAAATATTCATTTCCGAATTCCGGCAAATTAAGGGGTAAATAGATCTTGGAGCATTCTGGAATTTATTACGCGAATAGAGAATGTGGTGTATCCAAGTGAGATTTCTATCAAGAATAATATCTAAGTATTTAGTATACGGAGACCCTTGGAGGGGTGTGGAATAGAGTGTTAGTGGTGTGACAGGCTTAATCCTTTTGATGAATAAGACTGCGACAGCCTTATCAATATTAATTTAAATTTTCCGTTGATTAAAGTAGATTTCAAGTAGAATAAGATCCTAATTAAGTGCAATTGTGATGGTTTTAGTGTTCTTGAAAGTGATGAGAGAGGCGATATCATCAACATAAAGATTAAGCATTGTTTGTGGATGTGTTAGTATGTCGTTTTGGTAGATATTGAAGAGTACGGAACCCAACAATGATACTTGTGGTACACTAATAAGTGCTTTGTTTTTGCTTTGATTGCTATTTCTAGTTATATAAAGGAATACCTTATGTTTACATATTGTTACAGTTTCTTCAAAATCTCTCATAACTGCAGTTTACGATTAAACTCTGGATGAGATTCAAAAGTTAATGTCGGAAACTCTTATTAATTCTGGCCAATTTTTGTGTAGTAATTATATACTTCAGATAATATTTTTATTCTTGGTGCATCTCTTTTTTAATTATTCATAACAAGAATGACTTTTTAATACTACTGTCCACCTTCCATCGTTTCCAGATGCGACTTAGTATTTTTTTTAAATTTTTAAAACTCGTATATTCTGTGATGAAATTTTTTTTTATTTTGTGTGTCCCGTCATCATTTGAGTAATTCAAATATTGTCTCGTCCTTTTTTCAAAGAATTAGAGGTGGGTAAATGTGTGTATGTTTAAAATAATTGTTGAGACTGAAAATGAAAAATCTTTTTTTTTTAAATGTTATTGGAAAAAACGGCTTTTACAGAAATAAATATGTCTTTAAAATTAATCGATTAAAGGAAATATTTGTAAATATTAAACTAGAAATTTGCAGCTTTGATAACTTTTTACCGATTCTAGAGATGGCAAAAGCCGATACAAGTACAGAGTATAAACCACATCATAATGAAAACATAAATATTATGTTATGTATTACAATGATAAAGAAAATAAACATATAGTGAATAAATCTTTTTAAATATTATTCTCATTTATAAAGAAGCCTCAGTTCAGCAAAACTTTCTTCAGGCACTTGAGTCATTCTGATCCAAAGAAGAGTTGTTCTAAATGAAAAAAAAGCTTCAAAATCCTCCCTTCCCCCTAAAAAATATTTAAAAAAACACAATAAAATACGTAAGCTTTCTTACAGTTATCTAATGACACATCGGGTAATGTGTGATTTCTTTAACCCCGAAAGAAGAATTAACATTTACATTACTTTCGTTCAAACTTATCGTTGGTAGTCATAAATAAAATTTCAAGGAAACCTTTTTTAATAAAAAAATAATAAAGTAAACTGATAAATCAAATTCAACAATTTTCAAATTTCGCAGATGGTAAAAAAATTTATCACTCTAAACCTCACGAAGCATACGGAAACAATTTCAACATTTAAGTATTGATTTTCTGGCTAGAAGTTTATGAGGCATTAAAGAAAAGATATTACTGATCTCTAATCATTAAACACTTTTATTTAAATTAAACAATTAGAAATGCTGACTTATTTTCTACTCCATAGTTCAATAATTTCCTGAGATAACAATATAATTGTATCAAAAGCTTAAAAGTATGTGCAAAAAAATGTTAGCTGTTTACATTTCAAATATTAGTAAAATTTAGAAGAAATAAAATATAAAATTCTTCCTATTCTGCTTTCTTCTTCAATGTTTTATAATTACTTCACTACTTCTTACAAGATTCACTATTATTATTATTTATTTCAATGGTTATTTTTTATGTTTTAAGTGAAAAGCTCTTCTCTCATATATTGACTCCATTTTTGGAAAAAATGTTTCAAAATAAAGTACAAAGTTGTATTTTAAGTATTTGTAGAGCGAAAATCGGTCGACATATTTCTTTCTTTATTTATCAAGTTAGTTAATTTTTCACTTATATGTTTATTAATGTTTTTGCAAACAAGAAACTTATATTTTCTTGTTTATGTTTTATGAGGAAAATGGTAAAGAATTTATTTCTTTTGTTACAATAACGAGAAGTTATTTTCTGTTGATTTTGAAAACCAAGACATTTTATAGAATTCTCATATCACAAAGATTTAAATTCCTTTCCATTTGTTTGGTTTTATGTGCTTATTTCCAAGACATTTTCTTTAAATATTTCTCTTTATTATTATTTGTTTTTCTCTTTGATTATCATTCAGGAATCAAGAAGAATGAAAACGAAATTTTTTCTAAACAACATCTCCAAAACGATTTGCTGGAGATCCATTACTAATCACATGAAAACATGAAAAAAAAAGATGAAGAAAAAGATGAAAAGGAGGAAGTTTTTAGTTATAAAAACCACCTGGAATCTTTGTTCTTTGCTGCTTTTTTCTTGGATTATTTACTAGTGCTGATGAATACCTATCTCTTTTATTCTTTTCGTTAGGTTTTTGTTTTAGTTTCTTTTGTTTTTCCTATTTGTTTCTTTATTTATGGATTTTATTGTTCTATTTTTAATTGATTAACTTTTTGCTGATCAAGTACAAAATATAAAAAAATATAATCGATTTACTTTAAACTGCTATAAATTGTATAAACTTATATAATGTATTGAAGAATACCCTCATCCATGTTATTTTCATCATTATTTAAATATTTTTTCCTAATAACTCCTCATTTAATTTTGCTTAGAATATTTCTGTTAATCACAAAATCAAAGTATTGATCAACATGTTACATAAGCTGATAAGATATTAGCAACCTTATATACAGGGTGTCCCAAAATAAAGCGCAACCTCTGCACAGTCAGATTCCTCTTTGTGAGTAAGTAAAAAAGTCCAAAGTACCGTGCGTTTGTGGTCCACAGTTTACAAGAAAAGTATGAAAAACAAAGTATAATATCACAGCTGTACTAGATACTTCAACATCAGAATGCATTAAAAGTACATACCGGAAGTGCACTACCATTTTGCATATCGAGGCAGATTTGAACGATGGGAATAGTACATAAGCCTTAACAGCTCGATGTTAACCGAATTACAAGCAGCATGTAGACGAGTAATCAAGTCCGTTCATGTAGTCACTGCGTCTCAATACATCAATTATATCAGATAGTTTCTTAGGAAAATATTCAATGGAGTGAGATTTGGAGATCGTGACGGTCATAGATCTAGACCCCCCCTTCCGTTCGATCCAATGGTCAGGTTGTGTCATATCGAGCCAATTACGTACAGGAGCACAGAATTGTGTAAGAACCGAATCATTCAGGAATCAAAGTTCGAGACCCATTTAGGCAACATGCGATCCAAGCAAGTGATCCCCGTGTAAACGAATTGAGAAGATAGTTCTTTTTGCACTTTGGCTGTGACGTCATACTTTGTTTTTAGTGTTTTCTTTCGTAAGTTATGGATTTCACAGGTACAGTGTTCTTTGGGCATTTTTTATGCACTTTCAACGAGGAATCGAACTGGATGGAGTTTGCGCTCTATTTATGGGACGCATCGTATAATATGGGCTGTTAAAAATATTTCAGCTTTCTCTAACTATTTCAATAAAAATGAATTACAAATTCATATTTGTAAAAATGAGTGGTTTATAAAATAAAATATAATGTTCTAAAGCAGAAATAATTAAGGAAAACGAACAGTTATAATGAACATACATAGCTTATAATTTAGGAATCCTATTTATGTAAAAAAATATTTTTGTTTTATTGCTGTAGCATATATGTTTCAACTTTTTTAATATCGTTAAAAAATGACTGCTGGGTACATTAAAAAAAATTTAAGTAACCAAAGTCTGAAGATTTTCAATGATTATTGTAATTTCTTTAAGAAATGAATCTTACAGATGCATCCAAAAAATGTATTAAAAACTCATAAGTTTCTGTTTAATCAGAATTTGAAGGGCATTCCAAAAGTTCTTACTTTTTTGTTTGACTAGTAATTTAATTGATAAGCGATTTTCCTTAAAATTAATTGACACAAAAAAACTTTAAATACATCATAAAACCTAAGAAAGTGACATTTTTCTTCCTAATTTTTAATATTAGATCATGTATTCAAATCTGTATAAAACGTACATTTGATTTGAGGTAAAACTAAAGTTAATTTTCTCTAGAGGGAAGAAAAAACGTTTTTTGATAGAATAAAGTATTTTTAATTCAGAGTAACTTACTTATAAAGAATAAAGTAAAAATTAATAATGAAAATATTATTAAATATATGCGAAGAAATCTCTTTAGTTAAAAGGAACTTAAAAAAATCCTAAGAAAAATAATTACTAAAAATAATTCACAGCTTTTTAGTGCTAAGGTTATGGAAAAGAAATTTTTTTAAGAGAGGAAAATATTAAATATGTATATATATATATATATATATATAGAGAGAGAGAAATTTCAATAATTTTTCATTTAAAAACTAAAATAATCATTCCTTGTATAAATCGGTTTATGAATTAATTTCTTTTTTTTTTCAAATTATATTTCCATTCAATTAACAGTTTTTTTGCAACCTCTTTTAAAAAAAATTAAATGTTTCAAAAATTATAATTTTTTGTTCATTATCTTGGAAATTTCATCGCTCTTGTGAACACATGTCAAATATTAAAAACTTTTTTAACACTGGAACCTAATCTAGAAATAGAGAAAATAATTTCAGACCAATTAAAACTTTTCAGTGAAATGGGATTTTAATTCAAGGAAAGGTAAAAATTGCAAACTAGTAATGCAGAATTAATTTGCTTATTTAAATTATTTTTTATCGCAATAACTGATTAAACCATTAATTATACAAAATAGATGTTTTTATATGAGTAATGTAGAAATTTTTTTCTTTAAGAATAATATCGAAAAAGACTTTCTAATTGAATTGTACGGATATGAAAAAGAAGATTTAAATTCACCCCTTTTTCTGAAAGAATAAACTTTACTCATCTTTTTACGCCCTTAAACATAAAGAAATATGTTTCTTTTTTGACAGATTTTTATATATTTTTATTTTAAAAAGCATCCATAAGCAAATAAATATTTTTAATAATCAAAATAGTTATGTTTATATTTCAGTTCAAATTAAGTAGACATTTATCGAAAAAAAAATATACTTCACATTTTCAACCCTTTAGATTTCGCTTTAAGCAAATTAATCGTTTTCCTTTTAAATAAATACCGAGACATTTTTCATCATTTCACCATTGATAAAAAGAAAATTTTCTAATTCTTCAAGATTTATGGTACATATTAAATACCTTAATGCACTTCTTATGTTCCAATATTTTCTTTTTACGATCCGAGTAAGACTGAAAGAGTTTTTGTCACACAATCCTTTAACTTTCTCATCTTAGTTGTTAGATTTCTTGATACCTGCATCAAATGATCTTTCTTCTTCTTTAAACTCACTTTTTACTTTTTTATCTTTTTATTTCTTCTCTTTGTTCGTCATTTAGAGATAGAAAGAAAGGGAAATAAATTTTTAAAGCTACGGTATTTTTTATTTACTTAACCATAACTGACTTAAATTGGCTTTGAAATTACTAGAGAGACACGCCCATTACATCGGTTGGACCAATCATGTCAAGCTGATGATGATGAAAGGGGTAAAAAAATAAAAACAGAAAGATAAAATGAATGAACAAGGAAGTTATGAAAAGCACCTGGGTTTTGATGATGCATTTTGTTGGGTTATTTATTAGATGTTTTTTTTTCATTTAGTCATTAGATTTCTTTATTTTCAGTTGTTCGAGTTGTCTATCGTTAGATTTTTATTTGCGTTGTTTTCCGAATGGCATTTACTTTATCTACTCCAAATCGAAAATATGTTTACTATGTTATGAGCTGCTGATATTGAAAGATGAATATATGTTTGGGGGGTACAACAAGTTTTGTGTTTGCATAATATTTATTTTTATTGCATGACTTTGTTGTTCTTTGGAATGTAATTCGGAATTCATAAAATATAAAATGTAATGACCTCTGCTTCATTTATATATTTTATTAATTCAAGATCCATTACGAGGCAGAGGCAAAACAAATGTGACTTATATATATATATATTTGCAATGCCTTTTTATTAAATAAAAGGAAAAGAGGAAAGAAGATACTTTACATTTGAAACATTACAGACCCCCCGCTATTTTTAAAGCTAGTATTACATGCTTGGCATGATGATTGATACATAATATGTCCCCCCAGACGATGCAATACAGTCCTTATAACGCCTAGGCATGCTAAGTATCAAATTATCGATCTAATCTTGGGGAATATTACACCACTCATCAAGCAATGCCCTTCGAAGTTCCAGTAGACAGGTGGGAGTGGGTTGACGGACTGAAACTCGTCGGCCAAGCATATCCCATACATGCTCTACTGGATTCAAGTCTGGTGAAAATTCTGACCAGCCCATACGGATGATATCCTCCGACTGAAGGCATTCATTTCCGATGTTTGCACGATGAGGACGGGTGTTGTCATCCTTAAACACTAATTATGCGTCCAAACATTAATATGGTTCCAGAATAACGTTCCGAGATAGATTTGGCCGGTCATGGCTCCAATCTGAACCTACAGGTCTCTCTCAGTTCTGGAACCCAAAATAACCCCCCTCCAAACGATCAATCCTGCAACACCGAAACGATGCTCTCTTGGTGGTAACTTGGTATTCCTGCGAGAATCAGACTTCAATCTAAACCTGGACTCGATGGTAAACATCACACAAGCCCACTGTTGCGGTGTCCACAATGCCATGCTCTCTACTCCAGGCTAACCACAAGCGACACTGAGTTGCAGTAAGTAGAACACATCTGACAGGTCTGACATATAGACCAATTTGGCATAAGAGCCTGTGCACGGTCTCCGTTGAAACTGTCGTACTAGTGACTGAAGAGAGCTGACGAGACAGGTTTGATGCTGTGCTCAGGCATTTTCTTTTGGAAGTAGCTGTCAAATACTGGTCCTCATTCGGCGTTATAACTCGGGGAGGGTGGGAGGTGATCTGTACTGTAACGTCTGTTTACATTACCACCAGCTTGGAATCGTTGCCAAAGCCTGGAGATTACACTCTGGGTGATTCCAAGTTCCTCGGATACTTCCAGCTGGGTACGCTCACAAAACAGAAGGCCTATAATTCTACCACGCAAAAAAGTCATCCAAATACGTCTTTTGCGTCATAACTATGCGGGTATTGCACTTAAAGTCTTACAAAGCGCTTGTGAATAATTTAACTTCTTTGCCTGTATTCCATATACACCCCCCTTCCCTCTTTTACGCTCTCATCCTTGTGACATACTATCGGTGTAATCTGGCGGCGTCCTACAATTCACAAATGATTCTTGAAGATGTGTATAATAATTTTACGGGACATTTACAGTTCGATTTCCACGTGACTGAAAATTATCCTTATCTTATGGACATGAGCGTAAATAGCAGATAAAACCTTAAATAACGTTTAAGGCATTACTTCTCAAGTTTTCAATAACTGAGACCCAATTTTCAATCATAACTTTCATCGCTACCCATACAGTAATAATGCTTTGAACACAATAAAAATATACTTTGACGCTAAAGCTACATTTTGAAACATTAATTATAAACAAACCATCAAAGTATTACATTTTGTACATGGCAAGCCCAGAAGAGGCACTTGTAAGTGCTAAACTTGTTTTTAATTTAATATTGAAAAATTAATTATCAGATTTAATTTTTTTTGCTTCCTTTCAGTAAATTAAAATTTATTTTATAAATCTTTCACTTTCGACTTTTCAATAAGCTCGCCTCCCCCTTACAGTGATATCACGTGCCTCTAAGGAGGCGTGCCCCACAGTTTGAGAAATGCTGGTTTAAACATTCTTATTTGTTAAAGATAAATCAGAAATTAAATACCTTCTTCATTTATACAAATACAAAGTAATTAGCACTTTTAAGCTATAATGTAGTGTTTCTCAAACTTTCAATACTGGCGACCCAATTTTCAATCATAATTTTTGTCGCCCCCTGTACAACAATAATGTATTTACTGCAATAAAAATGCACTTTGAGAGAGAGACGCTAAAGTTACAATACGATCTTAATTATAAACCGTAAATATTAATACGATAAGTATATTAAATTCTGTATATGTAACTTTTAAGTAATATATATATTTTATATATAAGAGAAAAAATTACTTAAAATATATATTACTTACTTATTATTATGTTATTTTTCTTTCTCTAATTTTTAAATTGGAACAGATCGCAAAATGATATATTTAATTAAAGACTTATTTTTACTTCAGCATCCATTTCTTAAAGTACAAATGTCATTAGAAAAATAGTCTAGTCTATGTTGCTCGCTATCATATCCATCACATCTGGCATTATCGGGTACGTTTGCGTGAGTCTGGGCAACCTATTGGACGTCTGCGCAAAACATGTAAAAATGCTTTTCCTCGTACAATTCCAGTCAGTTTTCGTCGACTCGATACTTCTATAGCTACCGAGTCTAGCTTGAATGTACATTTTTTAATTTGCATGTTAATTGTAATTCACGGTAATTAAGTATTTACGGCAGTATATTAAAACAAAATCATACATATATATTTTTAAGTCGTAAGCAAACATTCAACGATAATAAAGGATCAACAAATACACAGAAGAGCATGGTTCTGAAAATTAAATCAAGGCAATATTTTCAAAAATACTTATATTTTGGATTTACCACTACTGAAGTCAATGATGGGGAAAAAGCCCCAGCTCGTTATGTGTCAAAACTTACAAATCTGAAGAACAATGTGTGAAAGTTGTTTTTAAAACTATGTAAAATCATTTAGCAATGTTGGCAAAGAATTTTAAAAAGTATTTTCTGGATGAGGACAATTTGGTAGCAAGTTACGAGTGGATTAGGGATCTATTTCAAGACACTCCAGAAGGACTCTCAACTTCCGAAGAAATCTTCATATGTTTCACATCCAGTGAAAATTAAAAGGCAATTTTGTAATAAATCGTTCTTTGAATTTTGGGTAGAGGTGGATGACGAATTTTCTGTACATAAAACAAAAGAACTTCGTATACTATTACCATTTTGAACATCTTACCTTTGTTAAACCTGATTTTCTGCGTCGGCTGCTTTGAAGACAAAATATAGATCTCAGCTAAATATAGTGTTAATTTCTGATATTAAACCTTCATTTGAAAAACTTTGCTCTACAAGACAAGCCCATGGAAGTCCCTAATAATTATTAAACTTGTTCTTAATTTAGTGTTAAAAAATTATTTATAAAATACCTTCTTCAGTACTGATACATTAAACGTATACTGGCTAAAACACCGGCTCTTCGCACGAGTTAATTTTTTTTAAAAAAACACATTATTCTTGATATAATAGCTGAACTGTAAGGAGAATAAAATTGCGTGCGCGACATTGTGTACAGAAATGTAAAATGATTCTTTTTAGATAGATGCTATATTGTAAATAACTGTTTAAAAGATCTGTAATTTTAAACCTCACCGAATTAGTATTTAGAATTAATGTTAAATAATGAAAAATAATATAAAATTCCGATGAAGAACAATTGTGTTACTTTTTAATATTTAAAGCGAGAAGACTTCAAAATGTTTTAACCCGAGAGCAGGCGCGCACTCGATACTAACGCTAATGGTAGCGCGGGGGGACTCAGTCACCCCAATCATTTGTTTATAATTATTTTTACTGTTTACAATACAAATCGGAATTCCAGTAAATAATTTAATTAAGAGAAAGTATACTTACCGGCTTTCAGAAACAATTAAATTTTTCTTTGATGATTTGAGAAAAAAAATCCAATAAAATTGAACTAAAATGATTCAAAAGTGCAATACCTTAATAAAGGACGCAAATCAGAGACACTTAACACTAATATTACAGAAATGTTATTTGCTGGCAAAACTGTCATATTTTGTTCAAGTTATTGTAGTTTTAATGAGCTTTCATGCTCGAACTCGTAACACCTTTGGAGATCAACAAATGGCAAGTTGAACTTTTTCTTACTTGTGTCTTTTTGACAAGGCGCACTGAACCTTGTGGTACACTTATGGCGTTATATTTTTAAGTTGATGGAGTTCTTTACGAAGTATTTAAAAATTTTCTTTTCGTTTCATGTTCATCGCGTTTCTCAATCATGAATAATATGCATCCTTTCAACTTCCTTCAATAGAGATAACAGATGTCCAGCGCCACCGCTCCCGGGTTAAAAATGTATTCCGAAAAAAAATACGGATGATCTAAAAAGAATTATGACGTTTTTCACTATGCTTTATGTTTGTGAGAATACTCATAAAAATATAAATCTTGTCCAAATAATCCTTCAAATCAATAAATTATTTTCCAAATATCATAAAACGCTTTATTATTTACAATTTCCCTCAGCGAAAAACAAACATATAAAAGATGGGACGGAATTAATGTAGAACTAACCATACCAGTAAATTTGAAGGTCAATCAAATGATCAGCAAATGTATTATGCAGTTAGGCTGAAAAGTGAATCATGTTTTCCTTTTCTTTTTCTACAACTAATGTACAGTATTTCAATAATAATTAGTGATGAATTGTTTATCTTCTTAGAATTTTTCTCAGGGTCTGGGTTTCGTTTTTCTTTTAACGAGTAATATTTTATGTTAAAACGTAATAAAAAAATCTCTCATTGAGGAAATACAACAAAATGTTTTTTTTTTTAATTTGGTTTTGGGATCAAAGATAGCTATTTGCTGACGGAAAAACTCCAGATGATAAACATAAATTATATCAGTGTTGTTGTGTATTTTTTTATGGAAGAAAGTATTTTGTTTTGCTTCTCTTTCCGGTTATTTTTTTAAAAAAAATCTTTAAATTTTCGATATGCTCGTGCCCCACACTTTGAGAAACACTGCTATAATTTATAAAGAATTAAATTTTATTGAAATTTTTGCCACTTCAATGTTCCCCGTTTCCACCAAACTTACCATCCCTTTCAAATTGTAAGCGTCTTAGTTATTAGCGTTTCTATCTAATTAAAGTATTGTTCATATTAATTTCATGAATACATATCTATATCTAGCCTGTAGTGTTAACACTCAGTTCAATAGAAACAAAACCTGAATACACAACTGAAACAATGAAGTGTAAATAAATGATCAGTATTTTCCTTGGAACGAACAATTTACCATTATAATGAAAAACATGTCACAGCTTCATTTACTTTTAACTGACTTGAGATTTATCATGGAGTCAAAATTTATTAAAATGGTGTGCAATTTCCAACTAAGAAATTATTACATTTATGTTCCAGGAAGTCTTATCAGTTCATATTTTAAGTCTTTTTTCTTTGTATTTCTTTTTCACGAAGTGTGTATTCGCGTAATTCAATGTTCACAAGCAAATGCCAGCAGTTCTTTATTGTTTTAGAAGTATATTAAACTCAACAGTGTGTTCAAACTGTCTTACGGTCTGGTTATTTCTGAGAATGAAATTGTTTTGAGATGTGACTATTTTGTTTATGAGAATGATTGATAAATTGAAAAATTGAATGTTTATATGCATTGAAATATCTTTTTTATAAATATTATGTTACCCATTTTCTTAAGCCCTTATTTTCTTTACATTTCTACAAAAAATAATATTTCAATCACATAAAACTTTTAATACTTATAAATATTTCATCATAAGATAGAAAACTATTTGCGTCTTAAACTACAGCACAGCATTGTACGAATAATTTTTTTTTATTGCATAATTGAGCTTTTATTTCGTTTTGTCAAAGAAATATTATAAGCATGAAATAAAATCTACCGAAGAACATTTACGTATTCAGTATATTTTAAACTTAAATAATTTAGAAATGTGTAGAGACGTTAATTCTATAATTTGAAAAAAAAATTCTTCTACTTTTTATTTATACTCTAAAATTTTAATTGGTAATTATATTTTTAAAGTTTTTATTTGTTTTTTTTCATTTTTTTATATATTTTAACAAAATAAACTTTTGTATAATTTAAATAGTCGAATAAGAAAACTGTTTTTAATACTACTCTTTAAAATAATTCCGACTTCTACTTTTTGAAAAAAATGTGTGAAATATTTTGTTTCTTCAGTAAAATTATAATTATAATAATTTCTTCAGTATAATTGCTTAAAAAATACGTTCAGTGAAAGTAAATTTAACAGTGATTACTAAACTTTACAAAATGACGTATTTATAACGAGTTTGGTACTTACGTAATACCGCAACCGTATTGGTGAAATTCTATGAAAGGAAGCACATGGTCGCCAATTCAGCGCATACGACACATGCTAAAAAGGGGTTGCGAACTTGGCGAGTTAACTTGAACGTTGGCATTGTTGAGATAGTATGGAAGGATCCCCTATTTTTTAGGTTTTTAAAACTATCCATGATAAAAAACGCGTTGAAACTCTTTCAATACATTTATATTTTTTTTTAGTTTTATAGGGGATTTATTAAATCTATAATATTTTAACAAGAATGCCCGCATAATAGGGAATAAATAGTTACATAATCGTGTAAGTGTGTGTTTAATGATAAAGCTTTTGAATCACTGTAATTAAAGTAATGAAACCGTTACTACTATTTTCATTTTTAAGAACTGTCGCTATGGCATTCTTCTAAATTTTAAGTTTTTTTCTTTAATTTATTTTCAATTGTATACTTTTTAGAGATGGATACTGAGGTATTATAAACAATGCCGAGTGAGATCTGCTTCACAAGTAAGTTGTGCTTAGTCATATTATATAGTTAGGCAAACTTCTCTCTTTCTTTCTACAGCAGTGCTTCTCAAACTTTCAATACTTGCGACCCAATATTCAATCATTATTTTCATCATGCCCCTCTCCATTCAATATCAATGTATTGAATTTGAAAATACGATACTTTGATGCTATAGCCAACAAACGACTTACGATGCTATAGCTACCTCTTAAATGTCTCTTGCGTATGCAAATGCCTTGCTCAACCATTGCGTAAATTGCCCTCCCGTATATATACGTCTTTCCAAAATACGATATTTTCTGATCACTCCTACCCATAAAATTATTCCGAAGATTTTAGAACGCAATAAAATGGTGTTGACAGTGTTTGCGAAGGATTTACTTATTTCAGAGGATTTGTTTATTTATTCCCTTTCTCGTCCCCCCCAATACTCCATGTATTCGTGCATACAGGCAAAACGATGGCATTGGGAAACGAATCGGGTAAATTTTAAGCGGCAATTAAGGGATTAATTATAAACCGTACAAATTATCAATATAAGTGTTAATTTTTGCATCTAATTTTATATATGGCAAGTCCGTTGGGGCACTGGTAATTATTAAATTTGTTCTTAACCTAGTATTGCTAAATTAATGATAAAATACGTTGTGCAATACTGTGTGTTTGTTATATCATCTATATATATAAAGGAGAAAAGCGACTCACTCACTCACTGATTAATCACGATATCTCCAGAACTATTAAACCTACAGAATTGAACTTTGGTAGGTAGGTTCCCTTCATGGAGTAGACGTCAGCTAAGAACGGATTTTGCAAAGTTCGAACCCCAAGGGGCGTTACGGGGGTTTAAGGGGCGTTATAGATAATTATTTCCATTACTAAACTATTAGGTGTACAGACTTGAAACTTCGTGCACAGATTTCTTTCATAAAGTAGAGATTCCCTACATAATGATTTTTACGAAAATCGAACTCCAAGGGGCGTTATACATAATTATTTCCAATTTTAACCTATTAGACGTACAGTCTTGAAATTTGGTAAGCGGATTCCTTTCATAGAGTACAGATCCGCTGCAAAATGGGTTTTGTCAAAATCGACTCCCAAGTGGCGTTATGGAGAATTAAGTGGCGTTATATAGGCAATTAACTTCTTTTTTAAACTATTAGACGTAAAATCTCGAAACTTAGTGAGCTCATTCCATTCATTAAGTAGAGATCCGCTATAAGAAGGGTTCTGTGAAAATCTTTTCCGAAGTGGCGTTGTGGGGGCTTAAGGGGCGTTATAGATAATTAATTCCATCTTTAAACTATTAGACGTACAGTCTTAAAATTTGGTAAGCGAATTTCTTTCATGGTGTAGAGATCCGCTACAAAATAGTTTTGGGGGAAATTGATCCCCAAGGGTCACTGAGGGGAATATGGGGCGTAATAGATAAATATTTCCGCTTTTAAACTAATAGAAACACCTGCTTGAAAATTAGAAGGTATGTTCCGTTCATGGAATAAAGTTCCTTTTACAAAGATTTTTGCGAGAACAGACCCCAAAGGAGTGGGGTTGTGAGGGATTAAGGCATGTTATAGAAAAATTCCTGTTTTTGAATTTAACTCATTTACTTGGAATTTGTTGAACACTTTTCTTTATAGTTGAATAGAGTTCCACTAAGAATGGATTTTACGGAAATCAACTTCAGGGGGAAGCGGGGAGAGTTATTGGGCGTATTGATAGACGAAATTCCCGTTTTCGAACTGCTACAGTAATAAAATTTGGTTTGCATGCTTCTTTTGTTGAATTGGAATCCTCTAAGAGTGCTCACAACGAGGTTTTGATGATAAAAATTCCGTTTTTGCTCTGTTAGATTTAGACTTGAAATTCAGCACGCATGTTTATTTTATGGAGTAGAGATCCACTGAAATTTGCTTTGGTGGAAATCCACTTTATTATTAGGTTAAGTGAGCGCAAAAAATCTTTCTCCTTCTATTTTAGATATAAATAGAAATTAGATATTATAATTTATGTTCTTTTTATATCAAGGGGCGAGAGTGTAACAGCTATAAATGTATTTTTCAATACAATCGAATTCTTAATGCTAGATATCAATAATTAATCTATATGTAAACAGTATACATATATACAACATACCCAGTGAAGCGGGTGGGTAACGGCTAGTGTATTAATATGTTTATTATATCAGTGTAAATTTTATTTTATTTTTTATTATACCTGAATGTACTTAGTTTGTTTACTTTCAAAAAATTAATAATTTTTTTAAATATACTTTTGTTTTTGACTTCTCAATATGTTCGCCCCCCTCCTAGGGTCATCATGCCCCCTAGAGGGGCGCGACCAACAGTTTGAGAAGCGCTTTTCTACAGTAACTGAGCTAAATTTTATGAAATATACTGAATAGGAGTTTTAAATATATTATTAATAAAAAAAAGTACATGCCTAAAGATGCATTTCGAAAATGCTTAGATCATGCTCAAATCTAAGACCAGTAAACAATTTATTGCTAGATTCAACGATCTAAATCAGGGGTTCTCAACCTTTTTTTCGCCAGGACCACATACATTTGCTAATTATTTCATGCGGGCCGCAATATGAGGATTGAGAATTAATGGGAGGAGAGGGAGGATATAAGATTAAGAACATTTAAAAAGCGGAAAATATTAACACTCAAAATTTTGCAATATATTTTAAAACAATATTAAACTCTATAAACTTACAAAAAATATAATTTATTCCTTTTTTTCCCCCAATTATGAGGTAATTTCTATTTCATTTCATCAATGATCCCAAGCCCCTCTTGTTTGCATTCTACTGACATAAAAACAAAGTTGCTATATACTTTGCCAAAATAAAAAATTAAATTTTTAGTCTCACTTATTTTTATTACAGATGTTAAGTTATCATGTGTAGAATGGTAGCAAAGAGTTTTTACTGGATTCTCTAGACTGAAATCAGTTTTATTTATTTAAAATTTATTTCAGACTCTTGTGTCTTTTTATTTAAAATTTATGCAAATACTTTTGAATTTTACTGAAAAACATACAGGAACAAATAATTAAGTTGATCAAATAGTACTTCGGAAGCATTTAAGAAACACCCTAGCAACTTCTGTATCAATTCATAAGTTATCCTTAACGATTTCATAAGCTTAACAATATTTATAATGTAACAAATTTTGTAGGAGACTTATCTCTGCATTTTGTGACATTTCCACTGACAAACTGGTTTGTTGCTGCTGAAAAGATTTTTTTTAAAGAAAAACACAATTTAAATAGCCTTGAAAGAGATCCTCAAGTGCTTGGTGGTATAGTGGCGAGCAAAATTATATGTTTTATATATAACATTTTCACGACAAATAAAACAAGTTATTGACCCATGTTTGTTCATCTATACGAAATAGTCAAGATTCCAATTCTCTTGATACAATCTATAATCTTTGCACATTTTCTGCTTGGAAGAAACAAGGGTTAATTAAAAATTATTTACACCAATAATATGGCCACTACACTACGTTATTTATCATCAGTAACCATTACAATTACAGAAAGAAAAACAAGTTTAATCGCAATTCATACCAGCACGACATCGATAGCAAAATTGCTATATTGGATTGTTGGATTGATAGAATTTCTTGCAAAATTTTTAATGCATTGATCTTAAACAAATGAGTTTGTTAGTGCAACAGACCATGACTGGGTCACTCAGAAAGGTCCAGTGGGCCACATGCCACCCGCGGGCTTCAGGTTGAGTACCGCTGATCTAAGTATACACTGCTGGCTACACAAAATGCAACACCAATATGGACCAGATATATCACAGCGCGTTTTATTAGATAGCGTGTTGTGTGCGCAGATAAAAAACGATTAAAATTACAACCTCTTATAACGTGGGCATCATGACAAAATGTACAATTATTGTAGCCGCCACTGTAGGTTAAAACCATTGCCTCACACCTCGGCATAGAATCAAAGAGGCTTTTGATGCATCCCCGAGTGGTACAGCAGTCCATGCGACGTCAACATGTTACCAAAGTTGATCTGGTGTAACAGCGGGTGGTGTACCCTGAGCTAGTCGTTGAGCAAGCATGAACCACACTTTTTCGATTAGTGATAGATCAGGAGAACAAGCAAGACAAGGAAGCAATTCAATCTGATGAGTAAAGAACTCTCGAACATTGCGTTCCTCGTGTGGTCACGCATTATTTTGTTCGAATATGACTCATGGAAAGTGCTAAATGTAAGGGAGAACCGCGGGCTCCAACACCTCAGAGATGTAACGCTGGCTATTCAATGTACCGGCAATGCATACTAGAGGGGTGCAGCTGTGAAATCCAATACCACGTCAAACAATGATACCGGATGGAGGACCTGTGTGGCGATGCATAACGTAACAGTTCAGCAGCCTCTCTCCACGGTGCCACCAAACTCGATTCCGACCATTATGATGTTGCAGGCAGAAGCGGGATTTATCAGTAAACACAATGTCGTTTCATTCCGTTGCCCATACCCACCGTTCATCTTACCATTAGTTGAGCAAACGCTTGTGGTTTCCAGTCAAGGGTAAACGAAGCAACGGATGTCTTGCGGACATTTCAGTCTGATGCAAATGGCATCGAATGGTACGAGTGGACACTGAATGATGCGTTACCGAACGAATCTGTCGTTCTGTGTTTCGTGGTGTGGCTGCGCTATCCATCACTTCCATGTGCTCAATCCAACTGTCATCACGGACAGTGGTGCAAAGAGGTGAACGCGATTAGCCCCGTCGGTCATTCGTTTCTTCCTACATCCAGCGATGACACAATCGCATCACAATTGATTGGTTTCGTACAACACATTGACCGATCTCTCTGAAGGACAACCCGAAATTCCTATAGGCTACTATTCTTCCTCGATTGAATTCAGGTACTTGGTCAAAGTCAAAAGACACTCGATGTATTCCACGAGACATAGGTAAACAGCATACGTAAAAAAAAAAGAAAAAAAAAAAACTCAGGAAAAAGCAGTTTCCGTACTTTAAATCGCCAATCTGTTCTCCCTTTGTATAGCGCTTACGGTTGGAACTACTTTCACCCGTTTTGTGCGCCTGCGCTATAATGTTAATGATTTGCATATTTCATCGCCGTCAACGCATGATGTGAATTTCACATGGTTAGTATGCTTTTTTCAGGGTATTACATTTCATGTGACCAGCAGTGTAAATTTATAGGTTGAAAATTAAAGGCGGGATAGTGGCATTATCAATATTTTTTAAGTTCAAAATTCTTTTTACTTAAATATTTATAAGCTAAAATATGAAGAAAAACAAAAATTGTAGAAATAATATTAAGAAGGTTTCGATATTTTCTTCACTATAAGACATATGTTTGAAAAATGTCTGTTTTAGAAGGCATTCATTATTTTGTATATATGCACGCGTGTGTGTGTGTTCTACTACTTCAAAAAGAAATCTCAACTTTCTTTTCTACCTAAATCTCTGATATCTAATGGTAATAAGTATGAAATAAAGAATTCCTGAAGACACAAAACTTCTTCATATAATTACTGCACACTGTGTGTGATTAATGAATATATATATATATATATATATATATATATATATATATATATATATATAAAAAATATGTTAGCCAGTAAATCTCAGCTTACAACTTAATTTTCTCTTCATTAACAGTATTTCATTTCATGTTACATCAAGTCAAAGGAACTACTGTCTTTTAAAAACAGAAAAATAAAACGTATGCGGAAATCAAAAATAAGTGGGTGTGGCATGTAGCCATTTAAACATTGTTATTACTAAATTGCTGTTTGGAATTTTTCGAATAACTTTCGAAGTTTTTATAGTACTATCACGTGGTTGGTATCAAAATGTTCAAAAGAAAATGAGGAAAAACATATATTTTTTTCGAAAATTCGAAAAAATAGAAGATTAACACCCCTGTGACCCCTTAATCTGCAATTATATACACAAATCACCCATGTCTGAGAAATATGTATTGTTACGAATTTTGCGTAATGAGTGCTTAAAATAGTGTAAATAATTTAAATCTGGATGTGTAATGTGTTAATATAACTGTCTGTTGTATTAATTTTATGCTAACGTTGTAATCCTTGCCGTTCCTTACACTATAATGGCGATTTAGCGGAAACTTGGTGAAATGTTGGTGATGCGGCCAAGTTGACATCATTTTTGGCGAGCCTGTTGGCGACTTGGAGACCATTTTTCGTGAAATGGTGACTGACGTGAATGCTTCTGGAAATTACTGGAGAAATCTATTCTTTCACGATCTATGACGCAACATGAAATTTTTCAAAGGATCCGAGCAGATTATGAATGGAATCCACTCGCTGAAAGTCAATCAGTATTGTTTTGACCATCGAAGAGTCGACTAGCGATTAGTTGCTACGCTAGAGTTAGTACATGCGAATAATCTTACTTATTACATATATGTATTTTTAGACACTAATAGTTGCGCCTGAGCCTGTAGAAGGTATGAAGGCCTTCTGGGATTCATTTGGTCACTTTCGAGGCTGTATCCTGTATTTTAAGGATTTTTTTTACAATAAAGTTTCATCGCTCCTGAAAAGTTGTTTCTATCTTTGAGACCGATAGCATGAAATTCTTGAACGCTGCGATCTACGTAACAATATAGTTAAAACTCAGGAAGAATGCATGTATCTTTGGGATGCTTTTGTTAGTTACGCTTAAGGTACCCCACTACGTTTGGAACAGTGATTTTGCAAAAGCGTATAGATGGATAATATTTATGATATTTAGTGTCGCTTAGCATAGAAAATGTATATAAAATTGTTTTAAGAATATTATTACAATAAAAAATTATTTAAATTCAATATTTTGACAAAAATAAACATAGAATGACCAATTTTCGAAATATTCTCCTTTTGTGAAAAATGCTTCTATTATAACAATATTTTGCCTGTATGTAGCTCAGACTTCTGTACAAAGGCTAAACTAGAATTTTTGAAATATATAACTTAGAAGTGAGTTTATCCATTTTTTACGACAACAGATGGGAAAAATTTTAAGAAAAAAACGTCGATAATTATTTTAATTGGTGGTAACTCTGAAAATAATGTTAATTTTGCAAAAAATAAAAAAATAGTCTTTACTTTATATAAGCAAAATATTATTATTTTAGAAACATTTTTTATAAAAGAAGAACATTTTGAAAAAGGATTATTCTAAGTTAGTTTTTTGCCAAAATATTGTATTTAAATAATTTTTTTTGTCAAAATGTACTTAAAACAATTTTATACATGCATTCTAATCTAAGTGACACTAAATATCCTGAAAATTATCCATTTTTGCGCTTTTTTAAAATCACGGTTCCGAACGTAATCGGATACCTTAATAAAATCTTTATTTAATAAAAAACAATTCAAAGCATATATTTTTTGTATTTCTTATTAAATACTTTTATTTAAATATTTGATGTTGAACTTTTAGTCTTTTTTACAATGGTGTTAAATTTTGTATTGACTCAAGATGAGAAACATAGTTTGTCAAATGTTAAATAGTTTCTTTGGATGAAAACCTTAATAGTAAATTTGTTTTTTTTTATTTATTAACTTCGCTTAAAATATCGAGAAGATTATTTGCTTCATTTTTATTTCTTTGAATTTTCATAAGTTCGATTTTAAGACGAAAATTGTTTAATAGAATAATATTCGATAAAATAGATTGAATTTGTAGCATTAAAAATTGTGTCCTGGAGAAAACAAAATAATCAGTATTTTGAGATAAATTATTTAGTGTTTCAATAAATAATTCACAACATAAAGAGCGATTTTGAGTTTCTCTTCTGGATTAAAATAAATAATAATATGCATATCTACATTCTCTTTTAACATCAAAAAGTTTAAAAAGCCATCATTCTTGAAAATCAATGCCTATATAATATATTTAATGCAGAAATGTACATAATAATTATTTTACTAAGCTTAAAATCAGGAGTTGTTGAAATTATCGAGAATTATTAGAACTCCCATTATTTTTTTTTTCTATTTCGGAAATTCACGAAGCATAAAAGAAAAAAAAACTTTAAAATAATTTTGATTGGTTAATTTAAAGGAAAAATGAATATTAGGACCACAGTGATTTCGAAAGTAGCGTATATCGACCCCCAGATGTCTACGTTAGCAGGAAAAAAATCTGGGGTCCATTAGGTGTAAATGGGGGTCTACGATTGTTGCTCTCATTAATTTGTAACTTTAATTTTAACTTTCAATGAATGGAATAAACATTCCACATAAACACGGTTGTTGTGTATTAATTTATGTTACATTTATTATGATATAAACGCATCAATATCTATTTATCTCGAGTTCTGGAATACTACGAGAAAAATTTTAATTGCTTCTCTTAGTGAAAAGAACTTTCAGCGCAGTTGCAAATCTTCATAACAACAACCACAGACTGGATGTTACTACCTAAGAAGAGATAGGATTCAACCTAAGCAATTGATGTCAAATGTTAGAAATTTGTTAGAAAACATCAAATTCAGCCATCCCGTTAAAACCATTTGTTTGTTGCTCAGTTATTTTATATAACAGATACTAATTTTAGTTTAACCTTTTGAACGCCGCTCTATCATTCAAAGGTAACATAAACTAAATTTTGATAAAAAATCAAATTAAAATGGAAACATAAGATCTATGGCGAAAAAGTTTCAAAAAATTTTTTTTTAGATTTTTAGGATGTTTCAAAAATAGAACATAGGTGGATACCATTTATTTTTTTCACATGTTTTTTAAAACTATGATCAATGACATTTTTGTTCAAAAATCAATTATTATATACATTTTTAAGAAGTAGTATCCGAACCAGGGGTGGCACTAAACATTTCTCGAGGGAGTTTTATCATTCTCCGTTGTAGGGGGGAGGGGCATGATACCCGACAAACAACTGAAATGGGCTTTAAAAGTCTAAAAATTAAAATGGGGGGGAGAAGAACTTTTACTTGTGAACGAGAAAAATCTATAATTTTATCCCTGTTGAATTTTTTAAATGTACCCCGATTCGGGGGGTGGGGCAGGTTACTCGACGGATGCCCCCTGCTTGCGCCATCTCTGAAATAAACCTTTAAATACCGTTCCAAAATAAAACAGATTTATCTGAAAATATAATTTATAAACAGGAATTTACACAATTACAGAAAATTACAATCAGTTATAGAAATACACTCAATAAAGAAACACATCAGTAGGGCAAATAAATAAACAAATAACCTTCATATCAAAATTCACAAAGCTAATAGCATAAAATACTAAAAAAAAAGTACAGACTTACCAAAATTCTTTAAAATGAAAAATAAAGACAAAATATATTATTGTTTTTTATATATGTATTACTTTATGTCCTGACATATTTTTACTGTCCGTGGTAGTCAGGAAAACAATTCTCATGCAATCTTTTTTCGCACTCGAGGCATTTTTTCGTTGTGTTTTTCTTACATACAACACAACGTCCTTGTGTTGATGCAACAAGATAATGAGCATCTGACTGTCACAAAGATTTATAGCTATGAGCGCGAGGTCCTGGAACTGAGTGAATTTTCGGTTTCATGTGAAGCAAACTTAAAGTTACATCTCTACGGAAATTTAGATGGGATTGTTCTGCTTTAGTAACTTTGTGCAAATGTAAATGTAATATCCAGCCAGACACAACAGCCATGTTCAGCGCATTGCTAAATAGATTCCAATACCAATTTTTGTTTCTAAACAGAGACCGATAAGTTCCAAGAAGTCTGTGTAGTAAATCGACGCCTCTCATTCCCTCATTATACACTTTTATAAGATTTGGTTGACGTATATCAATTTTCTTTTTTTGTGCACTGCAAAATCTCTTGGTTTGAGCTACAGGCTCATGTGTTACATAACTTGATGCTATGGTTACTACAGCACTATCTTTCCAATGGCAAATGTACACTTGTCCGTCACTATGGTAATCGAAATTACCTCTTTGCCATTTTTTTGCTTCCTTTGGAAATTTCAAAGATCTTCCTGTGCGATTATTTCGAATTGTGCCAGTTGCTTTAAAATTCTTTTCAGACAGTTCCATTAACAGTTTATGTAAGGAAAAAAATTGTGAAAGAATATTCCATGCTTGTCGGGACTTTCAACCCTCGATAGAAGTTCCCACACTTCCATATTTTATATCCAAACCTAATTGGCTTGCCTTTGATAAACATGTTGGCTGAATGGTGACCGTAATAAGGGACCATCGATTCATCTATACTCAGGTTAGAATGAAAGATGCCGAACTGCTGAAAATTTTGTTCAAGTTTTGCATAAAAAGGAGAAATTTTTTCCCATTTTATCTCCAGATGTCAACTTAGTATTGCCGATAATATGAAAGAAATTTTTTATCTTTCTGAATCTATTTCTAGGTATTACAGTAGAAACAATTGGGACTAATAAATCTTCTTGTGTGTTCCAGTACGAATCTTCTCCAGGAACTTGGTGATATCCAATAAATAAAAGTAATCCAAAAAATGTCCTATATCATTTTCATCTACAGAAAAATTTTCTCCTTTTTGCATTGCATATGTGAGAACCCCTCTGGGTTCCACCCTGGACACTAAGATTGAATTGAGGCGAAGAATTACCATACGCCATTTTCAGAATAACAAATTATATTTATTCACTTTGTTCAAATATCAACCTTCTAATTACAAATATTAAACAAATATGTCTAATCAAAGGGATTTACCTTTACCATTAAATTAAATTATAAAATATGAAATTAATCAAGTACTAAGCTCAATATCGAACGGGTTTACCGGAATAGGAGGTCCGAGAAATACACGCAATTTGAATTATTAACATTCATTAAAATTGAACTAACTTTATTATATATTAACTCTTGTGGTCAGATATATTAAGTTATAATATATCACCTGGCTGTAATGTCGTTCTCTCCAGGTAGATCAAACTTTCTAAGGCTACTTCGCTGAATAATAACAGCAATACTCTAATCTCGCAATCCACTTGAATCTTCTTAACTTCGTCACTACGGCTCTTGACTCAATCGCCTTCTAAATGCTAACTTACAACGCTCTCTTTAAATACCTTAATTTATTTGAATATCTCATTTTCTTCTTCCAGAGCTGATTGGAAATATAGGCGAATTTACAATCCCCAAAGACGCCTAAGAGTATTAGTGGAAAAGTGCCGTAACGATTCGTCACACATATAATACTGTCATATTTGCTAAATGCATCAGATAATCTGTGAGAATAAACTTGTGTAAAATTTCAATTGGAGATAAGGTACCTAACCCGGGAAACTTTTCAAGCATATTTACAGTGCTGCTAGTTCTTAAGATTTTGTTAAAATTTACTTTTTTTCTCCAACGAAGTTCAACATTTGTTTCATTTGACTTGAGTTTTCAAATTCGACATTCCCTTTGTGGTTGAAGGTTCTTCAGGATCAAACATGTCTTCGTGAGATATTTCATCATTATCCATGTTTGTAGAAATTTCGATTTTGCCACTAACATCTGCTGGTAGAAGAGATTGAAAAATATCTTCAACAATATCTTCCTCGTCAGTAAAACACCCACTTTCTCCTGGAGGCAACTGACAAATATCAATCGGTTCTTCATCATCCGATATTGTATAAAAATATTCCAAAACCTCTTCTACATTTCGGAATGGCTTTGAATACGACATCTTATCAGCGTAAGAGATATTCACTAACTGTCGAAACACAAAATGCGCAGAAAATAGGAAAGTAATAGAAGACCTTTTCACGTGACGTTCCTCCAAATAAGATTTATACAAACGCACCTGCAGTTTTGCTGCAGCTGAGAATTTCCCTTGCTATTGTCCAGAAACGGGTGAAAGGGGGGAGGAGTTGAGAAAGGGTGCTGAAAGGAAAGTCAACAGTCAGAAATATTTTCTTAGGACACATACTTAAAGTTCTTAGCGTTCAGAAATCTTTCACGGCTCTTCTGTGAACTGTGAACAATCTAACTGTATTGTGTTAAAAAGTATACCTTTACACGCCAATGTTTCATTTTTGGAGCATTGAAATTTCCTACCCGATAGTAAAAAAAATAACGATATTTTTTATGATATCTTGCTGTCTATATATATATATATATAGTTAAAATGATCATTTCTAACTACTTTTACCAAATAATAAAAATGTTTTTTTTTAAATTTTGAATTTTATACGAAATATTGAATTTTGCCCGATCAAAAGTATAAAAAAAGGCATAATTTAGATTTTTTTCAGGGAAAGACAATTGACTTTAGCAACAGCACTTCAATTTCAAAAAAAATCCTTTTACCACACTTTAATACAGTTTAAAATTTTAAGCTATTCAAGAAAGAAGCTCTATACCAGCTATCAAAAACACATTTAAGTTGTTGAATTCGCAAAAATTCAATATTGAGTAAACAAGGGTCTACTCCGAAACAGAAACATGATAAGGTGTCACTAAGTTTTGATTACTATCGGCTGCGCCATCAAGATTTGACCCTACCAGCTGCGCCACTAAGGTTTGATTACTAGGCAATGGGCATGGAGCAAAATTAAGGACATGATATCTAAAATTTAAATATTAAAGTTTATTTTAAAAAAACATTTAAAGAAAAACACTTAAATTAACAACAACGCTCATAACATGACTTAATTCCTTCGTCCATATCCATAGAATGCATCTTTTTCAAACCCCAAGAGGGGAAAAGGAATTTCTGACCCCTGTCCAGCTGCGTCCTCCGACCACATGGTGAATACTCGCATTCCAAGGGGGAACTAACCGTCCCCTGTAGCATGTGACTTCACTTCGAACCCCTACAGGGTCTATGAGACAAAAAAGTTTGGGAGACTCTGACTTAGGCTAATTCCCCGTCATAATTACCTTCCATCATTAAAGAAGGTTCATTGTTTTAATTAGAGAATTGAAATTGAACTCATAGTAATAATTATAATTGGCTGAATTCTAGTTGTTGAATTTAGTGGAAGTACAAACGTTGTTGTTGTTGACTAATTCCTCCTGTCTAGCCGCAGGCTAGACCAGGTCCATGAGCCCAAGAGTCCTCAGGAAATGGTACACCAAAAGAGGACTGGAATAGATGTCCTCCCTATCAAGTCCTGCACAAAGCAAAAGATGATCTGGAGTTGCCAGTACCAAATTGCATTTAGTACAATTCTGGTAAATTTTCTGGCCTAAGTTAAAGGAAAGGCCTCTAGTGTGTCCACTCTCAAGCCTACTAATAGTTTTTTGGACGACTCTATCCGCCTTGATGGAAAGGGCACCACCTGGGGCCTGCCTATTATACCAGAGGTGAGTTGGAGGAATCTTCCATAGCTCTTGAACCAAAGATTTCGTTTTAGAAAAATTTCCGAGAAGGTCAAAGTTCTTCTCGACATTAAATCTTCAGTGACACCTTCCTTGGCTAAAAGGTCAGCTGTGTCATTGCCAAAGAGACCAATGTGGGATGGAATCCATTGGAAGTATATCTCATGTTGCTGGGAAAGTTCTTTAAGATTTTTAAGAATTGAGACCGAGAGAGAGAGAGAGAGAGATGTTTTGTCTCCAACATTTGTCCAGTCGCTAAGGTGTTGGATAGCACTTCGGCTATCACACAATATCCATATTTCATCAGAAGATCTCACCGTCGTCGGACAGCTTCATCAATGGCAATTTACTCGGATCTAAAAACAGAACTAAAGTCCGGATTCCTAATTTTGATATTATGAGAACAATTAGGAGACTTTATAAAGATGCCACTGCCACATAAGTTTCGATCTCGTCTTTGCTACCATCGGTATAAATTTGCATTGCAGCAGCTGGAATTTTATTAATAATCTCCAATGCTAATTGACGTAAATATTCAGGCGGATATTGATTTTGTGAGGTGATTATAGTGATTGAAATCCCTTTTGTCTATCTTTTATCAATGATCTGTTGCTTACTAGATTTGATCTCAGCTACATATTTAACAATTTTCTGTTTTATTTAAGGTGCTATTTAAATAAAGATACTGGTAAAATAAAAGGATTTTACAAATTACTTGTCACCTATGTTACTTTGCTTGTAACTCATGTATATTTAAAAAATAAAGCAGGATGTTTGCACAAAATGTCACAAGAAGTAAACCATTACATTTCTTTAGAAGAATTTAAAAATTCATCAAATGATTTTAAAATTTTACTCCTACAATTACTATCGTATTTTTGTGAAATTTATTTTACACTTGTGCCAAATTATGCACAACAACAGTTGAGTTTTAAGGTTATATGATTGAAATTCATATATTTTTTTATGAAAAGTTATTAAAAATTCTTTAAAAATGTATAAATTCCAAGTTCAATTATTTTAAATTAAGTATTATTTTCATTTAAAAATGCATTGGAATTTTAAATATAGAAAAATAGTCATTTATTTATCACAAAATGAATCAATTAAAAACATTTTTTTCTTTGTGGGTATATGATTAATAATGAATAAGAAAGTTATCTTAACTCTAGATTTTTTTTAAACTTAGAGCTCTAAATTTTGTGAGATTATAAAAGAATATATAAAGAATAATTTAGGCTGAAAAATATGATCTGATTTTATGTGACCGGTTTTCAATTCTTACTATTAGTTCACTCTCTCCCTAATTATATATATATATATATATATATATATATATATATATATATATATATATATATATATCTGGTTCCAATATTTAATCGTTAGTAAAATATTATATATAACTTCTTTTCATCCATTCAAGTTCAAATTTATTTTTTTAAACTAGTAGTGGAAGACACTTGATGTTAATACAGGTTTTTCAAATATTAATTCATTAATTGAATTTAAAAATGAATAAATAGTAACAAACAAAAATAATAGTCCAACAGCAATTCTTTGTTGCGTCCCTTAGCGCAATGGTTGGACTCCTAATACAAAAGTCATCGGTTCGAATCCCTACTGGGAAGGCCTAATTTCTGAGAATGTGATTTCTTTTTTGTTATACTACTTTATTAGAATAATTAAATTTAATTAATGAATAAATAATAACAAAAAACAATAACAGTCCAACACCCTGTAAGCGAAAATGGAAAATTGCAAGGATACTCGCTTTCAATTTTGTCATTTAATATTGTGATCCTGTCATATGTATATACATATTCATATTAACTATAATTATTTAGTAAAAATTAACTAAAACTAATATTTTTCTTTGTTGAGATAAGTAGGAATTGACTTAAAATTCTTTTTTATATTACTTGTTTTTAATAATGCCATTTAAATATTAACATTTTTAATAAATCTAAAGCCGATTTCTTGTTTCGTTCCAGGTCAAAAATAGACAGATATATTTTCTTTCTTGTCTACTTTAAAAAAATGCCTTAAGTTTGTATTCAAATTATTTTTACGCAGATAAATTCTTCTTTTGTTTACTCTAGTTTGGTGATTTCAACAAAGGGACCTAATACCTCCCTTAGAAAAAAAACTTGCTGAAATTAACAAGAAACAAAGCAGCATAGGATAGAAAGATAAATATTGCATAAAAGTTTTATATTAGATTATTGCTGAGTATAAGCTCAGCCGGAGGGATATTAGAAAGTTGTAGAAAGCTGAAAATGAGTGTCGATAATCTTTTTTGTTGATTATAATATTTATTTCTGGATTGCTAAATATATTTTCTAACACGTAATAGCATTGAGTTATATACTATTTTCTGGCTTGTAGAATAAAAAGAAATATAAAATGCGTTATATTTTTGCTGTAAGATAAAAATTGCTCAAGTTGCTATTAATGGGAACATTGATATTAATACTAATTTTATATAAAATAGTGTAAATAATTTGAATTTGGATGCGAAATGCATTTTCATTGGTCTATGTTATATTTATTTTATATTAAAATTGTAATATTCTCAAATAATACCGTCCTTTACCTTATAATGGCGATTCAATGGGAACTTGGCGATATCTTGGAGATATAGCTGAGTTGGCATATAGTTTTTGAGACCAATTTAGTGACTTGATGACCATGTTGGCGATCATTTTTGGTGAGTTGGGGAATTCTAGATTATTCTAGAAATTAGTGGAGAAATACACTAATTTTACGATCTATGAAGGTGGCGGATCTTTCCCGAAAGATTCACGAGGCCTATAAATAGGGAGACGCTTCCCAAAACTTAGTATTGTTTTGACTGGGGAATAGTAGTCTTATCTTAACCATGAGAAGTAATTATCTAAGCTGTTGAGTAGAACGAGGGGTGTTTCTGAATAATCTTTTACACACGTGAATTTTAGACACTGTTTGTTGTGTCTGAGAGCTGAAGAAGGTGTGAAGACCTTCTGATATTTATTAGTCGAATTTTTCTGCTGAATTCTGTATTTCAAGGATTGTTCTCTCAACAATAAATTTCCATCGTCCCAAAGCACTGTCTTATTCTTTGCCACTGATTTGCATAAAATCCTCGATCCCCGATGAACGTAACAATATTATTTAAAATTGGAACTTACCAAGTATCGTATGTTAAATACAGATTAAATTTTTTAGGCTTCTAAAATTTCCTATGGGCTTTTTTGTGGAAAAATAATAACGGGTGAAATTAAAATTGAGATGTTTAAATACTTAAATTTATCAAAATGATATTACTGATAAGTTATTTCTAACACAAATGCAATCTTAATAACATGATAGATGAAAATCTTCGATGGACAAACTTTTTGACAGCTTTATTAAATTTTGTCAACGTGTTAAAATAATATTAAATGTTGTGATATACAGATATAATTTTAAAAGTATCCTGGTTTTTTTCATTTTGTGTCAATGAAATTTACACTTTTTTGTCACATTTTTAACCATTTCAAATCTTATTTTTAAAAGAATGGTATTACGAAATGTAAATTAAGTGTATTGCAAATTTTTTGCCGTCAGATATACATTTCTGTCTTTTATGGTTTTGTGTCTAGCTTTACGTTTAAGCTTTAGTACCTCATACATTACAAAACGCAGACATATCAATTAAACCCCTGCTGATATCATAAGGAAATATGGAATAAAAATCATAGAATTTTTAAAAAATAGCAAGGATTTATTGTGTAAAGTGTCTATGAATCTATGATGTAACCTACTGAAAATGTCAGTTGATGTATTTACTCATTAAAACAATTAAACAAGTAGTTGTTTGGCAGAGTGGTGATGTGTAATGCGTTTCAATGTATTTTGAGGCATAATTCACATCAAATTCTCGACGTTTACTCTATGGCTGTAAATTGCTTCAAAACATCCATTTAAAGAAAACGAAAAACACAAAATATCAAATTACACTTCTGGCCCCCATAAAGTCAACATTCTGAAGGAAGCATGCAAATAACATGAAATTTACAACATGCATTAGAGCAGGTGAGATATGCAAATGATTAGAATTTCAGAGCAGACACACATCACGCGCGCCTGCGGCGCTACCTCAAAGCGCTATTTAAGGATTCGAGATTTCGTCGATTTCAAGTTCGACAATTGTGTTTTCTTGTGGTTTTTTCAAATAACGATCTGCCATGTCTCTTAGAAATGAGAGATCAGCTTTTGATCAAGTACACGAGTTCGACAGAGGAAGGACTGTGGCCTACCGAGATTGAGGATTATCTTTCAGGAAAATCGGTAGTCGTGTGTTGGACGAAACCAAACAACTGTAATGCGGATATGTGACCGTTGGATGCAGGAGGGTACGACGGACCGAAGTGGTCGATCGCATCCACCTCAGTGCACCACTTCACGTGGGGGCTGGCAAATTGTGCTCAAGGCACTGACGGATCACAAAGTTACATCACGAACCATAGCACAGCACATTGAGTCTGTAACGCATAATTCAGATGTCTGTGCGTACCATTCGACGCCGTTTACAGCAGAGTGGTCTGTCCGCAAGACGTCCATTGCTTGGTCTACCATTGACGCAGAACTACAGACGTCTTTGCCTCCAATGGTGCGATGAAAGAAGGGTGTGGGTGGCAGAATGGAATGAAGTTGTCTTTACTAATGACTCACGCATCTGTCTGCAGCATGTCCATAGTCGGATTCGAGTCTGGAGACACCGTGGAGAGAGGATGCTGAACAGCTGCGTTATGCACCGCCACACTGGTCCTGCACCGGGAATTATGGTATGGGGCGGTATTGGATATTATTCTCGCACTCCTCTAGTACGCATTGCTGGTACTTTTATCCCCCATCGCTACATCTCCGAGGTGTTTGAGCCAGTTGTCCTTCCTTACCTTCAGGGCTTGGCCACAGCCCTATTTCAACAGGATAATGCGTGACCACACGTGTCACGCATTGTCCAAAGGTTCTTCGTCAATCACCAGATTGAATTGCTTCACTGGCCGGCTCGCTCTCCAGATCTTTAACCGATTGAAAACATGTGGTCCATGGTTGCTCAACGATTGAACCAGATTACACCCCCAGCTGCAACACCAGATCAACTTGGCAACGTGTGGAAGCTGCTTGGTCTGCTGTACCCCAATAACAGATCCAAAGTCTCTTTGAATCAATGCTGAGGTGTGTGGCAGCGGTGATCTCCAACAATAGCGGCTACTCTGGCTACTCATTCCGGCAGGAACCACACTTCTCGGAAGTCTATAAAATTCACCATTTGATACTTGGTCAACATGTTATCTAAAAAATAAATTTTGTTGTGCTCTGTCTTGTTTTTCTTGGTTTTGCATTTGCGGTGGTCAGCAGTGTATATTCAGCAAATTTTATTTTTAACAGAATTAATTAATTAATCCATCAATTTTATGAAAAGAAAAATGTTAAAGAAGTGTCATAATCTTGGGTAGAATTTCAAAAAAAGTATTTCATTTTATTTTAAAATACAAAGAAGATGAAATTTTATGTTGTTGAAGTAATTAACATTTTTTTTTAAAAATTAGGCTGGTTTTATATTTTTCTATTGAAAATCACAAGAACACAAATACTGCAATTGTTTTTTCACTTCTCCTTTCTCCCTGAATTAGGACAGTGAAATAGGGTTAAGCATTACTTTATGGATCCAACCTTTCCTCTACCATTAGTTTTCGACAAAATAGAAAAATAGAACCCTTTTGAAAATTAGACCTATACCTATACACGTAGGATAAACACAAAACTATAAAAATAAAATGAATGTATTAATTTTAAAAATAATTTTGATGTAAAAACAAGGATAAGATTTGAAATACTAAGTAAATAGTTAGAACGTTTTTTAATTTCGATTTTTAATGTTAAATTTTTTTTGTTTAATTTTAGAAACTAAACTTAAAACCCGTTGTAAAGTTGTTTCTTAATTGTTCCATATTATATCATTTTAGTGTTTAGATTTTCTTTTGAGAATTATTTTTCTTTTTCTCTATCAAAAGAATTGGAAGAGAGATATACTTTTTTGAGTTACAATAGTAATATAATTTAGCTTATGTTTAATTTTATTCCTTTAAAATAAATACAAAATAATTGCTAATAAAATCGAATTAACCAAAATACTGAACATATTTTGGTTAAATTCGTTATTACCGAACTTATTTCTGTAACTGTTCGGAAAAAAATATATATCTAAAAACAACTTATTTTCAGAGAAGAGGAAGATCACAATGTAGATGCTTTATCACACACTATAAGTAAAACAATTAGTTAAATTCAAACATTTATGAGTAGAAATATCCACATACTAAATGAAGGAAGAGTTTTTTAATAAGAATAGATGGAAAGTAAAACAAAACACTGTTCTTCAAGCTGAAAACCATGAAAGAACGAACAAAAGAGAATAATTTTATAGTTTCAAAATAACTAACAATACGATTATTAGTTTTGTAATTTAACTATTTGAATTAACTACACTCGTGTCCATAAATTAAGGATAATTCATCATCACAGAAATTGAACTCTATCACACAGAATTTGAACTCTAAAATAAAACTTCCACCTGTAGAATTATCACACACATCTTGAAGAATATGCAAATTACAGGAAATCACCAGATGGCGCGGATAGTACAATCACAATGACGAGAGTGTAAGAGAGGGGCATATAAAGACTAGTGGCAAAAAAGTAAAATTGTTCACAAGCACTTTAAAAGACTTTCAGTGCAATAACCGCATAGTTATGGCACAAAGGAAGCATTTGGATGATTTTTTACGTGGTAGAATTATTGGACGACTGGAATGTGGACGTACCCAGCTGGAAGTATCCGAGGAACTTGGAATCTCCCAGAGTGTCAGGTCCAGGCTTTGGCAACGATTCCAAGATGATGGTAATGTGAACAGACGTTACAGCACAGGTCGCCCCCGAGTTAAAACGCCGAATGAGGACCAGTATATATATATTTGGCAGTTACTGTCAAAAGAAACAGACGAAGCATAGAATCAGACCTGTCTCGTCAGCTCTCTTCAGCTATCGGTACGACAGTTTCAAGGCAGACCGTGTACAGACGCTTAGGGCACATTGGTCTATATGCTCGTAGGCCTGTCATATGTGTTACACTTACCACAACTCACTGTCGCCTGCAATTAATCTGGAGTAGAGAGCATGCATTGTGGACACCCCAACAGTGGTCTTGTGGGATATTTTCCGACGAGTCCAGGTTTAGTTTGCAGTCTGATTCTCGCCGGACTTTAATATGGAGAGCGCAGGGTACCCGTTACCACCAAGAGAACACCATTGAACGAAATCGTTATGGTGGTGCAGGATGGCTCGTTTGGGGAGGAGTTATTCTTGGTCCTAGAATTGACCTGCATGTTCAGAGTGTAACGATGACAGGCCACATCTATCGGGATGTCATTCTGGAACAACATCTACGTTTGTTTCGGGGCGCCATGGGCGCTGAATTTCTGTTTATGGATGCCAACGCCCGTCCTCACCGTACAAACATTGTAGACGAATGCCTTCAATCGGAGGATATCACCCATACGGATTGGCCAGCATACTCACCGAACTTGAATCCAATAGAGCATGTGTGGGATATGCTTGGCCGACGAATTGCAGCCCGTCAACTCCTTCCCACCGGTCTACCGGAACTTCGGAGGGCATTGCTTGATGAGTAGTGTAATATTCCCCAAGATCAGATTGATAATTTGATTCTCAGCATGCCTAGGCGTTGTAAGGCTTGTATTGCATCGTCTGGGAGACATACTTCGTATTAACCATCATACTAACCATGTTATACTGTTTTTTGTAAATAGGTTCTTTTTTGAAATTTGCTCCAGGGAGTAAAAATAGCAATTTTTATTAAATATGTCAAACATATAGCATCTTTTTTGCTCTTTACCTTTTGTTTAAAAAATAGACTTTACAAATAAGTCAAATTTGTTTTGCTTCTGTCTCTTTCTTTGCCTGAACTTCATTATCCTTAATTTATGGACATGAGTGTATTTTTAAAATTTTACTTAATCTTTACTCAAGCCAGCTTCTAGCAAAATGTATCAAACTCTTAACACTGTAGTTATTTTTCTTCTCAATTATATTACGATATAATGGAAAATTCAAAAAGGAAATAAATATATTGGAGAGTAGAGAGATAAATGTACCGTAGTAGATAAATATACTAAAAATATCGTTGCTCAAATTTAAAATAAGACTTGACAATTGTATTTGACTTACTTAAATTGTATTTGTAAGAAATTTTAGATTTACATATACAAAAATGTTTTTCTTAATATTGAAACATAATATTCCATAATCAATCTAAAAAATATCATTAATTGATACTTCTCTATACTTCATATAGAAATCAATGAAAATTATTTCACTTATATTAATGTTATATTTTAAATAAGAGCTGGTACATTTATTCACTAACCCATTTTTACCCTTCAAAAATTCTTATTCATAAAGATTTACATTATATGTGGAAAACCCTAAAGCATTTCTTTTGTTACAATAACGACAGAATATTTTCTTTTGATTTGGGGAACGAAGGCCTTGTATAGAATTCTCGCATAACAATAAATTAAATATTATCCTTCCCATTTGCTTGATTTTGTAATGCTTATTTCCAACGACGTTATCATTTTATAACTTCTTTATTATTTTTTCTCTTTGATTATTATTAAGGTGACAAAAAAAATCAAAACTTTGTTTTCAAAGCATTTTTGTCTTTGTGTGATCATAGCCAGCCTCCAAAAATGTTTGCAGAGGACCCATCACTAATCACATGAAAAGAAAGATGAGATGAAAAGGAGAAGCTGGTAGTTATAAAAAGTACCTGGAATCTTCATTCACTGATGGTTTTTCTTTGATTATTTACTTGTGGTGATGAATACCTATCTCTTCTTATTCTTATAGGATTTTTTTTTTGGTTTCCTTCAGTTTTTGTCTATTTATTTATGGATTTTATTCTACTTATTTCAAATAATTTCTTTTCGACTAATAAGACGAAAAGAAAAATACATTCGACAATTTTTAAACTGCTGGTATGTAGAAAAAAACGACTCATTTATGTTATTTTTCATCATTACTTTTAAATTTCCAATAGCTTCCTCCTTTGTTTAGAAAATATCTATTAATCATATAGTAAGTAGTAATTATAATGTAATATACACTAGAAAAAGATTTTTACTCCTTATATATGATTTCGTTATTTTTTTCAAAATGTAATATTAGTATTCTTTGTTTCTGTTTAGATCACTTTTTTGTTTACAGACGAATTTGTGTAATGTTTCACAATGAATGAAAAATATGTCAATTACTGTTCAGAAAAAATTATATTCTTTTTTTAATTTGATCAAAGTTTTTAAGTTCACTAGGCAATATTTTTTAATGGTATACCTTTTAGTTTTCTTATTTTTCAGTATATGAAAATAAGAATTTTTGAATATAAATTGTTCGTTTTCCCCATAGTTTATATGAATTAGAAAACTAAAAAACCAATACAATCGTAACTGATACATTGAAAAGCCCCTTTACCATAATCAGACTGTTAGTATATATATATATATATATATATATATCGTTAGGTTATCTTTTGACTTAATGTAGACTTGATTGGATCATTATGAAACTGTATTTATTTACAACAGAAACCTAGTTGTATTATCCAAATCTTCTTTAAGCTGATCTAAGGACAACACCAAAGTATGGAGTAAAAGCTGAGATGTCATAGGCTCATAGAGCATATTTCTTTTAAAGAATTAGAAGTACTATTGTCAAGATATTGTTTCTCGTTCTACATAAATATACAACAAAATTGTAGAAAAAGTCTGCATAATTCTTTTGAATGTAGACTAGATGAATGTAACTAATGACGTATACATGAACACTGAATTGCACTGAATTAGGGATAGCAAGGGCAATGCAAATTGTGTAGTGATGCGCATCATTTATGCGCAAGTGAAGACGCTGTAGTAACTGTATATATAACGTGTACTGTGGTTGTTCTGAATTAGTTGTTGGAATTTCCAGTATGGGTAAACTGCCTGATTTAGAGGCCTTCAATCACGGACAAATCGTAGGTGTGCGACGCATGGACCATTCAATTTACAAAATTCTCAGAAAGCTAGGATTTTCGAGGTTGACAGTGTCAAGAGTATACGAAGTATACATGGATGGTGGACAAAAAACAAGCGAATGGGCAAACCTGAAATTACAATTAGCTTTGACAGTTCGTAGTGAGCAAACGGCTCCGGCGTATTGTACGTAGCAAACGAGGTCAAATATTAGCTCAAATTACCACCCAGTTGAATAACGGTGCCAGTCGTACAGTTAGTAAATGGACTGTGCAACGCTCACTTCTCCGTATGGGTTTCGGGAGCCGTCGACCAACGAGAGTACCATTGCTCAATGCTCTTCATAGGGCTGCACGTCTTGCCTGGTCAAGACAGCACAGAAGCTGGAGTGTATAGGACTGGAAACGAGTAGCATGGTGTGACGAGTCTCAATTACAACTACTTAATGCCGACGGGAGGTTGAGAATATGGAGTCCGGCTCATGACACCATAGATTCTGCATGCAAGGTTGGAGCGGTACAAGGGCATGGAGACTCAATCATGGTCTGTCGTGCTTTTTCGTGGCGCTGTTTGCAATCTTTGGAGCGTGTACAAACCTCCCTCAAAGTAATTCGGTACGTGTAGTTGCCGGGTTATCACTTCCATCCGCTTATGCTGTTCTGTTAACCGCATGTGGTTATGGAGTTTTCCAGCAAGACAACTGTACCTCTCCCAAGTTCCGGTTGGTTATCAGCTGGTTAGATGAGCATGGCTTTGACTTTTCTGTCATGAGTTGGCCACCTAGAAGCCAAGACTTAAATCCTATTGAGCATCTTTGGGATGTTTTGGAACAAGGTGTCTAAGGTTAACATACAGCACCAGCGAACCTTACTGAATTACGGACAGCTTTAGCCAATATTAAGTAAATCATTTCCATGGAACGTTTTCAGAAATTTGTTGAATCTATGCCTCGTTGTGTGGCAGTCGTTATCAAGGTCAGAGGAGGCTTAACTCGTTATTAGATAAGTACCTCTAATTCAGTGGTACTTTAGTGCATATATATACATAAAGAGTAAGGATAATAATGGGGAAAAACAGTAAGAAGAATACTTAGCATGAAGGTAAACACCTTGTTTGCGTTCGATTGCTTGCTGCTCCTGTTTGACTATGTATTGTATAACAATGTTGTTCGGGTAATGTTGCTTCTTTTGACAGTGGTAGAATAAGAAAATGCAGAAAAAAGCGGACGTGGTGCAAATGCTATTACGGACTGATTAATCCTGAACGGGGTTTTTTTGTTCTGAATCTCAGAAAAGTTCGTTATTTGTCAAGGTAGACCTGGAGCTTTTTTATTTTAAAATAAAATTTCGGCTGTGGATTGTAAATTACATATTGTATATTTTATAAATAAGCACTTTTCTGCTTTAAGTCGGTAATTTGGGCAATGAATCATGCCACTAGATAAATAACTTTAAACCTTCATATTAATAATCTCAGATTTTAAAATGAGGAAAATAGTCAACATTTTGTCGTAAATTTAAAAAAAAATGCTTAAAGAATTATGGTACATTTTATTGTGATTGAACATGCTTGACGGACTTTAAAATATTAAAAACCTATTGATTTATAAATTCATATATTTGTAGATGAAGTTATAATTGTTTTAATTGGAGATAGTTAGTTAAACACATACATTTTCGTTAGTTTTTATGGGGCTTCTTTCTTCTTTTTATACCTTAGTAAAAGAGAATATTTAACTCTTTCACGTGTATGATTGATGTATAATTGATAAATACGTTACAATTACTTACAACTATAATACAATCTATTTGCAATATTTCTGATTTTATTGTTAACTATTTACTTAACCTAATTCAAATTAAATATATTTATATTTTGCACTGATTTACATAATTCATTTATACTTGAGTAACTTTACCTTTCTTTAAGTTTTAAAACGTATATTTGATATTTTATTTATAGCAAAATTTGCATGTAACTAAAATGTGATAAGTTTAATACATAAGTTAAAAATATTTTCAATACTTCGGCTACAATTGAAACTTCAACACTAACTGTGTATTTTATTACTTTTTTATTGCACATTACATATTGAACTAACATGTACGAAAAAAATATTTCCTTCAATTTATTATTATTTTCCAATAATGAGTTTTTAAAATATTCAACGCATTCATCAGTATCTTTTATGAATATATCTCCTGTTTTTTAAATGATCTCAAGTTTCTGT
Source organism: Trichonephila clavipes (assembly GCA_019973935.1). Taxonomy (NCBI): domain Eukaryota; kingdom Metazoa; phylum Arthropoda; class Arachnida; order Araneae; family Nephilidae; genus Trichonephila; species Trichonephila clavipes. The sequence continues at coordinate 1,361,607 of BMAU01019951.1, read as the reverse complement.
TGGAATATTTTGATATGTGTGGAGTGCTGGGGGGATTTGTTTTCCTCAAACGGATTTAAATTCCACTCAATGGTTTTTGCAATTTCTTATTACACAGAATATTTCGAGCTTTATATTGTGATTTTTATGCAATTAAATGCTAAGTCAAAGCAATACTAACATGAAAAATATCACAAAACATTTTACTGATCTAAATAAAAGGTACATGATAGAAAAAGGTAATACAAAAATCCTCACAATAACAACTAAACTGCTGTGTCTGAAAGTTGTTCAAAAATGAAGTTTGTTATGAACGAAAAGAAATTTAGAAATAAAATCAATATTAGTACAGTTGAACATGTTGTTGTGTGGTAGATAGGAACCACATAAAAACGCACAAAAAATACTCAAAAATTTCATAAATTCTTACATGTAACAAACTAAGTCGAGGAAATACTACAAAAAACTTCTTTTATGCGGTGGATAGGGATCACATAAAAGAGTCGCATTTATAAAATATGGCAACTATTTACGAAATTTATCCAAGAGTACTTCCATAACAAAATAAAAAATTAATATTACACATGAAAACATTTTAAAAACATATAGTTTCTCATTGTATACACGGATAAGTTTTCAAAATGCACGTACATAACTCATATCTACTCATAGTAATCCAAAGCCCTGTAATGAATAAGTTCAAAATCGCTTTCGTCACTTGAAGGTAAAATTTCAGTTGATTTATTTTTTTGGCAACATAAAGTAAAAGATAAGTTTTTGTGACGAAGGTCGGGTGGTCAGTTGCTTGTAAATGTCATGATAAGCAGATATGCATGATCGAAGCCCTTTTTGGAATTTTGTGCTCCTTTCTTAATTAGTATCTATTTGAATAAAATGCTTTTCCAATTTGTTGGAAAGCTGGATCCCTGCATATTTTTATCCACTGTCAAAGAATCCGGTTCTTCTTGTCCATCTTCATAATCCATCAAATTATTCATAATGTTATTGTCATTGAAAGTTTCGTCTTCAATCAAGCGCGGGCTGCTGGAGCGTTGAGAGAAAGCAACTGAAAACATATTGTCCGGAGACTGTTTTTAACAAATGAACAGAGCGTATTGAAGTGTCTACATTTCAGTGGCGTAACGTACACCCCCGCATCATGGGGAGAAAGGATTCTAGGGGTCCAAGGCCTGGCTTACGCCAAATACGTATTTACCCAATTTATAAAATATTAAAGGCAGAACCTGACTTTCAGAGGAGGTCTTAACATTCTCCGTTACACCATTGGTTAATAGATAAAAAACATTACAGTGGAGCCAAAGCTATTGAAATTCATACACCACATAAAAAAAATATCGCACAAAAAGAATATCGCATAAAAAAGACCACACAAAAACAGGTTCTACTATGTTTATTAATAAGACAATAAAATCTTAATGTAAAGCAACATGACTGTTCCATTTCTCGGAAACACTTTCTGCAATTTTGTGAGGTTTTGATCAATGTTGTTGGGAAGCAATACCAAAGGACTCTTGTATCATTTGTGCTTTGTAAATAACCAAGAATAATATAAATAAATAAATGAGCAATACCAAAGGACTCTTATAACATTTATGCTTTGTAAATAACCAAGAATAATACAGATAAATAAATGGTATGAAAATTGTACTTACATCGTTTACTGCAAACAATATGCAACAGGGTGTAGCTGTATTCCAATGACTCAAGTCAAATTTAAATATACTATAAAAGTAAACAGAATGAAAATTATTCGAACGGTCATCAAACAAGCTGTAAAAGAGATAAAATAAAACTTAAGATAAAAAAAAAAGAAAGATGAAGTAAATAGGCTATGGAGAAACTGCAACGAACAGAAAATCCAGGTGCTTTTCAAAACTGTCTTAATCATTTTCACATCCTTTCTTACACTCCTCTCCCCTTTTCCTCATTTTCTTTGCGAGATCTTTGTCAGATTGGTTTGACGAATGCAATGAGTTTCCCGCGAGTTATTTTAGAACCGATCTAAGTCACTTCTGGTTGAAGAAACAAGAACTAGGGTGGCTTTAAAAACTTATATTTCCTTTTCCTATGTTTCCTCACAAACCAAGAGAACAGAAAGTAAATAATAATGAAATAATCGAAAACGAAAGATAATTTAAAGCGCTATCAAGAAATCTCGCAACCAAGAAAAGAGATTATGCGACAATACCTGTTTTGTCTTTTTTCAAAAGGACGTAAAATAGAAGTTTCTTTATTCGAAGCATATAGTATATTTGATTAAAACAAAAGTTTGAACTGGAAAGTGTTAAGAAAAGTAACATTAACTTAAATTTAATTTTCAAGAAAATGTTTAGCTAGCTTAAGATTTTTTTTTTAGTTATAAGAATATATATGTGTGTATTATATTTATATTTCTTATCTTATATTCCGCATTCATGCAAAAAAATTCGTTTGTAGATTATTTATCTATTGAATGCAATAACCATTTTTATAAATGTAAATTTGAGTAAAATTGTCCTCATAAATATAACCCTTTAAGATACAACCCACACGATCATGCGGGTTAGATACTCGCATATGTTTCTGCATCTGGAGTAGTCGTATGTGAAAAAAGTACGAATCGAACGTTTTGAGCGGGTTTGTAGAAAGTGTCAAGTATCACTTTTTATCAAGAGACGGTGGTTTAGTCTATGAGTGTATTTTACTTTCATCCTAGTCGAGCTTCCTTTACAAATCAGTTGTCATAGGAAGGGGTTATTATCAATGTATACCTAATTGTTTCGACACATTTTTGTCTTAATGTTTAAATAACTGCAATCTAGTAAAAAAATTTAATTATATTCTATTAATGTTGCATGCAGGACTCAGAATTTTGTTTCTCACACGTTCGTGCGTTTTTGGTGTTAATTGAGTCAATGCAGCTGTAATGGTAAAAGTTTGTAATGTGAGTTTTTTTTCCTTGTTTCAATAATTTCAATAAAAACCTAAATAAAAAGGAAATATATTGTTATATAATTAATACCATATTTCTTGGGGGATGTCAAAGGCGAGTCTCTTTTTTGTCTTCCTCTCGCTCCTTTTTGCAATTAATTTTTTTCATTCATACATTTGTTGACAGGTATGGAATTTTCATCCTCATTTGGCCTCAATATTTGTCTCCCCTCCTCCCTAAAAAATCTGGGTTTTTCGAAGGGAGTTAGTAAGGTGTGTTTTAAAGTTTAGATTTTTTAAAAAATAATAAAATTTTCTGATACATTTTATAATTTTTCGTAGAATACTATGCTAACTTTTTTAATCCATAACATGGTTAATAGTTAGGTGCCTAAAAAGGTACCTTAAAAAAAACAAATCTCACACAAGATGAAAACTTGGCAATCTCTCGGATGATGACTGTGAAGCGTTAGCAACATCTCCACTTACTAACAAAAGTATTTTAACTGATGATGAAGAGGGCAGTGTTGTTATTCCTCCAGCAAAAACATCTAAGCATTATAATTGGCCTGCTAAAAGGCCATGCCTTGATAAAAGGCATGGTATGTATACCCGTTTAGGATGTGTTGATAACATTTCAAGGCCTCGCAAATGCATATTTGGAAGCTGTGAAAGCCTTTCGAAAATACATTGCGAAAAATTTAATGTTTATTTTTGCTGGTCAAAAGAAAAACATGCCTTAAAGATTTTCAAAGTAAATAAATATTGAGTCAATAAAAGAATAATTTATGTACCAATAATTTCCCTATTTGTAACAATTTTAGTTTAATTTAGTTTGCTTCTTTTATCAACTTTTGTCAAAAAAATATATAAATATTTATATAAAATTTCCCAGGTAATGGTTTCACAGAAAAATACTAACCTGCATGATTGTGCGGATACCGTCTATATTCTAGGGGGGAGAGGGAGGGAAAATTAAAAAAAAAATTTCCAGTTTCATTGGGGTCAACATTGTGCTAATAACTAGAAGAATTTAATACTTAAAGATAAAACAATTTCGGGTCTTAAGAAGATAATAATAATTCAATACAAAAATTGAGAGAAAAGTTTATATCAGAGAAATAAAATCCAAATTCCCGTGTTTAAATTATTTAGAGATATCATTTCTCAATAATTAGTTATTTAATATCTGAAAATAAATGTTATAAATTTTAATACTACACCTATATAAATATTGCATCGAAACTATTTATGCTATTATTTTAACCATAGAGTAATTTATAACTAAATACCATTATATTTTTAAAATTTTAGTAGCAATGCAGAAATAAAAATCTACAAAAAAGATCATTGACACATTGCTTCCAAATATGTTTATCCAAATGAAACCTTTTTGTAATCTACTTTTTTCTAACATATACTGCTTCATCTCTAATTAGTTTATACTTATTTTATTCAGAGAAAGGGGGACCTAGTTCTTGTCGAAACTATGCAAGCTAAATAAAAAAAACATATAAAAAAAGGATATAAGAAAAAATATAATTATATAAGCAAGAAAGAAGAAAATACAACTGTCACCTTCAACAACAAGTAAACAAGATTGGAATACATATTCTCATAAAAAGGAAATACTCATTCACATAAAAAGATTATCATAAAAAGTTAATATTTAAGTAAAATTAAAATGTAAAAATAGTATTAAAATTAAATCTAAGATCTTATCTAAAAATAAATACAGTAAAGTGATCGTAATTGCAGCTCTACACCACATTTTTGTGCTCGAAAAAACCTAAAAAGGAAATTACATTATTACTTCCACCAAATTCAATTAATAATTGGAAATTAGCCAATTAAAATTGTTACTATATATGAGCGTAATTTCAATGAACTGATTAGAACATTTAAGGTACCTTAGTGATGAAATGCCATTAGGATTGGAAAAAAGGGACCTAAATATTCAGTTCTCGTCTGGTAAATTCAACCAGAATTATTATTTTAAAAGCTCTTATTCTGTTTGTTTTATGAATTCTTTGGAATAGATACTGATAATGGGAGTTCTGATAATAATTCTCGAATGATCCGGAAATTTAAATTTCAAGTTTAATATTATGGGAATTATAATGTACACATTTTTATGAACCGATTTATATTGTTTTGGATTTTGAAAATGATGTGTCTATATCTGAAAAACTATTACTGCAAATTAGCTATGCATTGATTGGAATGCATGCAAGTATTTAATTTTTATTCTTGGGAGGAAATTCCCAGTTGCTTAATATGTTATGAGATATTTGAAAACATACTAAATATTTCGCAATGACGTCAAAGGAATGTGGACTGCAGAAAAAGTAACCTTTTAATCAATGAAATATTTTCTTTACTCGCTAAGTTCGAATTGAAGAAATTATGGAATTTTCATATGGATAAATATATTATGTTAAACCCTAATTTTGCAAACAATTTCTTATGTAATACCCATAAATCTTCCAATAAAAGAGCTGAAATTATGAATACTTAAATTAATTTATTCCTTAAACTGTTTTGTGTATTAACTGATGCAGTTGAAAGGTAGCTGAATATTCTAAGCAACAAAAATAAAAACTGTACACGAAGAAACCATGTATGATGATTATATTTTCATCTTTTTAATTTTAGAAGCTCATAATATGATAAAAATATTTTCTACTAGGATTATATAGTTAATAAATGCAGCTTCAAATGACAACCAAGTAAATATACCAAGGGGTCTCAGTGGGGTTAATCTTGTTTCGAGGGGTGCAAGTATAAACAATTTTCAAGCAGGTATAATTCTTTTAGATTTAAATTAAATAATTCGAATTTTTCACACATTATTTACAAAGAATTATAATTTTAAAAAAGTATAAAATGTTTGAAGTATAATCAGAATTCTAAAAAAATTATACGCATATGAAAATAAGAAATAACTTTATAATAAATATTAAGTAATTTTTGTGTTGTGCACGTTACTTTTTAAAATAGTAATCTTTGATGTATAAAACTTTATAGAATTATAAAATGTATCATACTCTTTAATCCCTACTCAATTTAAGAATAATATATGTTTTGTATTTCAAAATATTTGAGGAAAATTGAAATATTTTTAAAAATAAATTGAAAATGTAATTTTTAAATTTTTTTAAAAAATATAATTTCACATTATATTTACATAAAAATGCTACAGTGTAATAAAGATACATTTAACTTTATAAATCAGCTAAAGCTAGTAACTAAAGCTACTATTTTAGAAAACAGCATGCGCAACCTAAAACTGAATCAATATTTCTTATTAGAAATTTTTCTTATTTTCATATTCTTATAATTTTTTTAAATTATGATTATATTTTAAAAATTTTACCCTTTTCTGAAGCCACATTCCTTTACAAATAATTTGTAAAAGATTCAAATTATTTAATTTTAATTTCAAAGAGTTATATATATTTGAATATTGTTTATTATTTCAGCCTTCTAGATAAAGTTAACACCCCTGAGACTTCTTATAGATATTTCGAGTGAATGAATATTAACGTCACCCCTATTCAGCTACACGAGGACTTTTGGTGACGGACCTCGTAAATTTGAACCATGGAAAGTGACGAGGGCGTAAACTGAGCTGGCACACCCCATCCTAACTTCCATACTACACCAACGAGGGACGTTTGAGCTTCGACAGATTTAACATGCATCGGCCGCTTCTGCACGGCGGGTCTTCAGAAGTACTAGGTTCGAACCCATAACACGCTGGGGACGAGTCCGTTACCTTGACCACAATTGGTATTTCGAACAAGAACTGGAAAGAAGCAAACATAACTTTGACTACAAAACAGGTAATTATTAAATAATTACAATTAATATAAATGTGTATATACATATGACATAATCACAATATTAAGTGGCAATTAATTTTTAATAATTATCATTAAAGTATCGTATTGTCATCCAAAATAATCGTGTACATAAAATTTCAGTTCAACTGAATGCTTTAAAACCTGAGAAAAAAATCTTTTATAGTTTTAATCCAAGTCACTAAAAATGAAGCCAACGTGGTTGTACCTTAATACTTTAAATAATTAGTTTCAGTCAATTAATTTTAATTAATTATAATTAAATTACCGTATTTTTATCCAAAACAACAGTGTGTAGAAAATTTTAGCTCAAATGAACGCTTTAAAATGTGTGAAAAAAACCTTTTCAAGTTTTGACACAAGTCGCCAAAATGATCGCTATTTTGCCAAAAATGAGGTCAATGTGGCTGTATCCATAATTCTTTGAATAATTAGTTTTAATCAACTAATTTTTATTAAGTATAATTAAACTTCCGTATTTTTGTCCAAAATAACGGTTATATAAAATTTCAGCTCAACTGAGCGCTTTAAAATGTATTTTATTAACAATTGAAAAATTGAACAAGATGTATGTAGGGAGTTTGTTAACTAATAGTAATAATTGAAATAATAGACCGTATCAAAAGACAGAAAATCTAGGATTGAATTTTATAATTTTGTTGCTCATGCATTTTCACTTTCTCTTTTTCTTTACTTTCTCCTCTGTCATCATATATACTCACCTGATCGGTCCAACTGATGTAATGGGTGTGTCTCACTAGTAATTTCAAAGCCAATTTAAGTCAGTTATGGTTGCACTAATAAAAAAATAGAGCAACTTTCATAACATCTTTCATTTTTTTTCTATCAAAAAACGATGAATCAAGAATAGGAAGGAATAAGTTAAAATGAGATAAAAAGGAATCTTAAAGAAAGAGAAAGAGTATTTGATGCAAGTATTAAAAAATCTTACGACTGAGATTAAATTGTGTGACAAATCTGTTCCAGCCTTTCTCGGATCGTAAAAAGAAAATATCGGAAACATGAGAAGTGCATTAAGGTGTTTAATACGTACCATAATTCTTAAAGAATTAGAAAATTTTCTTTTTATAAATGTTGAAATGATGAAAAATGGCATGGTATTTATTTAAACGATTAATGTGATTAAAGTAGGTTTTGAAGAGTTGAAGAATTTGAAAAGAGGTGATCAATGTTTGACTCGATAAATGTTCTTATATTTTAAGAGTTGAAATGCAGACACAATTATTTCGTTAAATTTGGAAACATTTATCTATCTATGCGTCTTTGAATTGTTATAAGAAAATATAAAATCCCTCAACTAAGGAATTTTTATTGTTTGAAATTTTTGAGAAGTTGATTTATTATTTTTTCTAGGAGAAAGTTGAATAAAACAATATAATAATATGTTTTCTTTTTTAATACTGATTTTTTTCTTAAAGGGCGTCATATTGGCAACTAAGTCTTTGCAGACATGACAAACCCCAAATGTGAGAGCCATTTCATCAAAGCACCATCTAGTGATGGCTCTCGCTATTAGAAATTCTGACGCTTGAATTGACTTTAATTCAAGCTCTTGTTGAGTGCTTAATTTTTCCGTAATTTTAATTTTGCCTAGATTATCAGTGCCAAATTGATACTCAAGAGTACTTTTACACGCCACATAACCGTATGGCATGCATGCCTACAATTTTCACATCCAGGAGATCTATCTATTCCAGCCAGGGTACAAAACGGCATCTTTGGTCATACGACGCAGACAAGCTACCTCTAAACCATCGAGCCGAGAAATGCGATTCATACCCTTTCTTCCTCAGTGTCTCGTCAGCCCAGGGTGGGCCTTGGCCTTCTCGAGAAGTCTTTTCCTGGCCAGCCTTCTCTCTGCTAGTATTCTCTAATTCTTAGTTCTCAAAACTAGGAGATTTTTTTCTAGGCCATCTATTCATCTACGATTTGGCTTGCCCTTTCTTCGTGTGCCAATTGGTTGAGCATTGAAGCCTTTTTTAATGATGCGGTCTTCGTACATTCTGATAACACGACATGCCCATTTAATTCGTTGTATTTGAATGAAATTAATAATTTCAGACTCTTTATATTACTAATAGAGCTCAAAATTTGATCTTCGTCACGTTCCATTTTCCTAAATTCCTCCAAAAATAAATCTTAAAATATTCCTTTCGTTGATACTAATCATGTTCTCATCTGTTCGATACATGGCCTAAGTTTCCCGAGCATAAGTTAATACTGATCTAAAAAGACTTTTATACAATAGAACCTTTGTTTTTCTTTTGATTAAATTTGATTTCATATATTTCCGTATTCCATTAAGACATCCATCCATTAGCCATAGTAATTCTCTTTTGGATTTCAGTAGTACAATCATGCCTATTGTTAGTTTCCGAACCTAAATAAGTGAAACTGTCAACAACTTCAAAATTACACTCTTCAATTTTAAAGTGGGAATTCTTAAAACGTGGTTTAGTTACAAGGCATGTAATTGGTCTTATTCTCATTGATTTTCAGTCGCAATCTGAGGGCCTCTTTCTCTAAAGATAAGAAGGTTTGTCTTAGTGAGGTGGGTGTTCGAGCGATGATATCAATGTCATCAGAAAAAGCCAACAACTGCATCGATGTATTAAAGATATTTCCTCTGGTATTGATAGTGGAATCTCTTACAACGTTTTTTAATTCTAGATTAAAGAGAAGACACGCCAGTGCATCTTCCTTTCGAACGCCCTTTTTTTTTATTTCCAATGGGTTCGAAAAATCATTCTGCACCTAAAAGCGTATATAAAGTATATACAAATATAAAAATATAAATTTTGTGATACTTATGATTTATTAAAAGAAGAGTTGAAAAATTATTAAAAGAGTGTAAAGGTAATTTGAAAAGAGTAAAAACTTATTTTCTTATTTTCTGACGGAAGAATTGTGTATTTTAAATACATGTTAATTAGTAAGATTCGTTCATAAAATGCTTGGAGTAATCTGCTAAAATGTTAAAATACTTTCGATTTAGATTTTCATTTAAATTATCTTGATGTAAATGATATCAGCTATAAAAAAAGAAATATTTACGTAAATAGGATTGCTAATTTTTAAATATATGATAACAGCTTATTTTGATTAATTATTTCTGTATTAGATTGTTATACTACATTTTACATTCCACCACTTTTTTTTAAATATGGTAATATATTAAGGAAAGTAAATATATTTTTATTGGAAATAAAAACATTTCCACGGTAGATAACATAGATTCTAAGCTCACCTTAAAAAACTAACAAATTTTTTATGATTGTTGTTTATAGGCCGTCTTATTAGCTTTGTAAAAATACCAAATCTTTTATTTTCCATTTATTAGAAAAAAACTACGAGTGTTTTAGTAAAAGCAGATGCCACAACTTTACATAAGACGTCAAACTTTAAAATGCGTTTTACTCGAAATGTTTTTTTTTTTTTTTTTGAATTCCTCAAACGCGGGGACAAGGATTGTTCAAAACGTTTTAAAATAATTTGCCAATTTTTTGTGTATTTTCTGCATAACAGTAAAGTGTTTTAACATTCAAATTCATCAAGCATTATTTTATTACAACATTTACTGTCCCTCATGAGAATATAATCACTGTTTTTTTAAGCAATTTCATATAATAACTAAGATAAAATGCTATAGCTTTTGTAAAAATTAAAATATCTCTTATCCGGAAGGCCATTGCAAAAATGAATAACATTGCAAAACATCAGAATTGAAAAATTGAGAATTTGTTCATTTACTAAAGGGTGTTTTTTTTAGAGATATAGAACTTTAAATTGCAATAAAACAACGATGTATTATTCGATTGACATGAATTTTTTTATTCGAAAGATAATCTTGTGGCATTACATTTTAAATATGATTTCTGGCATAGGACTGCCACGGCTGGCTCGGATGTAGTCCAATCTGGACGTCCAATTTTCGATGACTTTTTCCAACATTTGTGGCCGTATATCGGCAATAACACGGCGAATGTTGTCTTCCAAATGGTCAAGCGTTTGTGGCTTATCCGCATAGACCAATGACTTTACATAGCCCCACAGAAAATAGTCTAGCGGTGTTAAATCACAAGATCTTGGAGGCCAATTCACAGGTCCAAAGCGTGAAATTAGGTGGTCACCAAACGTGTCTTTCAATAAATCGATTGTGGCACGAGCTGTGTGACATGTTGTGCCGTTTTGTTGGAACCACAGCTCCTGGACATCATGATTGTTTAATTCAGGAATGAAAAAGTTAGTAATCATGCCTCTATACCAATCACCATTGACTGTAACGTTGTGGCCTTCATCGTTTTTGAAGAAGTACGGACCAATGATTCCACCAGCCCATAAAGCGCACCAAACAGTCAGTTTTTCTGGATGTAACGGTGTTTCGACATACACTTGTGGATTAGCTTCACTCCAAATGCGGCACTTTTGTTTGTTGACGTAGCCATTCAACGAGAAGTGCGCTTCATCGCTAAACAAAATTCGCTTATCGAAATCGAGAACAACGGCAATCTCGTTTTGGGCCCATTCGACGAATCTACGCCTTGCTTGATGATCGTTTTGATGAATTGCCAAAACAAACTGAGAATAAATCACTTGACAGCTGTTAAATCGGTCGCCATCTTGGAAAGTAATGCCAACTTAAACTTCTATACATGGAAAAAAACACTCTTTACTTATTCTTAACTTTTTTTTTTAGTATTGTTGAGTTAATTATGAAATACATTATACAGTACTGATACTTTCAAAAGTGTATTGTATCAGTGTAAATGTGTATTCTATTTTTTTATTATGTCAGAATGTATTTATTGTTTGTTTACTTCGAGTAAATTAGTAATTTTTTTTAAACAATCTTTTGTTTTCCACTTTTCAATATGCTCGCGCCCCCCATGTAGAGTTATCAAACCCCCAGTTTGAGAAACGCTTCAGTAAAGGGAAGAAGTAAAGAAAGGAATGATTGATTGATTGAATATTAACGTCGCACTGTTCAGCTACACGAGGGCTTTTGGCGACGGACCACGTAATTTTGAACCATGGTCAAGTGACGTGGACGACACCTGAGCTGGCACCCCCCTCTCCTAACTTCCACACCACACCAACGGGAGGACGTTTCAGCTCTCGACAGATTTAACGTGCATCGCTGCCCTACACGGCGGGTCTTTAGTGGCACTGGGCTCGAACCCGTGACAAAGCAAGCCACAGTCCGATACCTATACCACTCGGCTACCGCGGCCACGTAAAGAAGGGAAACACACACACAAGATTTTACTGTCCAAAGTGAATGCTGGGTCTCGTGCAGTACGGGTTTTCGAATTTATCACACACGATCAAAATTTGATTAATAATTTCATAATCATTTATGTAAATACAAAAGATATAAATAAAATTTGTAATTCAAGATAAAAGCTAGGTATTCTAAGCTTTATATTTATAGTTAGCATGAATTGACTCAAAAGTATAACGATTTCAGCCTTACAAAAAGCCAACTTGTTAGGTAAATTACTCATTTCATTAAATAGATTTTTTTGCATTAGTTTTTGGGAAATTTTGTATGCGAATGGGGCTTTTATGTTTAAAAATATATGTATGTTTGAAAATGTGCATAAAAAAAATTGAAGTTTTTTGTTCATTGTCCAGAAATCAAGTGGGGCTGGAAGAGTTTAACTGCAAGAAGAAGAATACAGAGCAAAATAAAATCAGGATCCATGCTTGGAAAAACATCAATGAATAAATAAGTAAAAAAAAATAACTAAATGTGAGAGAAAAAGTATATCAAACGATTTTCAAACAACGATTATGTTAAAATGCAATTTCGGCATACTATTTTGAAACATTTCTTCCAGAAAAGGAATGAATAAGCGGGAAGAGTTTTTGAAGTACGAAAAAAAAATGGAAATATGAAAAAATAATAAAAAAGGGGAATGAAAAAACAAGCTTTACAAATACAAGCTTAGCACAGTGAGAATATTTCAAACTTTTTTAAAAAAAAGAAGAAGCAAAAACAAAACAAACAAAAAATACTTATTCGAAGTCTTTTAAATGTAACTAATGATTGGAGCTCAGCCAATTATCATTCTTAAGCACGCACTTTCAAGCTCTTAATAAAATACTACTGCTGTCTTACCGAAGTGATCCAATTATGATGGAAAAGATAAGAGAGCTCCTTGTAATTGTGTAATTTAAATAAATATTTCTAATACTTACAGATAACATCTTTTGTTTAATGCATCATGAGTTTCTTTAACGAAAATCCATATTTGGGTCGCGAAGTTATTTTTCTATGCTTCGAGAGGTTTTGAATTATAAATTTAATATCCGCGAGATTAGAAAGCACATTATCACCTGAATCTGGTTTATTAGATCCAAATTACTTTATACATTTTTTATTAAAAAACGTTTCTCTGGAAATTTCATTTAAGGCTATCATTGATAAGAGTGCACACAAGTAATATAAATGTTAATTTTCTTTTCTTAGTAAAAATAAGTTATACATTTTCTGATGTATGGTAAGATAATTGTAGAACTATATATAAATATTTTTTTAATTTTAAATATATTTTTATGTATTATTTTTTTATACGCATGGATTCTTGTATTCGTTTTATATGCATTCTGATTACTTAGGAATCGAATGGCTTTTTTTTTTGGAGAAGTACTTTTTTAGACTAGAAAAAAATATTTTAATGCCTGAATAACGTGACATACTTAGCTGCGATTTCAGATTAATAAATATAAGACATAGGGTATATTATGAACTCTTTTATTCCATATTGTATTATATAACAAATTATTTATGTATATATCATCATAATGTAGTTTATCTTCTATACTTGTCTCGGCGTATAGCTACAGTTGAAGACTCACCGTGCAGAGGGTTCCGATGCTCGTTAAATATCTCGAGACTCAAATGTCCGCTTCTTGATGTGATGTGGAAATTAAGAAAAGGGGTAGCCGGCTCAAGGGTCGTCCTCATAACTTGACAATGGTTCACAATTACGAGATCCGTCACAAAATCCCTGGAGTAGCTGAATATAGTGCGATGTTTATATTCACTCACTCTATGTATAGCAATTTGAAGAACTATAAAATTTTTTCTAAAACTGCAGATTAGTATAATAATTATACATTAAAAAATGCAACATAGACTTTTGTGTTTCAGTAATTTAATCATTCAATGTTTTGCTCCTATAAATATAGTAAATCTAAACTGAGATACCTTAAATTGAATCATACATCAAAATACATGAATACTGTTTCATAGAGAGGTATTAAATGTTATGTCCCATAAAACTTTTACTTTTAAAATGACACCCATTCCATGTATATTAGATAGATTTATTTTCCAATAGCCCTTCAACTAATATAGCTATACTATATACATACATTACGAGATAATTTTAAAAACAATCACGTAATCATAAAGAAAAACATTAAGTATAAAAACAGACAGGATTACGTGCATTTCTTTCATAGGACATTAAGTAATACAATGATAATATTTTAGTATTATAGTATCAATAAAGCATTACATTTTAATACCGTCTGGTAAATTTTTATTCTATTTTTTTCATGATAAATAGTACTCTTACAGTAATACAACAATAAATACGAAAACTACGTGGAATCTATTTGAAATTTCATAATATTATGCACAAATATATTTAAAACAAAAAAAACTGAATTACAGTTTGTTTTTTATCAGATAAAGTGGAGACTGCTGGTTTATCTTCACATTAGATTGAAATATCAAAAGTCAGAAAAAATATTTTTTACGGCATATACATCGGTTACTGCAGATATAAATAACCACATTGATACAATCAAATACAGGGCTGAGTAAATCCTTCTTTAAACTAAAGATGGTAAAAAGGTTACTTTAAGCAATTATTGCTCATAAACATTTATGATCATTTTTTGCTGTGATTCTTATTACGCATTATCATGAAAATGGATTAAATGTTATAAGTGGAACGTTTTTTAATGTATACATTATGCAATTATAAACAGATGAAGATTCAATTAATGTTAAAATGAATAATAATTATGAAACAAGCCCGCATTAAAATTTATTAAAATTTCATTTCGATAAATTAACTTATAAAACTTCTGAAATAATTTTACTAATTCTAAATGTAAATTTTTAGAAAACCTACGATGTTCTGAATTAATTTCATTTGCTTTTTTATAATATATTAAGATTTTTCAAAGAATTTTTTGTCAGGTTTGCTTACAGTTGAATAGAAAAGATTCGTAGCCAAAATTTAGAATTATTTATTGTATTGTTTTGTTAAAATTATAAATACGTGATTGACTTTTTTTCATTCACTTACATAAATATTTAATGTAATAAATGATATATTACATCAGTTTTGTGATAAATTATAAGACGCGTAATGCATTAAAATATATAATGTATTGCTATACAATATATATAATATATTTAAATGATATATTGTATTTTATCCGATTTTAAATATTAATAAATACCTTTCCTTTTTGCTCTTGTTTTCAATTTACACTCTTACTGAATTATTTTATTATAAATTTTAAAGGATACAATATGAAAATAAGGCAAAAAATATCGAAGATAAATAGTTACAAAACATAAATAAAAACAAAAGTTTTGAAAACTAAACAGGGGAAAAAAAACTGAAAATATTTTCATTTTTTCTTATGTGTTTCTTATAGTTTATTGAATTTTAAATCCTTCATACATAACAAGATATAAGAGAAACACCGGAAAACAATTTTTTGTTCTAATAAATAACTGTAACTTAGAATATATAAATAATCATCTACAACCAATACACTTTGAAGCGATATTTGAGGACATTTAGGTATCCAATTACATTCAGAACCACGATTTTGCAAAAGCGTACAAACGAATATATTTTTTAATTATTTAGAGTCAGTTAAATTAGACTACACGGATGGAATTATTTTAAAATTATTATTACAAAAAAAGTTATTTAAGTGCAATATTTTGACCAAAAACGAAATTAGAATTACTTATTTTCAAAACATCCTCTTTTTATGCAAAATGTTTCCATAATAATAATATTTTGTCAATGTGTAGCTCAGAAATCTGTACAGTCTGTCTAGGATGTTTGAAATATTTAACTTAGAAGTGGATTTATGCATATTTTATTACATTAGAGTGGAGAAATTTTAACTAAAAAACACCGATAATTATTTCAATTGGTAGTAACTCTGGAAATAATGTGAATTTTTATAAAATCCTAGTTCAGGCTCTCTGGAGAAGTCTTAGCTATATATAAGCAAAATATTATTATTACAGAAACATTTTTCATATAAAAGGAGAATCTTTTCAAAATAAATAATTCTAAGTTCATTTATTGCCAAAGTATTACATATAAATAATTTTTTATTGTAATAATATTCTTAAAATAACTTTATATGTTTATATTCTGATCGAAAAAACACTAAATATTTAAAAAAATATATTTTTGTATGGTTTTTCAAAATCATAATTTTGAACGTAGTCGCACCTTAAACTCAAAATTATACGATTAAAAATGTACTTGCATGCAGTAAGCACAGAACAAAATAATAATATGCCAAGTGTTCTGAAATTTCAACGAGAAAAATGACTAGGTAAAAGAAGTTCAACGAATTTCCTTACCAAAACCTGACACTTGGTCTTGGCTACGAACTTCAAGTGATAAATTATCAGTCAGTTGAAAGTGGATTAAGTTGCTATCCTTTTTAATTATAAAGTGTGACTCTTCTTCATAATGAATATGTTTTAATCGGCTGCCAATTTAAAATTTTTTTCAGCAGTAATTATATTTCACTGAGTGTTAGTTACATCATTTTTTCTTACATTTTATGGTAATATTTCTAAGAAGAGAATTATGAGTTGAATCAATTTATTTTAAAATTATTTCCACAAAGAGCATACAATATTCTGAATCATAAAATTTATTATCAAGATGCTCAGAGTTTTCGTTTGCAATCCGAATACTAATTAATTAGAATACGATAGATTTGCTCAGAATTTGATTATAGGGTAACAGAAGATTGATAAAAATCGCATTGAATAATTTGAATGCTAAAAATAGCAATACAAAGTATTTTTTATTCATCAAGGTATTTGACTACGTTCGGAATCGTAATTTTAAAAAAGTGCATAAATGGATAGTTTTCATGATATTTAGTGTCACTCAGATTAGAATACATGCATAAAATTGTTTTAAGGACATTTTAACAAAAAATTTTTATTTAAATATAATATTTTGGCAAAAAATTAACTTAGAATAAATCTTTTTTCCAAATGTTCTCCTTTTCTGAAAAGTGATTCTATTATAATAATATTTTGCCTGTATATAGCTCAGACCTCTCTACAGAGGCTCAACTAGAATTTTTGAAAAATTCACATTATTTTCAGAGTTCCCACCAATTGAAATAACTATTGACGTTTTTTTCTTAAAATTGCTCCCCTCTATTGTCGTAAAATATGAATAAATCCACTTCTAAGTTACATATTTCAAACATTCTAGTTAAGCCTCTGTAGAGAGATCTGTGCTATATACAAGCAAAATATTATTGTAATAGAAGCATTTTTTACAAAAGGAGAAAATTTGGAAAAAAGATTATTCTAAGTTAATTTTTTGCTAAAATATTGTATTTAAATAAATTTTTTGTCAAGCTGTCCTTAAAACAGTTTTATGCATATATTCTAATCTAAGTGACACTAAATATCATGAAAATTATCCATTTATGCGCTTTTTCAAAATCACGGTTCCGAACGTAGTCGGATACCTTAAGCGTTTTTGTGAGTAAAACAAATTAAATTATTCTTCTTTAAAAAAATTAAGACATATGGTTTTGCAAGTTTTAAGAAAAAGTATATGTACTTATTATTCTATACCATGGGATTAATTTTCAAAATATTTCATTTAAATTAGCCTCATTCATTTAAGCCTTATTAATTTAAGTCCTTTTGTCTTTTAATCAGTCATTTTTACTGTTTCATATTCAGAAGCTCTTAAGAATATAGTTATACTTGCAAAAATTAAGTGCAAAAAAGAAAATCTTAAATGCAAAAATAAATCATTAATTTGGTAATTAAATAAAATATTGCTTAAAAATTATGAATTTTTTAATTAAATATGTAGGAGAAAAACTAAGCCGGATAAAATTAATCTATCCTGCAGTAGCTTCATTTTTACAATATTAGAAGCCACATCATCAAGGTACCATCTCTCAGTCTATCAAATTATCCAAAATTTCTTTGAAGATCTACATATCTCTTTCAGATGCATGCACAAACGTATACGTAAACTAAACCGCAAGTCTTTTCGTAAGCTTGATGAAAGGGGGAAAGAAATGAGTGGCTCCTGACCACCTCCAGGAAGTTCTCCCTCAAAATCGGGGTGAAACCGACTCAAATCGTTTCTGTCATCTGTATAGTGCCCTTTACCGTGAGGAATTTCTTGGTCTTCGATCTGACGACACCATCAGAGAGGTGTCATTAGTATCAACAAAAACACGTATAGGTAATAAACAGAAAGTCAGCATGACGGTAAAATCTTGCTTACGTTCGACTGCTCTTGCTTCTATATGATTGTTATTTTGTCAGAAAGAATTATATGAATCAGGTACGAATAATATTTGGGTAATAGTTTTCCTTTTGGGAACTGCAGAAGGGGAAGCAACGAGAAAGCATTGTGTAAAAAGTCTATTATAGGTGCGATAATCCAAAATAATTTTTGGTTTCGAGGTATTTCGTGGTTAATTATTTTATCTGGAGTGTTTTAATTATAAAATATTTTTTGTGGTTATTAAAATTAAGTTAAAATTAAATTGTTGACTTTTTCAAAAAGTTGTTTTATTGCTTTAAGCGTTGGTTTCGGTTATGAATTACGAATAGAGAAATCCCTTTTTTTCTCAACAGCTATATGTTTAGTTTTTGAAAAAGAGAAAAAAATGCGTGTGTTTTCTTTTTCTAATTAGGAAATTCCAGGGCTAATTTCTAAATTAGTCCTGGTGCATTTTATTGGTACTGAATACGTTAGATGGACTTTCATTTAGTGAATCAACAACGGAATAATCAATTGTTAATATCTACACGGGAGAATAAGTGCATTGAAAAGAGGTCGATGAACATTTTAATGAATTTATAAGTTTTTTTTTCTTTTTGTACTTAACCCCCCAAAAAAAAACGAATTCAGTTTTTTATAATACTTGAATGACTTAGACTGCTTAGTTCAGAAATGTTTGAATTATTTAAATTTATTTAAACTTACAAAATTACTTGATTTTAACACGTTTATATTTACTACGAATTACATTTTTATTTAACACAAATAAAAAAAATTTTTAATTTTGTATTACATGATTACATGTGTGTGATTCATACTTACAAAATTATCATAATGCTTTAAATCTCTTATTACTTTGAAAATGAATATTTAAACCTTCAATTAAATGTAATAAATTCACTAAAAGCTAAAAAAATAATATTAAATTAAACAGACCATTACTTCTTCTACGTCCATTTCTACAGTAGCATTTATATTTTATTGTATATTTAAATTGAATTGACATGAACGAAAAAAATCTTTCTTCAATTTCTTTTTCTCTCTTTCCATAACGAAAAGTTTGATACATTTAACAATCTATTAGTATCTCTTATAATTATATTCAGTATTCTTTTAATTGAATGCTTATTTCCGTAGATTTAATATTTTTATTATAGAATATTTTGAAAGAGGTAAATGACTGAGATTTTTAGTTTTAAATTTACCCCTATATTTTAATTCAGAATATTAAATTTCACATTCAAACTGTAATTCTAATGTATTAATGTGTAAAATAAATTCATTGCTAACATGAAAAATCTCAAACAATTTTATTTATCTAAATAAATGGAAGTAGAAGAAAATGCTCAAATCCTCTCACCAACAATTGACTACGCAGTACAAGAGTAGTTCAAGAAATAATGTAAATTTGTGATGAATGAAAATTCAGGAATAAAATAAATATTAATAATTTCAGTAAGAACAATAGAAATTATATTTAAAGGTACGCATGCATGTGTTAGTTTTAGGGACTCTCAGAAACTTTGACAGATTGTCACCAATGCTGTAGGAAAGCAATAAAAAACAAATACTTTAATAAAAGTATGTCTTGTAAACTATGAAGAGTAAACTTAATAAATAATATGTAAATTATACATCCACATAGTTTAAGTATAACCAATTTATGATATAGCCAAGATATATTCCTAAGACACGAATTTAAAGTAAATATACTCTAGAAGTAATCATAAAAATCATAGTTCATAAGATCATCGAACAACTACTGAAACAGATAAAACCAAGCTTTGGTTAAAAAAAGAAAGAATATCAAACGAAAAAGTCATGAAAAAGCTACAACGAACAGAAAATCCAGGTACTTTTCATAACCGTTCTTTTTCGCTTTTTGTTCACACTCTTCTTCCCTCTTTCATTATTTTCTTTGTGTGATTGGTGTGTCGAATGTAATGAGAATTCCACGAGACATTTTGGAGTTGATCTCAGTCGGTTATGGTTGCACAAAGAAAAAAAAAGATTGACTTTGAAAACTTATTTTCCATTTTCCCATGATTACTAAATGATAAACCAAGAAAAGAATAGGAAGGAAAAATTTCATGAAGAAAAACATCGTTTGAAGCGACTATCAAGATATCTAGCTACTGAGAACAGAGATAAAACTTTTTGTAATAAAAACCTTTCTATACTTGTCCAAAACAGTGGCGTAGCTAGGTATCCAAAGGCCCGGGTGCTAAAAAAATGAGGATCCTATCTTGGTTCGATTTTATCAAGTAAAAAAGTAAAAATATATAAATATTTTAAATTTAGAAACTATAATTTTTGTTTATTTATCTATTTATTATCATTGCTTGTGCTTCAAAGCACCACTGGGTTTTCTTTTTTTATCCCTGATTTCAGTTTTACAATGTATGTAATACAATTCGTCTGTGCTCGAGTACTTACTGATGTTAAAAGGAAGGAAAAGTGTAATTCTGGGTAGCAAAACGTCGTTCGGGAAATCCTGGTTATTTATTTAGGAGGATCCAACTCAACGACCAGAGGGTGAGCTACAAAATGGTCCACCGATATAGACAGAAGAAAAAAATTGCATGAACAAGAAAATAAAATACAATATTATTTTAATTATTTCTTTTTTTAAAAAAAAAAAAAAACCTCTGCAAAAGAGTAGAGGAGATGGAAGGGGGGGGACAAAATTATATAAGTCAATTGCAGATACGAGAAGGTTGAGAAATATTGAAACAGGAAACTAGCTTACTATGAATTACATTGTTATTAAAAATAGAATGTAACAAAGAAGGAATTGTCTCTTGAGTAGGTTTTTTAAGATGTAACAATAAGTATGGTAAAATGTTTCATGGAGCTTTCAAGTAACAGTTTATTTTCAAGTAAAAGTTTTTAGAAAAATGAAAAAAAAATAGAAAATATTATAAACTTTCCAATAAGTAATATTCGCAATACTAAGGAAACACCAGAAAGAATTTAAGAGAACTCCCTACAAGTTCTAAATTACTTTCAACTATAATACCATGAAAAAAGTTATGGTGCAACCTTCTCTACTTAAATTTGGGAGAAATTATCTCAAGTTCGGCTTGCTTAGTGGTCAGGGTCCAAGGGCCCCGATGCATGGCACCACCTAGCCCATTGGTAGCTACGCCACTGGTTCAAAAAGATTCCCAGAAAAGTTTGAACCCAAGGAGTATAATATGCACTTCGAATATAATAGAAATTCGAATTCCAAATTTTCATTTTGGCAGTATTAAGGAAGTGAATAATAATTTAAATTTCTTTTTTAAAAAAACGTTTATTCGTCTTAAGAATTTTTCAATTTAATACGTGTGTTGGTTATATTTGTAATAAATAATGGTTATTTGATTCGATAAAAGTATCATAATCAATTTAAATTGAGGTAAAATTTATTTTTTTATCAAAATATTGCAAAAACATGGACATATACTTTAATTAATTGTAAGTTAATTGGCATAAAAAAAATAACAGCCTTCGAGTAGAAATTTTTCATCACAATATTACAGAATAGGATGATTTAATTATATATATTCTTATAAGGGGTGTGACCCAATGTAATAAAGGGACACGCGGGGAAGGGGTTCTTAATTAAGTCCACTAGTTAATTAAACACGTTTATTAGACAAAACAAACATTTACATACATAACTAGAGAACTAACAGTTACAATAGAATTGAAAGGGGTCGGAGCGCATGCTCGTACGTCCTTACAGTTCCGAAGCTTGGCCATTACTGAAGATTGTTCTAGCTGCTAGAGGGCGCGATAGTCTTTCTACTGTTCATATGAGAAGAGTTTAAACTACGGGGGTTACATTCTTTTTTTTTTTTTTGGTTTTTCCTACCGGGTTGCAAAGGGGAAAGGTTAGCGCCTTCAAACTAGTTTAAATCCACTTATTCGGTCCTAAGTCCGAAATTGCTTTCAGACTCTCTATGTTCTTTTTTGTAATTGTTTTGTTTTTGAATAGGATAATAAAATATGATAAATATATTTCTATTATTCAATTAGTATTAAATGAAACTTATATTTTCTGTAATAACTCTTATTATCAGCAAATTAAAGGGGCGCACACAAGGGGGACCAGTAAATAACATCATAGAGAAAATATTTACTTGCATTTTTATGAAAATGATAGTATTAGTTACGAATCTTGTTACTTTTTTAGATGCATAGATGACAAAATTATATTTAGTAATATAGTAGACTTTGTTCCTAGCTTTAATTATTATCCCCATTATTTAAAATTAACAAAAACTAATGATAATAATGAATCAGCTAAATTTTTGGACCTTCAATTGAACGTTAAGAATAATTTGCTAGAAAGGAATATTTTTGATAAAAGAGACTTGTTTGATTTTCACATTAAAAATGCCTTTCTGGGGTAGTAACTTCCACCTATCAATATTTAGAAATATTACCTTAGATTTTATAAAAAGAAACAATGATTTAGTTACTGGTAACGTTTTAAAACACAGTAATTTTATGAAATTTTGCAATAATTGTCTGGAATACAATTATCCAAGTAAATTTATTTTAAAATATACTTCTATTTCATATTAAATCTATTTTAAACATAGTTCAATATTTTATTTAAAATTTCTTCTGTTCAGTTTATTTTTAAAATATTATATGTGCTTAGTTTAATTGTAAACTAAACATCTAGAATATAATTATCCAAGTAAATTTATTTTTAAATATATTTCTATTATGTATTAACTATTCTTAACTTTGTTCATTAATTTATTTAAAATTTCTTTTGTTTAGTTTATTTTAAAATATCTTTATTCTTAGGTTAATTGCAATGTATCTATCTAGGTGGAGCCACGGTTTTTTTCTTCTTGTTTTTATATTCCAATTTTAACACCATTTTGTGTTAGACCTCTATGTAGAGGGTTGCTTTTCTGTTTTCATGGCTTATATTTTTACATGCAAGTTTTGTTATCCTAGTTTTTCTATAGAAAATTTTCTTATTATTAAATATTTCTTATTTAAATTATCTTTGAGAGATACCTTAATGTTCTCTTTACATAGTTTCATTTTATTATATTGTCAGGTTTATCATCCACGTGTTAGAAATAGTTTTAACTTTTCGAGAAGGCTCTATTTTTTTTCTTTTTTTCTATTATGTCGCAAATTTCTGCTGCACGGTGAAGATGTATCCATAAAGTATTGCTAACCCTAAATCGCTTGCCTAATTCAATGACAGCTTTAGAAATCATAATAGGTCTCCAGTTTAGTCTTAAGACGTTTTTTTTGTATCTACATTTGTGGTGTCTCATGAACTCCAATTTCTTTGGTATTGTACGCTTTAGAACTGTTTCACTTTTTATTTTATTATACTATATATATATATGTCAGGTTTGAAAAGTTTAGATTCAAAATTAAGGAAGTAATAAATGAAAATAGAGCGAACTCTTTACCATCGCGTAAGGATTTGTGGGTAAATAAGCCTATTTAAAGGTGCAACCGGGTAATTAAAGAAAATAATATAAAAGACATAAGTAATTTTCTCAACTTTAAATATAGCTTTATATAGGCTTAAATGAATAACTTGACATTCTTATTTGTATTCGAAATAGTTTCGTGTTCTTCAGTTATGCTTCTTTGTTAAAGAATTACTCGCATGTCTTCGTTAAAGTACACATTATATATATATTAATTAAATTAGCACACTAAATTAGATTCGTCTCAAAATTATTTTTTCTCAAATATTTAAATTTAAAATGAATTAAGTCTAATCAAATTATGCGTATTAAAAATTATTCTGAGCCTTAATTTTTATTTCTTAATTAGATTAACCGCAAGATAATAGTTTCTTACGTTAGTTTAAAATGAGCGAAAGTACTCTTTCTATTGTCCTAAAGGATTTGAACTTTATTACTTTTACTTACAGGAATATTACTATTTACTAGCGTTTAGTTACATTACTAATTCATTTTATTATATTTCTTTCAGCAAATAACATTTCTGTTGTCTACAGTAAATTTTGTAATTATTTTTATTATAAAGTTTTTCATTTAAAAAACCCCTCTATATTCTTTATTTTCTCAGTTAAATTGAAATTAAACTTAAAGTTCTGTATTTAAGTTATTTATCTCTCTAAACATAATTTTGTTTTGCATTTTAACAATAATTTATCTTTTAAGAGCAGCATGCTTAAATGTTTCTTTATAGTGTTGCCATGTTATATATAATAAATGTGTATAAGGTGACCCCTGTTATTGCTAAAATTAAAAATATTTTTACAATTTCATTAGCATAGAACCCATTACACCTTGCTTTTTTAAAATTTACTGAAATATAATGCAATCGAACATAAATGCAAATTTTAAAAAAATATTTTTTAAGATTTATAAAGCAAACACTAAAATATATACTTTATTAGAAGAGTCATGCAACTAAGTCTTTCACGTTTTGCATGAAAAACATTAACCCTCTAAGTGTATACCTTCATCCTGAAAAGTTATTCCGAAAGCGTTTAATTCTTATTTTGAAGTTCGCTTTAAAAATGCAACAGACTTCTTTCCTTTCCCCCTTTTAGAACTTGGGAGGTCGAAAGGAGACAATTTTATGACCTAGTTCGGTTCCTTTGTCAAGTAAGAACCAAGAGATCAATCGTTTACAGCTAGCTGTTAAGTTGCCTTGGGCAATCTTCTTTGAAAGCTGTAGTGGAATTCGGTGTTTCTTTCTCCTATATGTTCAGTCACAGTAAAATTAAAACAAAACGAAAGGTAAAAAAAGAGGAAAAAATGAAATAAATAGTATGTTAGAAGTTGAAAAATAATTATATTTTCTTCAAACAAAATTTATTTTTCTGTCATTTTTTAAAAATTAAAAAAATATATATATTTTTGGTATTGCGATTTAAACCAGAAAAAAGCATCCTGTATTCATTTTTGAATATGAGAGTAAGAAAACGCGCTCACTTTCCTGTTTTTTTTAAAAAAGTAATGAGGTAAAAAGAGCAAAGGCCCTATCTCATTTTTTAAGCAAAAACGCAATAACTGGTACACACGGTGATATGCATACGATGATTATATTTATGAAATAAAACCAATCTTTCTCTATTCAGTTATATTTTTAATTTAAAATAGCATAAAAAAGGATTTCAATACTTTTAATTTATTTTAATTAAAATCATATAAAAGATATTTTTATGTTAACTGAATATTTTTCGGAAAAAAATTTAAATTTTCCCTCCTAGTGTTCTCTTTTTTCGAACTTCTTGTATTAAATAAAAATTCCTTTTCTACATCGGCATTTGTGATGGACATAACACACATTCAGTCAACAATTTTTAATTTTAATGGGGGATATACTTCTTCAAATGCGCATGACAGTACTTCTAACCATTTTCTACTCAAGTTAAATTTCTTATCTTTCTGTTTCTTTTATTACAAGGAAAAATGTCACACATCGATAACTACATTTTCACACAATTCAGTCATTACAAATTCTATTGTGAGAAAAGTTCTCCCTAATTAATTTTGTCTTTCAAAACAGTACACTTAAAACAATTTTGTTCAGTAAAGTTAACCGACAGTTCCACAATGTATTCATACCAAATTTTAAAAACAAATTAAACACTTGAAAATGTATCCTGTATTAAATTTTTCAGTATACACAAATATTTCCTGCTGTAGGGAAGATATAGTATGAGATGTGGTGTGCGGTTGTGAAAGAATATTTTCGTACGTGTAGACTATTTTTGAAAATTTAAATATCACTGAAGCCGATCATATAACTGCAAATGAGTCTTATTTTAATGTGTGCTGGTATCAAAGTAAAACACTTTACAATATTAAACAGCCTATGGTTTTATACTCAATATCAAACGATTCGCAAAATGGCTTACAACTTCTATTCAAATTGTAAAGAAACTGAAATATAGATATATCTTACTGCAGTCAAAAATATTCATAATATGTAAATATCCTATTCCTCCAGTTATTTCAGTACATTTTAAAAACTGTAGCTGAATGCAATTTTTTATATTTATAAACGAGGCATAAAAGCTCACACAGTCGTAAAAATGTCTTTATCATTTTTAAATATACTTTTATAAAACGTATATGGATTGTAAGATCAGTTGTAAAATCCTAAAAGCTTTTAGAGGAGCTAAAAACATGTAAATTTGGATTGATAAAATGTTTAAAATAATACACAAATATACATGTTATTAAGCAAATACATTTGAAAAATCAAACTTCCTTCTGAAATAAACGTAATTGAAAGAAAAATGTTGAATTGCAAATGAGTGGAAATACATGTTTATCTAAGGGGTATCCCCAAAGTGAGGTAATCCTCAAACTTAAGACTCAAACTCAGAAGCACAACATTCCATGAGGGCCAGGAACTACTGTGCCCATCATAATACACGTGACCATTGGACGCTGAGGTGCATGAACAGATGTCCCGATTTGGTGGTCTGTCTGAAGAGAGACCTTCAGTGTTTAAGACCCGAAGCAAGCTTGGTACTCATTTATCGAACCAATGTAGCGGGGATGAAAGGCAGAGTCGACCTTGCCCAGCCCGTTAATAGAACCCAAGACCTGTGGTGTAGAAGCACGATACAGTACCACTCAATCCTATTCGGTGAAAAATAAATTTAATGTTAGAATCTTATATAAATCCCTAATGAATGAGGGAGTCCAAACTTTTTTTTCATGTAAACTGTTTAGACGGAAATGGTTAATTATGAACATTTCACAAGTTGCATAAATTAAAATTAACCGTTATAGTTTACATAAATTTTTAAGGGTGCAAAAGGTGTATTTCGGCTGCACGAATTAATTTTAAAAGGAATACGGTTACGAAAAAGTAGTACAAATCTATCTAAAGTAGGGTTGGTTACCTTACATATTGTCTAAAACAGCAATGTATTGGAAGCCAATTCCACAATTCGTTGTTATAAAAATGTACGGAATATTACAAGATTTATTTTTGCATTTGTAATTTATATATATATAATTTTTCCTGGGAACTTTAAAAGCTAGAGCGGCATCCATCAAAAAACCGCGGTTCTCTCTCTGTTTTTCCAGATCGCCCCTGACTAAGCCGGCTCTGCCATAGTAAGTGAAAATGCCGGATTTTGTTTGTCAAGATCATTTTATAGCAAACTGCATTTTTCATGTATTTTAGATGGTCGTTTTATATTTTCTACATCAATATCTTAATGTCTGAATTTAAAATTACATAAAATTCTTGACATTCGCATCAATGACCATGATAATTTTTATTAGTATATGAATGTGTCATCAAACGATTACATGACTAATATTAACATATTATTTTAACCATTTAATTAATATTAAGTATAACATAACGCACACAAATTTTCTGAACTTTAAAATAAATATTTCGAAAACTACTTCAGATATACTCAAAATTTTTCATTCCTACGCTTTAGCTTCTCAGTTTTGCTTCTATGTAAGAATTTATATTGTAATTGTATATTCATCAATTTTTTTAGTATATTTTTTGCTCTTAGCATGAAGTTTTCAACTGAATTGTATGAAATCGAAATATATTAAAAGATACCAAAGAAGCTATATAATAAAATTTGAAATTTTTATTATACTCAAACAATTGCTAAAACTTATGGTAAATAATTTTTAACTGCGCGATGCATTTTTTTTTTTTTTGAAATTTCAAATGGAATTTCTAACATAAAATTTCTAGTTTTATAAGGTCGAGATTTCAAAAAATATCCAGATTTCTATTGCTTATTCAGTTAGCCTTTAAAAAAGATAAATGTTGAGGTATTTTGTATAAATAGATATTTTTGAACAATATTTCGCATGTTTTTCAATAGCTCGAATTTAAAATTGATTTTTATGTTTATTTATATGCATAAATGTCTACTGTAAATGTTTCAGTATATTTTTTGATTACCATTTATTCAAACATTCAAGTTATAAAAAATGTGTGAAAATCTTCATTCATGTTGTCTTTGATGTAAACTGAAGTTCAAGCACTTAAAATTCAAATATAATTCGGTGTATTTTAACAATATATAACTAGGCACTGTACTTAAACTTCCCTGAACACTTGGGCTTTGAAATCTAAAAAAAAAAAAATAATAAATCTTAATTAGTTTTTTTTTCGTTATTATTTTTTTATCAAAGTGTAAGAAAATGTTTCAAATGATTTGATGAAGTTTAAATTTATTCATTTTTAGTGGTTGGAAAATTGAAAAGGTTTCAAATTTTAAAGAGTTTGGTGTTTTATTAATTTTTTCGGTATCTTATAATAAAATAATCATGTTTCAAAAACTGAAAGCTTTGATTAAAATAAGAAAAATGAAGCGAAAGAATATACTTAAAAAAGATATAATTTGTCTAACTATATAAAATAGCAGATTGCACTGACACACCCCAACTTGTTACAGTTTCAAATTAATATGAAAACAAAAGGGAATTGTAACATATTTTACTTATGCGTTGGGACTTTACAAAACTTTTAAAATACGAGGTAACGAATAAATACTTCCTGTGGTCTAAAGAAATTTCCCCTCGATTTTTTACGATTGCCCCAGGATCAAAACACGGTGTTTCCTGCGAGCCATAAAACTTCCTATCAGTGTCCTGCTGTGTGCTTCCACCGTCCCCAATTATCTTTCAAGATGTTAAACCTTTAAAAGGGGGAAAGGATTTCAGAAAAGTGCGGCTAATCCGCTTTTGAAAACGTTACTTGAAGGCAGAAAAATCCGTGCAGTGCATTTTCGAAGCATCTTTACACTGACGGAATTTTCCGTGCTATCCGGTTAGAGGGTTAAATAATCTTTGATTTTTAATGGAGTAGTTAATTTTGTTTCTTTTTTTTTGTATTGCGTTATTAAGATATAATTAAACCTCTTGTCATACTTTATTTAAATAAAATATTTTAAAAAATTAATGCTCTGAAATACGCGAAATAATGATTTAAATTTACTCTTTTTTGTAATGACATTTAATTTTTTAAGTAACTAACTCATATGTAGTTATATTACTTTTATTACGATAACTTATTCAAATCCTTCAGTGATTATAGAAAATTCTAGTATTTCTTTAGAATTTATTAAAATTTGTTAAGTTCACTGCTGGCCACCGTAAATACAACACCAAGAAAGACAAGAGATAGCACAACAATATTTATTTTGTAGATAACATGTTGACCAAGTCTCAAATGATTAAATTTATAGACTTCTGTGAAGTGTGGTTCTTGCCAGAATCAGTAGCCAGAGTAGCTGCCGTTGCTGGAGATCACTGCGGCCACACGCCTCGGCATTGATTCAAAGAGAATTTGGATGTACAATTGGCGTACAGCAGACCAAGCAGCTTCCACACGTTGTCAAAGTTGATCTGGTGTGGCAGCTGGGGGTGTAACCTGGGTCAATCGTTAAGCAACCATGGGCCACATGTTTTCTATAGGTGAAAGATCTGGAGAGAGAGCCGGCCATGGAAGCAATTCAATCTGGTGATTGATGAAGAAACTTTGGACAATGCGTGCCACGTGTAGTCGCTCATTATCCTTTTGAAAAAATGGCTGTGGCTAAGCCCTGAAAGTAAGGAAGGACAACTGGCTCCAACACCTTATAGATGTAGCGCTGGCTGTTTAAAGTACCGGCAATGCGCACTAGAGGAGGGTGAGAGTGATATCCAATACCGCCCCATACCATAATACCCGGTTCAGGACCAGTGTGGTGGTGCATAACGCAGCTGTTCACTTCAACATTCTCTCTCCACGGTGTCTTCAGACTCGAATCCGAATATCGTGATGTTGCAGACAGATGTGTGACTTGTCAATAAAGACAACTTCATTCCATTCTGCCGCCCACTTCCTTCTTTCATCGCACCATTGACGGAGGAGACGTCTGTGGTTCTGCGTCAAGGGTAGACCAAGCAATCGGCGTCTTGTGGACAGACCACTCTGCTGTAAACGGCGTCGAATGGTACGCGCAGATACCGAATGATGCGTTACAGACTCAATGTTCGTGATGTGACTGAGTGATCCCTTACTGTCATGCGCAAGATTTTCCTGTCCTCACGTGAAGTGGTGCACTGAGGCGGATGTGATCTACCACGTCGGTCCACCCTCTTGCATCCAACGGTCACACATCCGCATTACAGTTGTTTGGTTTCGTACAAAACGACTACCGATTTCTCTGAAAGATAATCCACATTCTCGGTGGGCCACTATCCTTCCTCTGTCGAACTCGGATACTTGATCAAAAGCTGATCGCTGTTTTCTACGAGACATAACTGATCGTTTTTTTAAAAAACCACAAGAAAAACACAATTGGCGAACCTGAAATCGTTGAAATCTCCAAGCCTTAAATAGCGCTTTGAGGTGGTGCCATAGGCGTGCGTGATGTGTGTCTTCGCTGAAATTCTCATCAATTGCATATCTCACCTCTGCTAATGAATGTTGTAAATTTCATGTTATTTGCATGCTTCCTTCAGGGTGTAGCATTTACGGTGGCAAGCAGTGTATATTACACTTAGCACAGAAATACTTTGGAATTATTTTTATCATTAAGTATACTCAAAAGGTTTTTCCTTTTACTATTTTTTAACGAAATTTATGACTGAAAATTTACCAATCGAACACAAATAATGTAAGAACTGAGAAAATATATACTACGGAATAAGTATAAATTATTTTTAACACGCTTGAAAATATTAAAACTTTAAAAGGAATTATAAATACACACATATTTCTCTCGAATTTAAATTTGCTTAAAAAATAAAGTAATGTGTTTACATACAGCAAAAATGTAATACTAAACATTTTAATATATATATATATATATGTCAGGCCCCAGGCCTGCTGGTAAAATGAGGGGGGCATCATCTTCAAAATACTTCTTTATTTCGCTTCCATCACATAAAATCTAACATGGCGGCCCTTTGCCGCGCAACCGGGTGGTACAAAAGACAACATCTCAGCGAGGAGACACCAGCCAAGCCTTTTCTAGTATGCGTTCGCCTTCGTCAGCGCTCGTTGCACCTTTAAATAGGCTTATTTACCCACAAATCCTTACGCGATGGTAAAGAGTTCGCTCTATTTTCATTTATTACTTCCTTAATTTTGAATCTAAACTTTTCAAACCTGACAAATTCCCCCCTCCGCTGAAGCCTAGCACAGCCAGATTGGCCAATTCTGACTGGCAAGTCCCCAGGGAAAAAAATTATATTTCAATGATATCAAATTCCCCAAATGAAATAAAAATCTAGAAGATATAATAATTGTGTAAAAGAGTGGGCTGGTGAATCCTAACATGTACAAAAAAAAAAAAAAAAAAAAAAGCAATAATGAATAACAAAGTATCAAAAATTTGGTATAAAACTTTGTGTTACATAGAATTGTTTTCTGAAAAATATTACACATCTAATACTTCCACTATGACTATAATAATAATGAGGTTATGAAAAAACAACATAAGATAAAGATAGTTCACATTAGACATTCAAAAATATAGTAGTGCTAAACAACATAACATAAGATCAAGTGAAATCCTCACTAAATGTGCATCAATAGTAAACAATGCTACTAAAGTGATAAATGTTGAAAAGTTACAAGTACTTCAAAATGGTATTGAATGTTGTAATAATGAGTACATAAATACATAGAAAGAATAGGTATAGAGTAAATAACATGATTTTAGGAATAATGGTAAAGTAAATACATACAAAGAATAGATATAAAATAAGTAACAGCAAAATGAGTTTAGGAGCTCCCAAAAACAGAAAAAGAGTACATAACTATAACACAGAAATTTATCAAAATAAACACAACATCAACATTATATCAAAATATCACTAGAAATATAAAATGCAAAGAAAAATAACGGTATTTCAGATATATCAAGTACAGGTAAAAATTCAATCAATGTAATGTAATGTTTCACACAGTCCTGTCTTGGAAAAATCATAGTTCAATGTTCATCATTCAATTATTGTTTATTTCACAATTCTTTTGTTTATTTTATTATTAGAATCTCTACTCAATCAACTCATTTCAAAAACATACAACCATAGTAAAATCTTCATATCATCACATACTATATTTTAACTTTCAGAATATACTTATATCACAAATACTCACAATGAAATTATTATAACACAATGTATCGTAAAATTGACCTCATCACAATGTTTTCATACAGTCCATAATTCAGTTATTTTTTTAAAAATAGTCTTCAATAATGTGTTCATTATGAATAAAGATACAATACAAATTCAATTACATTAAATTTTGATTTTCATAATGTAAACAAGTCTTAAAAATTCAATTTTTAAACACAACTTTTATTATTATTATTTTTTTAAATAGCATTGCACTTCTTTTAAAATTACAATGCACTTCTTCTAAAATTACAATGCACTTCTTCTAAAATTACAATGCACTTCTTCTAAAATTACAATGCACTTCTCCCCCCAAAGTTTGAGAAAACAAACTCTATAACAAATATAAATAAGAATTTAGCATAATTGGAAATTGTATTTTGAATGAAAAGGTTTTAATCTTGTAGAATGAATAATATCTGTTAATTTTCCTGCATATTGATTTGGTTTATCTGTTTCATAAGTAACATTTGAGAGGTTTCTGACAACTTTAAAAGGACCATTATAAGGAGATTGAAGTTTACTTGAATTAGGGTATGAGAAATTTTGATATTAGACTAAATCTCCAACTTTAAATTTTGCATCAACATAATGTTTATCATACCTTTGTTTATTTATCTTATGATGCTTAATTGTTCTGTTTACTGCAATTTGTCTAGCTTGTTGTATAGGTGGATAGTTTAATTTTACTTGATTAGGTAATGGCGAATCATATGGCAAAGTTCCAAACATTAAATATGCAGGTGGAAAGCCAGTAACATCATGTGGCGAGTTATTGTATCCATACGTAACTTGTTCTAATAATTTTATCCAAGGAGTTTTTGTAGTTGAATTGACTTTACATCTTAATTTTGCTACTAATGTCTGATTAACTCTTTCATTCTTTCCATTGCATTGTGGTCTATTTGCTGAAGTTAGTAATTGTCTAATATTATGATGTTTTAAGAATTTCTTAAATTTAGATGAAGTGAATGCAGCATTTCTATCACTTAAAAGTTGTTTTGGGCATTGAATTGAAAAAATTTGTTTTAAGCAATTTGTATAAGTTTCAGAAGTGACACTTTTGGATGGAAATGTTCAAGCATATATCTGGTAGCATGGTCCAGAACAATATGCAGGTATTTCTTTTGTGAATTATGATAATTAAATCCTCCTACAGTGTCTAGTGAAATCATTTCAAATGGTTCTTCTGCTGCAGGAACTTCTTCCAATAATCCATACTTTGTTTGTGTAGACTTTTTATTCATTTGACATGTTTCACAACATTTAACAAAATTTGAAATGTCTAATATAATGTCTTTCCAGTAGTAAATTGGGGAAATTAATTTTAACATCTTTTTTACACCTGGGTGACCAAATTGTTCATGTGCAGTTGTAATTAATTTTTCTCTCAAAGATAACGGTACTACAATTTTAATTAAATTCTTTATCTTAACTGTTAATACATCATTAATTTTTATATATTTTGGATCATTAATGTTCTCTGAATTTTGCTATTTAATAATTTCATCAGTATTTAAAAAATGACAAATGGTTGATATATAATGGCATACAGGGTTCCTCGACAACATGTCTGCTTCAACATTTAATTTACCTTTTATATAAACTATCGAATATTCATACTGAGAAAGTTTTAAACTCCACCGAAATAACCGTCCAGTTAAATGTTTTACACTTTTAAGCCATTGTAAAGCAGCATGATCAGTATGTATTGTGAATTTGGATCCATGTAGGTAACAGTGGAATTTATCTAAGGCATCTATAATTGCTAAACACTCTTTTACTGAAATTGTATAATTTTTTTCATGTTTAAGTAATTGTCTCGAGTGGTAAGCTATGGGGTAAAGTGTTCCATCTGGGTGTTGTTGTTTCAAGACTACGCCTATTGAATCCTGGCTTGCGTCACAAAACACCTGACATGGATATTGTGAGTTGTATAATTTAAGTATAGGTTTTGATATTAAACAATTCTTTAACTTTTGATAAGCTTCTTGACATTCATGTGACCAATTCCAAATTGCATCTTTTTTAAGTAATTTATTTAATGGTACTCTAAGTTTTGCATAATCTTTAATAAATTTTTGATAAACATTGATGGAACCAAGAAATCTTTGGAGTTCTTTCACATCTTTAAGTAATGCTAATTTTCTTATTGTTTCAATATTTGGATTTCTTGGGGAATAATGACCTTGTGTTATTTCATATCCTAAAAATTTTATATTTTCCTGTGCAAACTGACATTTTGATTTTATAAGTTTAATGTTTTCTTTTTTACAAATTTGAAATATTGTATCTAAATGAGTTAAATGCTCTTCCCAAGATTGTGAGAAAATTATTATATCATCAAAATAGTTTAAAGCAAAAGTTAACTGATATTTTTGTAAAATTTGTCTTATAGTTCTTTGGAAAACACAGCTGGGGAATTTTTCCAGCCAAATGGAAGTCTTAACCATTCATAGAGTCCAAAATTAGTTGTGAAAGCCAGTTTCTCTGCGTCTTTTCATGAATTTTAATGTGCCAATAACCACTTGTTAAATCGAGCGTAGAGAAAAATTTAGCATGAGTTAAATTATCAATTACAAAGTCTATCAGAGGTACAGGGGTGGAATCTTTTGGTGTGATTTCATTTAGTTTTCTATAATTGATACATAATCTTGATCTTTTCCCTTCATCCTTTTTGTATGCTCAAGTTACAGGGGCAGCATATGGGCTATGGGAGGGTCTAATAAAACCTGCTTTTAACAATTCTTCTATCTGTGTTTGTATTTTTTTTATTCTTGTTGACTGTTTCTATAAGGGCGTAAACTTATAGGAAGGTCTGAGATTAAATGAATTCTTTGTGGCTCTAAATTGATACAACCTACATCATACTTATTTTGTGAAAATATGGTTTGAAATTTGTCAAGAAGTTGGGTTAAATCTTCCCATTGCTCACTAGTTTGTTTTGGTACTGTGTCCTCAACAACCATGGCTGGGTTAAACAATCTTTTCAGATCAGCTTCAGGGCTGTCTGGTACTTGATCTAAACCTTTATTATTCTTAACGTTAATATTATCTTCATTATTTGCATTATAGTAGTTCATATTTTGATCATTATTAAGAGTTTTACAATATGTCCCATGATATGTTCTCAACTTACCAACGCACTTATTTACAAATTTAATATTACTTAAATTTTTACCACATTGAAAAATACACATGTTACGAATACTAATGTCAAGCTTAAATAAATGTAAATATTCAAGTCCTAAAATAATATAAGGCAATTTAGTATCAATTACAAACAAATCTATTTGCTTATAGATATACATCCAATATTCATATAAACTTTAATTATACCTTTGGGATGAATAGTACCACAAGTTTGATTTATTTTTACATTACTATTTTTTAAAATTTTAATGTTTTTTAATTGTTTAGATAAATTTATTGGAATTAATGACACATATATTGTATATTGCTTCCTGTGTCAATTAGAGTATAAAAGTGCTTGGAACATACCATTGATTCAATAATTAGTTGTCATCCTTGCCTCTGGTTATTTTCGTTTCTCGGCGAGTGAAAATTAAGTCGATTCTGTTGTATAAACTGCCTAGGTTGACTGTTGAACTGTTGCCTTCCACTGAATCTCACCATGTGAGATTGATGTGGCTGTCCATGATTTCCTCTTGATTGGAATAGGTTCCGTAGATCAGTTCCTCTGTGTACACTACCGTCTGCTTGGTTATACCATCGGGTATAACTTCCAGTCTCCACCGGTTTTCGGTCTGCGCTGTCCGGTGTTACTGCGATTAATTGTCGCATGGTTGAGATCCATTCGCAGGGTGTCGAAATCTTCTTAATAACTAAGAACTTTTGATATTGAATGGGACTGGATAATGTCATATGTTCCACAATGGAACTGTCATCATAATTTAGTTTCTTCCCCAACGAAAGTTTTTCAGTAAAAAAGGAAATTAATTCTTTAGTGTCGTTTAATTTTAGGTTCTGAAATTTTCGAATATCCTCTTGTTTCGTCGCATCGAACACCGTCATTAATAATTCTTTGCTTTCTTGGTAAGACTTTTCAAATAGTTGGTTTTCGTACCAAAATTTTAAATAGACTCCCGTGAGATATCTAGGAATATTTTGCTTCTTCCACTGTTCGTCGTCTTTTTGATATTCCAAACATTGTTCATCAAAACAGTCAAGAAAACTTTTAAAACTGCTAAACTTATTAGTGTCAAATTCAGGAAAAAAGAATTGTTTCAAAGTGTTGACTGGTGACTTCTGCCGGAAAGAGTCGTCCTCCATGGTAGTATCGTTTCCAATGCAGTCGCTCGTTCGAAAGAAAAAAAAAATCCTTTGAAGTTCATTCCATTGGTTTCGTGGCGTATTTTGCATTTCCTTAAGTAATCCTGCCGGCTCCGCTCGTTGCACCTTTAAATAGGCTTATTTACCCGCAAATACTTACGCGATGGTAAAGAGTTCGCTCTATTTTCATTTATTACTTCCTTAATTTTGAATCTAAACTTTTCAAACCTGACATATATATATATATATATATATATATATATATATATATATATATATATATATATATATATATATATATATATATATATATATGTATATATATATGTATATATATATATACAT
Source organism: Trichonephila clavipes (assembly GCA_019973935.1). NCBI lineage: Eukaryota > Metazoa > Arthropoda > Arachnida > Araneae > Nephilidae > Trichonephila > Trichonephila clavipes. The sequence continues at coordinate 1,324,491 of BMAU01019951.1, read as the reverse complement.
ATATATACATATATAAAAATAAATTAATGAAACAGATAATTTAAAGAGGGTATGTAAACTAAGGAAATTTCTTTAAAATTAAAAATATATTTAAAATTAAGAAAGATATTTTTAAGCAACGGAGAAGGCACATCATTTCTAGTAAGAGCTACTTGCTATTTTCTTACATTAATAAACCATTATATATTATCAAGATACATATTTAAGATCTAAAAGGTAATAATTAAACTGTTTAATACATTAAAAATTAAGCAGACCAAAAAAATTATCGTATTATTAAATTGAAAACAATCTCATCAAGATACCAATATTCCTTTTATGAAAATCAATTTTAGAGTTTTACAGAACAGCAAATTCTCCTGAAGAATCAAGTTATGAGTCTTAATACACTTAAGGAAATGAAGAACTGGTAGGTAAGTGTAAGAATGCAAAAACAGAGAAACAAAAGAAAAATGAAAACAAAACAACAAAAGGAATAGTTAATACGAAGCTAAAATCTTGTTAGTGTCCTTTTCTTGTTGCCCCTTCAGGATTGCCTTCATGTAGAAAGAATGGTGTGTAACTCGGATAAGAATACCGTTTCGGAGATGACAGCATCCTTTGGGAATTTCAGAACGAAAAACAACGGAGGATGAAACTATGTGTAAAGGCTTTTATAGCTCATTCAGGCTGAATGCTTTTTAGTGTCGTGCCAGTGTTTGCTAACTATTCTCGAGAGCGAACATGGAGCTTCTTAATAATTATATTCATTTTCGAGTAGTAAAAGCAAGTGAGGTGTAAATGAATGTTTAAGTGCTTTTAAATGTTAATTACATTTCATTTCTGGAATAAACTACAAAAACAATTTAGATTTCTTAGTATCTGTGTTCTTAGCCTTGTAAAAGAGAAAATGTTTTCTGAATCTTGTAAGGGGAAGGTGGACCTTCGCAAAGTCAAATTTTTGTTAAAATTATGATTTTGATTTTTTATACTAATAATATTCCTTATATTTTGTAGAATAATTATGCCAAAGAACTTCATCATTTTGATTCAAAAATATTGAGTTTTGTCTTTATTTTACTCAAATAAATGTTTAAATGTATTTTTCTTAGTTCATAAATTTTCCCTTTTCATTGTTAGAGAAATGCTCCTTGTGTTTCATATTACATCATGTATATATATATATATATATATATATATATATATATATATATATATATATATATATATATATATCTTTGAAATTTTCACCACTTATGAAAGACGATTAAATTCACAAATTTGTGCATTAATTTTCCAAAAAATTTAACCGGTCATACTTTGTGTTGCTTTGAATGCCTTGAATGTGTGATAATCGGTGAAATAGTTCACATAGCATACAAAATTTATCTTTTTTTCATCAAATTTTACTCTGAATTTTTTTAAAAAAAATCCTTGCACAGATATATTTTGTTGTAGTTCATATATATATGAAACAATAATTATGTACATATATTAAACACTAATGCGCAGGGAAAAATTTTAAAAATAGATTAATCTTTTTAATAATAGTTCGTAATATTTTTTTTAAAAAAATATATATTTAAATTCTGAAATATATAATAATCATTTACCATATTGATTCCAATTTCAGCTAATTAAGCTAACAAATTAAGAAATTAGTTTTAATGGCTTACCGTCCCTTTAAGGGAATTTGGTACCCCAAAAATGACAGACCTATCGTTTTTTTTATTTTTATTTATTCTGATTCTTTGCATTAGTATCTTTCGATTGATATATCACCTGTGCATGTCGGAAAGTTTTGAAGTTGAATAAAACTTCATTTGAATACAAATTAGGCAATTTAGCCACGTCCCCTTTTTAGAGAAAAAAAAGTTAAATAGGCGTTTTGATAAAAAAAAATCTATTTTATAAAGAGAAATAATAAAATTGAAAAAAGAATTTGTAATATATAAAGCAGAATATTAACGAAGCAATACAATTCAATATTTTTTTTTTCTTTGTGAAATGTGTTCATGTAAAATGTTTGACATAAGGCATTTAATATTAAGGTATCTGACTACGTTCGGAACCGTGATTGTCAAAGGCGCATCAATGGATAATTTTCATGATATTTAGTGTCACTTATATTAGAATATATGCATAAAATTCTTTTAAGGACATTTAGACAAATTTTTTTTTATTTAAATACAATATTTTAGCAAAAAATTAACTTAGAATAATCTTTCTTCCAAATGTTCTCCTTTTGTGTAAAATGCTTCTATTAGAATAGTATTTTGCCTGTATATAGCCCAGACATCTCTACATAGGCTCAACTAGAATTTTCGAAATGTATAACTTAGAAGTGGGTTTATTCATATATTTTACGACAACAGTAGGAAGCAATTTTAAGAAAAAAACTCAAATAATTATTTCAATTGGTGGTAACTCTGAAAATAATGTGAATTTTTCAAAAATTCTGGTTGAGCCTCCGTAGAGAGATCTGAGCTATATACAGGCAAAATATTATTATAATAGAACCATTTTTCCCAAAAGGAGAACATTTGGAAAAAATATTCTAAGTTAATTTTTTGCCAAAATGTTAAACTTAAATACATTTTTTTTTCAAAAAATGTCCTTAAAACAATTTTATGCATTGATTCTAATCTGAGTGACAATAAATATCATGAAAAGTATCCATGTATGGGAACAGGGACATCATCTACTTTGAAAAAATTGATTTTTCAATTTTAGTTCTAAAAAGTGCTTATTTTTCTGAATCTAAAACTGTATAATACTTATATGTTTGTTGATAAAATAGCCCTAAAATATGAAAAAAAAATGTAAACAAATGACCACGCCCTTTTTGACCTACCACTTTGAACTTTAAATATGTAGTTTCCCCTGTGTTTTATCTATATAAACTTTCTATATAGTGAATAAACTATCTTTTAGTACATAATAAGTTAAAGTATAAATAAGTAAAAATAATCAAAGAAAATTAAGATTTTCGTAATTTTAAGGTTTTATGATTATTTTAAAGAAATTATGAAATTAATTCGTTAAAAAACTGGTTCATTATGTTTGATATGTTGCTGTTTATATGTGTGTAAATTGTTTTGTATATTCAAAGAATATTTTGTAAGAAATGGTACCTATTCTTTAAAAATGTGTATTACAAGATCTCGAAAATTTTGTTCATGTTAACTAAAACAAAGGGGAAAAAACACATGAATTTAAAATTACTTTTGTAATTCTAGAAAATGATTAAGGATTATTATTAGTCTTATAAAAATAGGCAAGCAAATACTAATCAAGTGTATATGTGAAAATATTGTTTTTTTTTTTTTTAGTTTTTTCACTTTTTCTCAAAAGCATATTTTTTTGCATTTAGGTACATTTAAAAAAAATTGTTGCAGTGTATGATTCCAGATTTTTTATACTTCTGTACAAGATGCCTATGTGCATATAGTGAACCTATTTTTTTCTATTAAGATAGTGCCTAATTTTTTAAAAATAGTTTTATGCATAAAAAAAGCAGAAAAATAAAAAAAAATTCAAATTTCAGAGTTTCATAATTTGTTTAAAGAAACTATACTAACATTTTACCAAAAAAAATGGGTTAGCTGTATTTGATGTATTGTTCTACACATGTGTAAAAAATATTTTGCTTAAAAAAAGGATACTTTTTTTTAAAAAATGGTACCTAAACATAAGTATATATTACGAGTTCTCAAAAATTATGTAAAATTTAAATAAAGTAGTAAAAAAAAACTTTTGGAGTAAAAAGTTATTTTTGTTGTTCTACAGAATAATTAAATTATCTTTATTAAGAACATAAAAAATCTAAGCTCTATTGTAAATTGTAAATGATATATGTCTCATAAACAAAGGGTCTTAATTTTGGCATTTTACTCTTTCGAGCATGTCCTGGTTCTCTTTTGCGCTTTTTTAAAATCACGGTTCCGAATGGAAACTAAAAAAAACTAAAATTTATGCTGTGACAAAAAAAAAAAATTTTAACATTTTTCTTGAATTTTCTGGTGCAATTAATACTATCTAAAAATTGAGTTTTTATAAAATGTATGGGTTTTGAAAAAAATATGACAATGCAAGTATTTTAAAGAAAAATGTATAACTAATATCTTTAAGTGGTATTTTGTTTATTTAAGCTTATTATAATTATTTTTTTAAAATTATAAGCTTTTTATAAGTGTCTCAGTTTGTGCTTTCCGAAACATTAGTGTATTTAAAATGCTACTCCTTCCACAATTTTTTTCCAATCACTTCCATTTTTTCCTTCCTGTTATATATAAAGCATGTAATAAAATTAGGGATTCGTTTTGCTGTAAATTGAATACTTTTTGTAAAAAAATTAAATGTAAGGGATATTGGTTTTTTCATTGATTTTTAGCATGCATATTAACATTTTATTTTTTTTTCTCAAAAACGAATGAAGTTATTGTAAAATCGATCCCTAAAAATTTGCTTAGAAACTACATAAGAACATTACAAAAAAATTGCAGGTAAAAAAATTAGTATTTACAGAAGGAGTAGGATTTTAAAACTTTCCAAATTTTCTTCAAAAAATTTTATTTTTTAAAATTGTTTGAATAATATGTGAAAAATTTCATCTTGTATTATTTTTTTAAATAGAAACATTATATAAAATGCTAAAATATGATTTTTAAATACATAAATAAAGAAAGTTGTTCAAAGGGTACCAAATCCTCTTAAAGGATTGTAATCATGTTATATACTATTGCTGTTAAATATGCCTATAATTTCAAATGTAATAAAACCATTCAACAACAATTCATGTGTTATTTAAATAGAAAAAAATTTAACATGCTGCCTTTAGAAATAACAGAAAATTTTAATTGCTTTCCTTTTTGATAAGAAGCTTTTTTCCGTCATATACATTTAAAAGATATGAAATATTTAAACCTCAAAGAGAATACGTAAATGACATTTCATAATTAATATTCGAATTTAAATAGCTATAAACGTTAAACAATTTTTCCCATTAAGATCTTTAAATTAAATCAATTTAAATTCTTTTTACAGTTTTACAATATTATAATTTCGTCTCATTAAGTGTGTATAAAATCCTTGTCTGAAACGCAAATTGTTTAAAACGTATTTTTGATACATGCAGCATTTAATATGGGGTAGTTTAATTATATCTGTAACAATGTTACCAGCAATATGGATTATGTTTTATAAGTTATAAAATTCAAAGTTTAATGTCTTTTTAAAAATGAAAAATTAAAGAATTCTTGATGTTTTTTACATTATATTATGATGTGCACGATCAATCGCTACAACGATTGCTAGGTTAAATAAATAAAGAAAATACTAATCTTAAATTGTCTTATTAACTTTTATAGGTAATATAATTTTTTTTGCGGAATATCAGGTATTAAGTTTGGAAATGAAGCTTTGTGTTATTTTTAATTTTAAAAACAATTCTGTAGAAGAAAGAATATTAATATAATCATGTCGAAAATTGAGGTCACAGGCATATTTTTTGTCATAATTTTAAAATGCCTCCTGTAAAACTGATAGAATTTGTATTTTATATATTTTGAAGAGCTTGTTGTACAATACCAAACTTCAGCTAAGGAAATGATATTGCTTAGCGTTACTTTTTGCGGAACTACTAGATTGAGACCGTTCAAGCATGTGAGAATTTTTCTTCCGGTGTCGAGAATATTGCATTAAAACAAATTTAATCCGTTTGCAGTGAAAAAGACTCCTCATAATCGTGTAGATGATTCCATGAGATGTAGAGCCTATGGCTGGCTTGAAGCTGGTCAGTCTCAAACAGAGGTGGCTCGATGGTTACAATTGGCCCTAAAGTGATCTACCAGTTATGGAATAAATCGAAACAAGTGGAACTATTACCAGAAAGTTTGGCCAAAGTCGCCACAGAGCATCGACATCAGCACAGAATCACTATTTGACATTAAGTGTACGACGACATAGGCGGACAACGGTTCCCCAGCTTACTCAGGACCTTGGTGATGTGACAGGAAGAATAATTTACAGGATAGAACTCTACAGCCGTCTTGCAAAAACCGGTGTTTATGCCCGACGTACAGACTGTTGCCTTCTTTTGACTTCATTCATCAGGAGAGACCAGATATTGTGGAACTGAAAACATCAGTGGTGGACACCATAAGAATGGAGACGGGTTTTTCCGGCGATGTGTTGAAATATACCAGACAATGTGATTTGCGTTTTTCCGTGGAGAGAAAATGCTCGCTTTTATCTCTCTTTCGTAACAAAAGGCGACAGATTTGAGGCAAAGGAACCCTTGTATGTGGTGACATAAGGTTGTGCAGTCGTAGGCCACTGTACGTTTTCGATAATTCACAATAAATAATTCACAACTCTAGAGGGATGAGTTCCTTGAAACCTATGTGAGGTTTATCTGAGTGCTATGGAGCCTGACTACATTTTTACAGGCGATAATGCGCGGCAACACATAGTTGATGAATTTCATGAAGGAGTGGATATTCACCGTATGGATTGATCCTCAAAGTCTCCGGAACACAATTATATTGAATTAGTTTGGAAAGGTAGGGAAATGATATTTCTCATGGAAGTTTTCCTCCCTGGACCCTCCCAAGGATTAAAAGTCCGGTATTTGAAAAAAATGAGCTTTTTTGCCCCAAATACTTTTTGACACCCTCATAAATGGTATGACAGCCCGTTGTGAGGCTTGTATAGCAGTTCACAGTAATCACATTGCATTTTAGGCAGACATTTCTTGAGATAAATGCTTTAACTTTGATTCATGATTTCCAACTTTTTGATATGACTTGTATCTTAATTCCCAATTAAAATGCTTTCTACACTGTTATGTTGTATTATTTTTTCTGGTGTTATAATACGTCTCTGTGCCACATTTCGTGGCTACACAGTAGATAGTTCATCAGTTTTCACAGAATTTATATTTGTGACCTTAACTTTGGATATGAGTGTATGTTTTGATACTCTCTTTAATGATTAATATTAGAGAAAGATAAAAGATATTAAATCAAAACTTTACTGAAATTATATAACATAAGATTTTTTATAAAAGTTTCTAAAAAATGCAATGTTAATACATCGAATTTATTATTCCCAATTGATTAAGTTCAAGAGAGGGCAAGCGAAATTAAAAAAAAATATTTACTAGTAATATTAACTATTATTTGTGGGATTTTTAAATATTATTTCTTATTTAAAATTTGAACAACATACTTATTTTACTTTCCATGTCTGTTTATCATATTTCAAGGAGTGTTTATTAAAAAAAAGCATTTTGAAAAAAATACATGAAACCAAATTGAAAAGCTTTCGAAAAAATCTAAACTCCATGAAGCGAAAATCCATAAAATGACTAAAAGTTTGTCAAATTTATTTAAGTGTTATTGATGATGATAGATATCCAAGTTTAACTTTTTTCGAAACGATTATTTCCAAAATTTGTTTAACTTTGAGTTCCAAGCATTTACATTTTACAGATGTCACTTTTTTGATAGAGGAAGTAGATATTTCCTAATCAATAGTCACCCATCGGAAAAAGGAACAGAAAAAGAGAGACTTTATATACCCCAAGATAACTCTTGTGTAAAAGCGTAGAAGCAATAAATAAATAAGAAATAATTACAGATTGAAAAACGTGGGCTGATTTTTGTTCAGGAACGAAATGGAATGGAATTTCAACCGAATGATTTTAGGACACTTCCCCTAGAAATGAAATGAGGTTGAAAAGCTAGTTGAGTCATATCGTGAAAGTGGGAAAAACAATAAAAAGTCAATCAGTAAATAACCATGTGGCGATTAGAGGACAACAGTGAAGCGATTGCAATCTTCATTGACACCATCTACGGTTATCGATTATGCTAAAGGAAAAATTACAAAAAAAAAAGGAAAATATATCTTTGCTTCCACTAAATTTAACTGATAATTGGAATTTAGCCAGATAAAATTACAAAGCACGCAATTTCGATGCCCTTTATAAAATGTTGTAGCAGTCGCAAAGAAGAGATGCAATTACGATAGTAAAGATAAGGGTTTCTAGTGCATCCTCAGTTTAAATAAAAAAATCAAGTATTTAACAATATATCTTTGTTCCAGTGCCAACTACATTCCTTGAGTGGATACCAATATTTGGTCGAGGATTTTATTCCCTATGGCTTGAGATATTTTGAATTTTTATGCAGTATCAGGGAAGTTAGAAAGTATATAATCAATACAATTTCGATTATCAATTTAGAATTACTTTATTGTTTTCTTTATTGAAAATAGTTTTAGTAAAACTTTAACCTTGACTATCATCGATTGTTTTCCATGGACAAAAATAAATTCCATTTCCCTCCCTAATTAATTATTAATATATCATTTAGAACGTTAAGAAATGGTGAAACCATAAGGGAATTATAAACTATCTGAAGAACAAGATGTTATATGCAAATTTTTAGCGTATATACTTACAAATGATCGCAAAACACACTTTCTGTACTAATTACTTTAAAAACTCTCACTTACATTTTATTAGAAAGAAATGTGTCTTCAAAAAATTAAATAACAAGTTATACCACCAGAGAAAAACATCATGTTCTACACACATCACCTCTACACACATCACCTACATTCATTACCTCTTCACGACAGAATTAAAAACAAGGCTGTATGTTTTGACTGTGTCATTTATGATTTTTTTTTAAATTCCCTGGTACAGAGTTATTTGAGTGCTAAATGAGAATTTGTTTTATAGAGTGCCGAAAAATCTGGAAGAGAAAGAGCTGAGTTAATGAAAACATTTTAAAAGTGCAATTTATAATGTTATAATTACAAAACTAGAAACTTTCCAAAGGGTTTAATTAAACTGAATAAGTATTTTGTGTATTTAATTAACCTGGAAAAGTATCTTGACCGAATGGGATGATTAACAGATTAATCGATCATCCACTGGAAAAGAGCCCTTCGACTGTTGAAATTTGAAAAGATTTCAATAAAAATGTTCCAAATGTCACAACTTAGAACAGTCTACAACATTTATGAAAATATAAAAAACATCCTAATTATTGAAGCTGAACCGAAAAAAATCCAGTTTTAAGGAACGATGAGTAGAAACAAATTCTTTTCACTGGTGAAACGAAATTTAACCTTGACGGTCCTTATAGTTGCAAACAAATTTTATAATGACTTGAAGAAGAAACTTAAGGAATTCTTCACTTGACAAATTTAATTAAGGTCTCTCTCGCGCGCAGTTAGGGTTTCGGGAGCTTTTACTCATGATGGATCATGCAATTTACTGCAAGTTCAGGGCGTATAAAAATTACCTGATATCAAGCTACGCTATCTGCTCATTTGATATCATATGGACTTTTATTAGCTAGTGCTAACTGGAAATTTTAGCAGGATAATACTTCTTCCCATAAAGCTAAATTCATCTGGAAAAGAATGTTATGTAACTGCCAAGAGTGCTCCATGCGTTATATTATGTTACAAAGTTAATGCTATTAATAAAAGTTTTCATTTACCAATGAAATTTTAGTGAAATTTGAAAAAGCATGGCACATAGTATTTCTAAAATTGAACTTTTATTTGGCCATTTAAATTAGAAACATTGTATTTTAGATTACCAGGAAAAACAATGGACCAATATTATATTAATTTTTATGTCTTTTTGTGTTTGCTTTGCTTTTTGACAAGTGTTCCTATAATTTGTAAACAGTGTTTTTCATTATTTCTAATACTTTTATTAATTTATTATATTATTAAAAATTATTGGAGCATAATTATTGTAAACACGTAAACACATTATGTAATATTTCATGAATTTAAACTATGATAAAAAAAACCTTATTTAATTCATAATTCTTAACATTAAAGTTATCTAACAAATTCTTAACGACTGTATCTGACTTGCGTGTTATAAAACAGTTTCGTAAGATAAGTTCAGTACTCAATTCAAAATTAATATTTCATTTATTGTTTGCTTCTAGTAAGAAATATTTCCTTGTAAGAAAGATTGCCTTGCTTTCTACTGTATTTTTTTCACTTCGGACTTTAATGTTATAATACAGGAAGTTTGCCATGATTAGGATATTATATAAAGGATTTGAATATATAACAACATAAAAAGTTTAAATATAGTGCTAAGAATTCTTAATTGATTAAACTGAATGAAGACACGAAATGTATTTTGTATTTCTTGTTTCTTTACACTGCATTAGATTATAATATTAACTTATAAATCTCAATAATTAAGGTTTTTTGTCTCTTGCGTTTTTATTTGGTTTGCAGCATCTAATGAACTGATTCTGTAGAAACTGTATCTGATCTTAATTTTCTTTAATGGTTTCTCCTCTTAAAATACTTGTATGAAGGTAAAACTATACAAGCAACCTTATCTAACTTCATTTATCGTCACTTGACAGAGGCTCAAAATTATGAGATTTATCGCCAGAAGCCCTCGTGTTGCTTTATAAGTCAACGTGATACTTGCGTACCATCGCAACAATGCAAACGTTCAAGATACCTCGCCAAGTTGGCATCCCCGATTCCGTATGTGTCTTACGGGCTGAATTGGCAACTATGTGCTTTGTTTCCTATAATGTCGCCAATACGGTTGTGATAATACGTAAAAACTGGTGACATTAAAATAACTGTCACTCATTTCATTTATTTATATTCTTTGTGTCTGGTTTCTTTTATTTACAAAATGATCCCCACCCCCCACACATGTTTTAAAATTTCCATTAAGTCTAAAAGCATAAATATAAAGTATATTTTGTATAATTGTGTTTACAGTATTCCAAGAAAACTAATTTTTTGAGAAAATAGTTAAATTAAGAGACATTTTTGAATAAATCTTTTTTTCATAACAAATGTTTTGAAATTTAAATTTATTTTTTCATTCTGCCATTTCTTGTAGGAAACAAAACAAATATCACAAAGTATTTTTGTTCTTGCAAAAAACTTGTCTCTTAAAAAATTTTGGGAAAAGCATATTCCAGGGGAAAATATGCATTCAAAATTGAAAAGAGTTGAAGACATTTACTTCTGTACATGAAATTGCATAAATACATACCTTTGCTCTTGGAGGGCTGGAAGATGGAACGAGGGCAGGAAAATATACTAATTCTCTTTGTAATATTAGCGAGGAAGTTCTCTTTACAATGAAATTTAATTAATTTATTTATTGGGACGTGACATTCTCTTTGAGTTATGAACCGTATTTTTATTATTGCATTAAATTATTTATTGAAAGGAAAATTCTTCTATCATTTATGTATGGCTAATTGTTGACATTTCTATTCGTCTTTTGTTCCGCATTCCTAGTACTTTGTTGTGCAGCGGAATTCGCCATTATTCGAAGAAATGTAATTGATTTCAGTAGGATGTAACTAAATTTGTTTTATACCATTTTCGTGGAATGGGTTGTAGTAAATGAAATTTATCTCGATTATGCTTAGATATAATACATTGCAATTAAATAGACTTGTATTTAATTTGGTACAGGTTTACATAAAACAAATAACAGAACGAAAAGTATTTATAATACATATAATTAAAAAATGCCCAAATAATGGTGTCATAGTAAATAATTCCTACAAATCAAAAGGAGATAAATTTTGAAAACAAAAATTTAAAGCATAAAACCAATGAAAAAAAATTAACAGGAAATCTCAAAACCAATTAGTAAACGAAATACATCACTATTGTATTTTCTAAGACTGTCACAGACTTAGGACTGTGATGTTGGATTAAGTGGTCCTTATAGGATCTAAACCTTACCCTTCAACATATAATTTGTACATATATAATAATACAATATATAATAAACGATCAAAAACCATATTATAAAATTATTGGCGCATAAAAACATGTAATATAAATGTATGGCGTAAAATTATTGAATAATAGATAAATCTAAAATTTTCATGGGTATTCAATCAGAAAAGAAATACATAGATTTGACAAATTAAAATAAATATTACTATAAATGGAAAAGTAACATATAGAATTGATTACTTCAGAGTAATCAGAAATTTAAAAATTCCTAAAAAAATCCCGAAACTAAAATTCAAAAATAGAACAATTTTAACAAATGAAACAAAATAAAGGATGGATACAAACTGTAAATTGAAATCTAAGGACTTTATGGATGCTATATTATTTAATATCGCAACCTTGTAAGAAAGTCTATAACTATTTTAAATTTATAAAATATAGCTATTATTATGATTATGAAATTTTTGGTTCATTTGTTCATAATGACTTTTAACATTACAGGAGCGGCACTTCTTTATGAATCCTAGGACCTATTCATTTTCTTGAAATATTAAACGATAAAATACAAAAAGTTGAATTTAAAATAAGTAATACCAGTTCCTGGGGAATGAACTAGGTCTTCAAAGGTAAAAAAATACTAAAATGCAACCCCATTAGAAAAAAAGATTAAAATAACCAGAATGTGTTAGATGAGTATTTGAAAATTTTTACATCTAATTAAAAATTAAATGGAATTTTTCTAAAAATAACTATTAAATTCACTAATGTAGCAAATATTTCAGGCTTGACATATGGTTTCAATAAAAATACAAATGGATACAAGAAGTAACAATCAAATAAAAAGTGAAAACACACCGTATTAAATTTCAAACAGAAACACAAACATACTTCAAGCAATGGATTCGAATAAGTTATTGTAAAAAAGTGTTAAACAATACTATAGATAAAAGAAAGTATTCGAATAAAGCATTTTTGTTTAAAAAAAAACAAAATTTTTATATTTAGAGAACGGTTTATTTTTTCACTTTATCACACAGTAATACGGTTTTTGTTTCCACTATAAAAAATGTAATATCGAAGCCTATTTTTAGATTAATCAAAGGGCAATAACATATTCTTCAATTCTGGAAAACAGTTCTACAGAAGTTTTTTTTATTACAAAATTAGAAATATCTGCAGGATATAATTTCTTCCAATGTAGTATACAAACACATGAGTTTGCGGAATTTCTCAATACTTTTTTGGATACAGAGTGGTAGTGTAGATGTACATATATAGTGGCAGTAAGTAAGGGTAAAGGGGCAATAAAGAGGGGGAACTAAGAAAGAAATGTTTAGTATGAAGCTAAGATCTTGTTTGTGTTCGGCTACTTGCAGCCCTTATTTGATTGCCCCGGTTTGAGGAAGAAGGGTATGAGTCGTAAAAGACTTGTCTGGGTGATGACATTTCTTTAGGGAACGCCAGAAACAGAAACAAAGGGGGAAATCTCTGTAAGGGTTTTATAGATCCGTTCAGCTTGAATGCTTTTTCGTGTCGTGCCATTGAATGGCTGATTCTTCTTCGGTACTCACTGTGAATTCTTTAGTTAACAGATACCTTGCCGACTTTTCAAAGTAAGTCATGCGTGGTACATTTTATCAATGAGTGTATTCTTGTTTTAAAACAGCGTTAATTGCACCACATATGAAACGAAGGCACTATGAACAAAGAATTCCTTTAGTTTCTCGAAATCCACATAGTTGGCTTTTTAATCAAGAAAAATAGCTCAAGTATTAAGAATAATTCAGGATAAATCTTGCTGTCATATTAAGCATGTAACATGTTCTATTCGCAAATATGACTGATTTTCTAGGGCAGTGGTGGCCAACTCGAGACCCATCTTGAATAATTTTAATGCCCTCGAGATTCATTAAAACTTCATAAAATACGATTATTTTGAGCAATATTTTTGTTTTTAGTATAGTATTTCGTAAAAAATAAATCCTGTTACTGTTTCTATTTTATGAAGTTTCTCCTGCTTTTTTTAAAAATTTTTACTTTTATTGAGATCGAAAGAGTGGAAGCGAAATAGTTGGGAAACAAATATCTCGCTAATTAAATTAAACATTATTGGATCAGTGCAGTATTACTATTAAGAAAAATAAATAAAAATATTATCTATGTGAACATGAAATTAATGAGAACAATAATAATAATTCACTTTGTTCTAAATTTTCCCTCCAATAAATTGTTGTAATTGATTTAAATCTATTAGAAAGATATATATTTTTATATGCGGCCCGCGGGACTAAAATGTTTTCCGAAATAGCCCACAGGACCATTTGGGTTGGTCACCCTCTCTCTAGGGAATATATTTTTGATTATGTTATAGGATAACATAAAACCTCTTTCTGTAAAAGAACCATGATTTATGCTCATGAAGGTTACTGTTGAATGTCAAGGGAAGAGGGAAGTTTGGGATGGTTATTGCTGTCATTCGGAGATAAAGAAGTTAGTTATAGTAGCTAATAGTGGAATCGTCTTATTGCAAGATGAAAGAATCTGACACGCCACTCAAGTGCAAGCAGTATTATTGAGGATCGTCTATTAATGAGTATAGATGTAGGTTCGAGATGTTTAGATTACTAATTAGGCTGATATGCTCTCCTAGCTGAGTTCGAATTTAGGTAGTGATTAGAAAGTCATAATAAAGTATATTTAAAGAAAATGTTTCACCCCTTGGTGAACCTTCACACTTCAGCGAGCGAGAATTTGCTACAAACATGTTTAATAATAATAAAAGCATTGAAAGAATTATTTTCTGACGATAAATATCTAACATGTATCATGGAATAATATTTAGCATGTTTTAATTAGAGGTCATCTTTGGCGTGCACAAGGATGGGATTTGAGGGGTTCATACCCTCTCATACATCAAGAAATTTTTAAATGTGACAGTCTCTCATAAAAGTAGTCTGTGTACGCCATTGGTAATGGTACCCTAGAGCAGCAGTCCTTAAACTGTTGTCCGTGGACCCCTGGGGTCCCCAGCACTTTTCTAGGGGATGGCACGGAGTCTTTCATGTAACATTAAGATTCTTTTCCCTTACAGACTCTAAAAGGCTTCCTAGAAAACTGGGAAGATGTGCCATTCCAGACTAGATCACTAAATTGCACCTCAATGAAAGAACTCTACTGAAACATGCATTTTGATCAAGAATATTAAGTCAGGAAGGGGTGTTCAGATTCTCGGGGGTCCGCGATGTCAGGCTGAAATATAAAAAGGAGTGGGGATCAGTTATCGAAACTATAAGAACCTCTGTCCCAGAAGTGTATACAAGATTAAGGGGTTCAATTCCCAATAGATCAACAGATTTTTAAGTTTTACCTTACAGATTAGGCCTTGGCGCTTCCGTCAACGAGTGTTATAGAATGTAATTCCCCCCATAAGAGGGGTATGTGCGCTACTGGAGGTCTTATAATATTATACACCATAAAATCCGGCATATAACGTTCATCTATACTTTGAAGCTGAAATTTTCGATTTTTACATATATTTGATGTATAATCCTATCCCCCTTTTTTTATAAGAAACCTAAAATGTACGTGTACAATTCTCTTACGTTTTGAAGTCTTTAGTTCGAGTATTTTCCCAGGCTTTTGAAAACTAGTATTTTTCTAAGGCTACAACCCTTTAAGTGCCTAAGGATTGTTGTTTCTTTTAAATAGATATAATTTCGATACATGTACCTTACTTTTTTGTCTATGCTGATCATCTTTTACTTTTAAAGCTCTCATTTTTAAACCCGTTTTATAACAAGTACCCGTCAATTTTGATCTTATTTTTTGTGTTAAAAGGGCGCGTTATACTCCGGATTTTACGGTAATAAATTTTACTTCCAACACAACATGAGCGTACACACGCGCGCGCACACACACATATATATATATATAAGTAAGTAAAGGTAAAGCAATGACAAAATAGAAAAATCCTTCTAAGGGAATAAGAATAATACGGAGGTTAAAACCATATTTGCGTTCTATTGCTTGCCACCTCATTTCGATGAAACCTTGAGAGTAACAGCGGTTTAAGTAGTATAGAAAAATGCTTGGGTGAGAAAGCAGTGCTTAAGTATTACAGAAAATAAAACAAAGGAGAAAATAAAACAAAGGAGAAAATAAAACAAAGGAGAAAAAGAATTGAAGCTTGAATATAAGTGTTTTATACAAGTATTATTGGATTGTTGACTGTAGCGTTAACTCGAATCTTTCAATTTATACCCTTTAAAGCAAGTTAGACAAGATTCAAACTAATTCGAAACAGAAACAAACCATTTGAATCTCAAATGAAAATTGTATTGTTTTCAAGCATGTTTCAATCTCTTTATTAGAACTAGTTAGCTTGAACTGTTTGTTCGAGAGTAAATTTTGTTAAAAACAGGCGTATTAATATCAATATAATCACACACAACAAAAGAAATGGATGATGCAAGTTGAAATAAGTAGGAAAAACTATTAATTTTTCTAATTTAGTTTTATGGAAAATGTAAATATATAGCATGGATATGTGGTTTCATGTTTATTACGAATAATATGTATTATTCTTTCACTGTGGAGCAAATTTTTATTACCCCCCTCCAAATATAGCTTTATATTAACTTAAGAGTTAAAGTAATTTACAATTATTTCTTTTGGCTATATTTTTATTGAATAAAACAAGTTTTCGATAGAGAATATTTTATAATTATTTTTAACAGTTTTGAATGTTCTATTTAGCATAAACTGTAGAGCACAGTTCA
The DNA here is from genome assembly GCA_019973935.1 of Trichonephila clavipes. NCBI lineage: Eukaryota > Metazoa > Arthropoda > Arachnida > Araneae > Nephilidae > Trichonephila > Trichonephila clavipes. The sequence goes on along the minus strand of BMAU01019951.1, from coordinate 1,307,959 downwards.
TTTTACTTATATACTTTCACTGCCAAAACATTTGCTCATTGATTAAGAGATATGAGAATAAAACGAGATCTTACATACGTAAGTACAATGTTGATGTAAGTTAGAGTTCACAAAACCAAAACAACTATATCAAACTAATCGTTTATTGTAAAAAAAATACATGATGCGATACGGTCGGTCATTGAAGCATACAAGTCTCGTCTCGTTTCCTGCGACAACTGGTTGGTTCCACAGTTTGCTGTAAACAAGCTTAACATTCGATCAAACTCGTAGATTGTCCAAACTTGCATCCTAAATGATCCCAAATATCCTAGATCAGTGACAAATCTGGGAATCGAGCAGGTCAGAGAAGGGTGGAAAGACCCTTTTTTGTATGGACGAGCATTTTCCTGTAGAAAAAGTGAATCCTTTTTGCCCTGCCATGGGTAGAAACACATGTAACTGAAGAATGTAATGAACGTAACTCTGGGACGTATTAGTGTCGTGTATCAATATTAAGGATGTCAGTGTAGTATATGCGATGACACCCTATATCAGGGGTGAGGAACCTTTATGCATCAACTTGCCGTTTTTTCTTAAAGAAGTGTTTAATGAGGTATAGACGTGTCCTCAATAATTTGGATTTGTGATTATTGGGAAAATAATAAAACTAAATACTAAGAACACAAAACTATTTATTTTCCACGAAAAAATACCTTTTGTGCACTGTATAGTTGTAAATATTTCAGTTATGCGTGTAATTCAAATTAAAGTAGCATTAGTTCTGCTGTTGCAGATTGTGGATGACAAATAACTTATATTAAGATTGTAAGATGTAACTTTTAGTTGAATGCATGCTCAATTGGAGTCATCTGCCAATTGGTATTTAATTATTTTTGCTGTGGTTTACCCTTTTGACGAGAGAATTTGCGATTTATTTCAAAATGCCTTTTTACAGACGACGTTCTGCATACCACTATTCAAGAACATAAAACCACTATTCGAGAACATTTGTTGCCTTTACTAATAATGCTATATTTCTATATTCACCAAATTTGAAATTATTTGTTACTTACTCTTTTTATTCTTTTGCTGAACTTGTCATGTTAAATAACACTTAAAAATCGTAAGTACAGCACAAATAAACTGTAAAATACAGTTGTGCCAATGAAATTGACTATGCTATGCGTAGACAAACTTTGCATCATAAGCAATTGTAGTCCACAATGTAACTAAGGCAAAACAATAACAAACGAGTGTGCTCCCGGCGCCACACCGCGACCGATCCCTTGCGCTTGTTCTTAATACTTCATAGTGAACTTTGTTATTTTGAAGTAAAATGCAAACCATTTATTCACTGGCATGCCCAAAATATTGTGTCGTCTGTCATAAATGGCACGCGTGCCAATGGTTCGCCATCCCTGCCCTATATCATCACACCAGATGTGGGAGGGGTGACCTGCTGTACAGTGAAAGCAGGAGTGAGCCTTTCATCTCGGGTCCTCCACACACGTACGAGATTGTCATCTTTGCCCAAATAGAACCTGGATTAATCTCTGAACACAATCTGATTCCATTCAGTTGCAATTCAATCCATTTGAGTATTACACCACTCCAAACGGAGGTGACTGTGAGCGTGTGTCAATGATGGCACACGTAATGAGCCGCGATAGCTCCTGTTATTCAGCCAAGTGTCTGTTGATGATTACTGACTGACATAGAGACCCGTCGTGAAGGATTTGCCTGTGTATGGATGGAAGACGATGAGACATTTGGTACTAAGCACTTGTCGTATAATGGGACGATCTTCTGAACTATTGGTCTGTCGAGGGTGCCCTTAGCCTGGTTGCCGTGTAACAAACCTCTCTCTTATCCACTAATCCCTATACATCTTAACAGTAAAATCAGAATAGATGGGTAGCGTAGTTGGTTTGTCGCTGGCCTTCTGTACCCAAGGTTGTGGGCTCGTCTCCGGCCAAAGTCGGTGAATTTTCCTTATGCAGAAAATCGACAGCTACCATTTCGTATAATTATTTGGCATGAAAAAGATCCCTTGAGTGTCTTTTGGCTTAGATGCTCTCGGCAAAATTAAATTCCTAAGCACAAATTTCACATCGGCAAAGCTCAGGTGCGTCCCTTTGGGGAAGAAACTGGGCGTCAACATTACTTGCGGTAATTGGTGTCGCCTAAAATGATGCCGCACTCAAAAGTGATACCAGCTCCTGGGGAATGTACTAAGATTTCCAAGGTAGAAATTCCAATACGCAGCCCCATTACAGGAAAAAAAATCAGAATGGTCTAAGTGGCGATCTGCTTCCCGAGTTGACCATCCGGTTTCCGTCACCCCTACGATTCTTCCCTTCTCAAATTCTGACAGCTGCTCGTGCTTTCTCCGATGGGGTCGTAACGGCTATTCTTCTTAAAAAGCACCCCTCTGCAACAGATTAAATACGGTTAAACAAAAGCTCTGCTTACGTGTTTTATAACCCAAAGGGAATGTTCAACGTTCTATGGTGGCATTACGCAATACAAATCACGTTACATTTCTAACCATTCACATATATCCTTGACACGAACCTTTATTCCAAGTTTCGTAACAATCCAACTCTGACATCTGGTTGTGCAAATTTTTATGGCAATAAGTGCATTATATATAATAAAAATGAAAATACTAATAATATATACACACACACTAGTTGTTACCAGTCCGCTTCGCTAGGTATTTCTCCATGCTGTATGACTATATATTGTTTCTGAGTTACTTGCATCTAAGTCTTTAGCATTCAGCTTTCAGTTACATCGAAAAGCATTTTTATGGTCCTCATCTAGATTTAAAAAGGCCATATTGAATTCCTAAGACGTAAGTATATTTATCTTTCACTTCCCCATAACACAACCCCCCTCATCGGAATCAAATTAAGCCAAAACCATTTTTCACGGGACTCTTCTTTAAAGAAACATGCTTTAGGTTGTAGATCTATAATTTAAAAAAGTGAGTTTTTTAAAATTCTTAACGCCTCTGTAGCCTCCTCTGTATTACATATTTCTACTAGGAGTAATTATTTTCATAAGTGAAAGATGAATGAAAACTTTAAAATAAATATTAAATATTAAGAACAAGGGCCTTTAATTTCTGGACTTTAATTTATATTTTAATTTTTCCTTTTAATAAATTTAACTAATTAATCTATCTCTTTTTTTAAGAAATTGAGAATTATTTTTCTTTTGGGAAATCTAATACTCCCAGTGCTAAAATAAGTGTAAATGAAATTTATTATACATTCTTGAATTGATTAATACTTCCAGAAATAAAAAATCCAAATAATGAGCTTTTAAAGTCATTGCTGTTCATGTAAGTACAACTTCAAAATAAGAAAAACTCTATAAAATGGTTTATTAATCCCAAAAGTACTCAAAGAACTATTCAAACTTCCGAAGAATTTAAGCAACAAACTAAACCCTATGTATTATGTATCTCTTTGTATGAATTTTCTCAATAGAAAAATAACCGTAATCCGAAATTCGTTCCCTAACAGTCATGAATCTTTTACAGAAAAAAAGCGGACAATAGCAAGTCCTTCACTCTACTCTTACCAAAATTGCTTCTAAAGAACTTCTTCACTTTACTCAGTCATGCTTGATGGAATTTTACCGTAAAATATTTCTGCACCACTTGTCTATAAAATTACCAATAGCCCCTCCTCCCTTCACGAAAAAAAAACCCACCAGCATCATTGTGATTATTTTGGGTTTTATCCAAGACAAACTAAGCAGATAAACAAAACATCTTCTACACATTAATCCTCATTACTCTTAACAACCCAAAACCCAATCCAGTGAAAAGGCACAAGCGCGGGAAAAAAAGCCAACACTTGTTTGTTACGTTGAAAACTTGCGCCACTTGTCCTGTTGGCGCTCGCCAACTGGAACATGCCGTTCGTTCATTCCCATACCAAAATAGGAAATTCCGGAGAAAAGGGATGCTGGGAAAGGGGGTAGTGGAAGTTTCCTCTGGGGCCCTGCGGGATCGCTTTTCGCGCCAGTAATTAAGTGCAAGGTAGCGTGAAGGGGGAAGGAAATGAAGGGGAAAGTAAAAGGGGCTAGTAAGTGAAATGTGCTTAAAATTACAATGAGCCTTTTGGGACGCTTACTGGCTCAAGTTAAACGCAGTTTGAGCTTTAATAGTAGCATCGTACGATTCTATGAGGGAAAAGGGCGATTTGGCGGATTTTGAGAAGACTTTTACTCTCTTTCCCTGCACCTATCCACCCCTGTCTTTCAATGCAATTACAGATTCACAAATTAGGATTTGACTGAATGAATAGCTCAGTGTAGAAGGTTCTGTCTTCATTTCCTCGTTGGTTATTAATTTATACGTATTATAAATATATTAATGTTTCTGCATTTGAGTTAGTAGTACAGAAATTCTCTCTCTCAAATTTGTCGAGTTTTATATTTAGCTAATGCTTGTGAGAATTTATATTTTGATCACTCATGTTTGTTTAACTCTTTCTTGCTGTTAATTTTTGACAAAAATAATGCTCTAGAGGGAAATAACTACAAATATTTTAGATAGACCTCACAAAATTATAATTCTTGAGCAAAGGCTGGTCCATATTAATAATATTAAACACTTTTTCAAATAAAGGGTGTCCAAAGTTTTAAAAAATAGATGGTACATATCTTGTACCACCACGCTTCTAAAGCAGCGTGATAGTTCTGGAAACATGATTTTTTCAACCCAGTGGTAGTATTTCCTAGTTATTTTATAGTTAGAAAAACACTTTTTCATCCTATACTGTTATTTATCCTATATATTTAAACATTTTCAGTTTTTACTAATCTAATGTTGTAAGCTTAATTATAGTTTAGTCTTAATTTACCTAATGTTAGTTTTAATGTTTAATATTCCATTATGTACATTATTTTACTTTGAATAGTTTTTATTTAGTCAACATATATAATAAATGTATTAGTTGTATTTAAGGTGTACGTTACACGCTGGTGAGCGTTATATGCCGGATTTTATGGTAATTTTTTGTTATAGTTTAACACTCAAAATAGGTTACTGATATACAATTGAGGCGTCTCAAGAGTATTAACTTTATCTTGTGCGGTGTGAAAATATAAAATATTTTCAAACAGGTATAATTCTTTTAAATTTAGATTAAATAATTCGAATCTTTTACGCATTATTTTCAAAGGATTATGGCTTCAAAAAAGTACAAAATGTTTGATATTTTCTCATTATTTAAAAAATTCTAAGCATATGAAAATATGTAATAAATATTAAATAATTTTTGCGTTGCGCATGCTATTTTCTAAAATAATAATCTCTGATGTATAAAATTTTATAGAATTATAAAATGTATCATACTTTTTTAAATCCTATATTATTTAAGAATAATATATCTTTCATATTTCAAAATATGCGAAACATATTGAAATTTCTTTTAAAAATTTTAAAAATGTAATTTTTTTATTTTTTAAAAAACATAATTTATTATTCTACTAATATAAAATTAATACAGTATAATAAAGATACATTTAACTTTATAAATCAACTTATAGCTAGTAATTACAGCTACTATTTTAGAAAATGGCATGTGCTACTTAAAACTCAATTAATATTTCTCATAAAAATGTTTCTTATTTTCATATGCTTATAATTTTTAAAATTATTGTTATATTTTAATCATTTTATATTTTTCTGAAGCCCCATTCCTTTATAAATAATGTGTAAAAGATTCGAATTATTTAATTTTAATTTCAAAGAGTTATATACATTTGAATATTGTTTATATTTTCAGTCCTCTAGAGAAAGTTAACAACCCTAAGATCTCTTAGTAAATGAAAAAAATTTTTATAAATGGTTTGAGAGTAATTAGTTTCACTCAGATTACATTCACATTATTTTCAGAGTTACCACCAATTGAAATAATTATTCGCGTTTTTTTCTTAAAATTGATCCCCTCTGTTGTCGTAAAATATGAATAAACACACTTCTAAGTTATATATTTCAAAAATTCTAGGTGGGCCTCTGAACAGAGATCTGAGCTATATACAGGCAAAATATTATTCTAATAGAAGCATTTTTCGCAAAAGGAGAACATTTGGAAAAAAGATTATTCTAAGTTAATTTTTTGTCAGAATATTGTATTTAAATAATAAATTTTTTTGTCAAAATGTCCTTAAAACAATTTTATGCATATATTCTAATCTAAGTGACACTAAATATGAGAAAAGTTATTCATTTATGCGTTTTTGCAAAATCGCGGTTTCGAACACAGTCGGGTACCTTAATAATAAAAGTGTGTGATGTAATATTACAAATTTTTTATAAAAAGATGCACATTATAACATATTTTTCATTTAATCCTAACTATTTTTAACATTTTATGCTTTTATTTAATACTGTTACCAAGCACAATAATATTACAAATATTTCTTAACATAGATATAGAAAATATAATTTCTTTTTTTATGAATAATTTTTCTCCTTTCTACTTTTTAATATGCACTACACTTACAAGTATACATATCTGTGCTCTTTTTTTCCAACGGATGCAATACAGATGCAATGAAACCACTTTTACAGAAACTAAAAAAAAATACAGTTCAAACGAAAGGGTAAAAAGCATTTCGACAAGGTGAAAATTTCCCGTTGAATATCGTTAACAAAAAAAATAGAAAACATGTTAAGGGACTGTATTGATCATGTGGTTAAATTTAAGATTGTTCTATATTAAGATAGCAGATAGACAGTGAGCTTGCGTTCCACTTTTCATTATACTGAAGACATATTAGAGCATAATGACTTTGGGATACTGGGGATTACTTTAAATTACAAAGAAGTGAGAGCAAACTGATCAAAGTTTGCATTTGGTGTAATATTGTAGTTTTAATAGCGGGGTACACTCTTACTCTAGAGATGTTCTTAAAACCATACCATGATTTGAATCCACAAGTGTAGCCATGTATCCTATGATTGGTCAGCATAATACTCTCGTCAATAAATGTATTTAGTAATAATTTTTGTAAGCAATAAGACGCTTCATCCATGGCATTTTAAGAGCAGTTAGTAGGGTAAACCCCTTTTAAAAATCGATTTTGGTATTTTGATATTTCTGAAATCTTCAAATCAAGACCTTTCCAATGATATAACATACAAGCAATTATATGAATTAAAAGTATTTTAAAAAGATTTTTAAAAATTAATCAGCTGATTTACCACGCCCATTTTGACAGATAGAAATGTAAACCTTGTCTTTTAAAAATTTGGGAAAAGTTGCAAAGCCTCGATTAATTTTTATTTTTTAATACGCAAATTAACTTTAGATAACTGTTTAACTGCAACTGTTAGATTTGCTAAAAACCTTTGGAGGCAATTTCAGATTTCACATGTGGGTTTTAGTAATTGTTATACTTAAAATGTAGTCATTTTTTTACTGAAATTTAGGTTTTTTCTTTAGTTGAAATTCATTTTTAATTAGTTATTCTTAATTATTACTAAATCTTCGCGTGTTTAAGGCTACAGTGGACAGTAAAAAAAAAAAATTTTAATTTTTTACAAACATAATGTAACTTAAAACTAAAACCATATAATAAATTTGGTGAGAAAAAATGATTAGTTTTTAAGAAATTTAAGATTAAAAAAATTTTTAACGAAAATTTAAAAATTTCAAAACGTTCCATGCGTTTTAATTTTTTTTTAAATTTCATATTTTCACCTGATTTAACTTCTTTAAGCAATTATTTACAAATGTATGCATACAATGTAATGTTTTATATGATAATTTACAAAATATGGGTAAACGCAAATTTTTATATAAAAATTTCAAGAATTTTAATGATTTCCTACATAAAAAACTTTAATTTCTTCTTTCACCCTATCACTATTACTACAATGCATCCAAGAATTTATAAGTATACATTAGATGAATACTTTTGGAAAGTTTTGTTATAATTCGACAAAAATTGGAACGCATGGAACATTTTGAGTTTTGGTTTCGAGGTAAATTTTTGATTCTGAGAAAAACAGCTTTTTTTATTTTAAAGGAAATTAACTTATTTTTTTAAAAAAAAAATTAAAGATATAAATATGAATTTGAAATTGAAAAACACTAATATAATACAAATATAAGATAGATGCAGAATATATATACATAAGGTTCTGCAATATTTATTGTAACAGTCACATTGACACGTGGTATATACAGTGATAAAAATTGAAGTAAGCTAGAACTTTCTTATAATATCTGAAGTAAATTAGCAGAATGTATTTCATTGTTTTATCTCAACCAGATAGTATATTATATATTTCATTAATCATGATGAGTAAAAATAAAGTATTTCAAAGGGATTAAATTACAAAATTCAATGCTTTCGAGGAAGCTTTCATTTTTTAGAACAACAGCTATTTTTATTCTAAAGGAAAAAACTTAGTTTTTCAAAAACAATTAAAGACATTCATATAAATTTGAAAAACACTAATATCATAAAGATAAGATAAACATAGAATATATGTATAAGATTCTGCAATATTTATTGTAACAGTCACATTGACATGTAATATATATAGTGATAAAAATTGAAGTAAGCAAGAACACATTCCAATAAAATCTAAAGTAAATTAACAGAATATATTTCATTATTATTTCATCAACCAGATAATATATTATGTATTTCATTAATCACAATGAGTAAAAATAAAGTATTTCAATACAATTAAATGACAAAAATTCAAAAAATAACAAATCTAATTACACATAACAAGAAAACTGTTTGCTAAGTCTGATAAAAAAATTTTAAAAAGCACCGGCACTATAGGCTGCATTTATATTCGTGGCATTTCTTTTCCTTTGTTTCGTAGAAATATTCTGAGAAATGCGTCGTTTATCTTGTCTTTCTGCAATAGTCAAAGAAAAACTGTCATTTAGACATGAGTCCTCTTTCGCTTCAAGAGATTTCACATAGCCCAAATTGTGCTTTTCGATGGCATCCGTTACTGCTATTTCCAGCCTCCTTTTGGAGACGAATACCTCTTTTGGGCATTTTCGCCAAATGCAGCTATGCAGACTTTCATTCGAATTTTGCGTCTTGCCTGCTACGCATCTTTCAAGAATGGTGTCTGAAGCTAAACGTTGATAAACAGGCATAATTTTCTCCACTACTTGTGGCGACAAGTAAGTTTTCATGGAACTGTGTGACCCTGGGGTCTCACCTTTGGCTATAGCTCTTTTATAGAAACACCATGATGATTCCCTTCAGGACACTTACCATGCATAGGCTTTATGTCAGTTGACGAGCAATGCATCAGGCTGGCATATATAGCAGTTTTCATTTTATCGGTATCAGGGACATTATCTTTTATTGCCTTTCTATAGTAATTTTGCAACTTTGTGATGTTTTTATCTGTAAGACTTCCCTGCTTACGCCCACCAAGAGTCACTTTTTTCACCTTCCATTCTTTCACTTTGTTACGTAACGATGTGCTAGCCTCTTTGCAATATGATTCAGGCACTCTTCCTTTTCGATTTTTATATCAGAACCATATATTTTTATTGTCCGACAAAAATTGAAAAGTTTTTGAGTCACCATCACTCAGCATGGAAACGAATCTCATTTGGCAATCACTAATTGATCGCCTCCACATAATTAGTGCAGCGTGCATCTCCATGGCTCCAGAAGTTCCATCAAAATTTTTGTCACACTCATCCGCATGTCCTTTTTGCCATATGTGGAACTCCGCCCAATCGACTCCCATATCTCGACCAGCAACTACACAATTATGACAGTATTTCGACAATACTTCAAAGTCAAGGACAAGTCCACTAAGGATATCGATGATTATTCCTAATCCTAGGTTAGATGTATGTCCTCGCTTTTGCCAAGTACCGTCATATGATACACTCACATCAATTATTTCCTGATTTTTTAAAAGCATGAACTTTTACGTGAGCTTCTCTAGCAGCTGACGTGACATTTCGAGCATTTTTTTCTTCACTTCTTTGTTTTTCACGGATAAGTTGTGCATGCATTTGGCAAATGTTTTTCGGTCCATTGTTGGCATGTTGAACACAGATGAAAACGTTTCCAAAGCAGCATGCCCTCTGCCTATGGATAGGAAGGCACTCACCAGTTTGCTGTTTATATCATGTGAATTTTTGGCCTCTTCTTGGAAACTTGAAAAAACACTTCCATAGCTTTCATGACATGATTCGCATAAAAGTTCCATCTTTGTAGAATAGGAATGGTGTTGTTTTATAACAAGGGTACAGTTTGTACAATATTTACAAGGAACTTTCTGCAATAATTCAGAAAACACAGCCTTGTGGGTGAAAATATAGCTTGCCTCAGGTTGGGAAGATGTACTCGGTTCAGACAATGTATCTCTCTGCAATACCATACTATTACTGTTTTTTTCATCAACAGTTTTAGAAGATTTCTGCCATCGCTTCTTGCTATTTTCAGCCAACATCTTTCTCCTTTTGGTAGGACGCGACCTTTAGGTTTTCTATATCTGGATGATATAAGATCCATTATAAAAATTTTAAATAACAAAAGCAATTTAAAATGAACTTTAGTTCTGAAAAGAACTTTTGTTTTGGTAAAATCAATATAAAGTTTGAATAAAATTGAACGAAAAATGCAAACGCAAGTTCGAACGAATCGTAAACAAATAATGCCGATTTAGGTCTCAGATACAGTTAAAACAAATTGTTGCCATCCAGACCTTGATAAATTAACATTTAAAAATAAAAATTAGAGAGGCTATGTCTACAGTAAATAAAATTCGTACTGTCAAAGTACATGACAGCTTTGTCAGCATGACATCAGAATGTAAACAAAGGGGCGTGGTCATGAATGACTGAATCGGAACTACCCCATAACTCAGTAAAAATGCATGAAACCAAAAAATTTTTTGCGTTTGATAGAGAAGCTAATATAATATTAAAATAAGCCAAAAAAAATTTTCGATGTTTTAGTCAATTTTCCACATTTTAACTGTCCACTGTAGCCTTAAGTAACGTGTTAAAAAATCTAAATTAAGATAAATGATCATGTCCAGGTGAGAAACATACTTGTAATAAATCTTAATTTAATAACTACATCAGGCAGAATGAAGATATGTGATGAAAAAAAAAATAGGATAATACATCATAAGGTAAGATTTTTTATAAAAATTGTTTTCTAAATAATTTTTTAAATTTTGTAAATTGAATGTATGCATGTACTATGTTTCTTAAATGCAATTGTGTATACTGAAGTGACATTTTTGAAATATTTTTAAGCAGATATCATAACAAAAAATGACAATTTTCAATAAGTTCTTAATAATCACATTTGCTCGCTCAACTAAATGTTTGTTTTTGAAAAAACTAATTAATATATTTAAAAAATTTCACTTCAGTATAAATATAAGTGTATAATTAATACATGTAGTCAAAATCTTAAGTCTTTATCTTTAATAGTTTCTGAGATAAACGTATGAAATGATACATTAAATGTGATGTTTGTTGTCTTTCCGAGAAGCTTGTTACATACTTAAAAATACATAAATTTCATGTTTAAGAACATAAAAACAGTTTTATTTTGTCTGTTTTAGAAATCATTTGTCCAGTTTAGAGTAACTTTTGAAGTTTAAAACTTAGAAACTGTCTGCAACAACAAAACCTAATGATAATGTTACGAAAACCTAAGAAAAACATAGGAAACTTATAATCAGGTATTTTTAAATACCATCTTAAATTCACACCATATTGACCAAAACCATATTGTTACATTTTCACATTATATTTATGATGCTTTCTGTTCAAATTTTATATTTGTAATGCATGAAAGCTACAAATTTCTTAAAAATTGATGCAGAATTTGAGAATTTTGATGTTTTCTCGTTAAAAAAACTGAAAAATGCTGTTCTGGGCAATTTAGAACGTTTTTGTTTACTATTTTATGCAAAATAAATTGCAAAGGTGCTAATGTTCAATAAAATGGGACAAATACATGTTGTAATTCATTATTTTTGTCATAAAGTGGCACTTTATAGTGAAAATTCAATTTTCTCAAAAATGATGTTTTAAAAACTGTATTCATGTTTTTCTCAGAATATAATGCATGAATGTAATGAATTTTTCCCTCTCATGTTATTTATATGTAACTATATATATTCATGTGAGTTTTTTGGGTATTTTCCCAAAATATTTGACTGGAGTCCATATATCGTGACAAAAAATGTCAATTTTTTTTAAAAATTCATAGTGATATTTTTATGTTACATGTTTTTGAGAAAACTAAAAAAATATATTTTAAATATTTCACTTAATTGCAAATATTAATGTTTATTTATTGTTCAGAGAAGTTTTTATGCTTTAATAATTCAAAAGTTTTTCAATAATAGATAACTAACAACAACTCAGATGTGTAATGCTTTTTGTCTTTGCGAGAAGATTGTTACATGCATAAAAATACACCAATTTCATATTTAAAAACATAAAAACAATTTTATTTTTGACTTTTTTAGAAATACTTTGTACAGTTAAGAGAAAATTTTGAATTTTGAAACTTTTAGAAATTGTGTTTGCACGGAAACATACAAATTCATAATTAAATATTTCGAACGTCGTAAAATCACGTATTCCCAAATCATGACTTTTACATATCGATACATGTTTACATTATATTTATGATGTTATAAGGTCAAATTTGATATTTAAAATGCATTGAAGTTAAAAATTCTTCACAGATTGTTACATAATTTGTGAAAATTGATGCAAAATGCTAAAAAAATCTCGTTGAACAAAAACTGAAAATTACTATATATGTATTTTCTGAACATTTTAAGGGTTTTTTTTGTTTCATATTTTATGTTTAAAAATTAAGAAGATACTAATGTTTAATAAAATAGGGCAAATACATGTTGTAATTCATTATTTTTGTAATTACGTGCTTTTTTTACACTTAAAAATGCAATTATCTCAAAATGATTGTTTTCAAAGTGCGTGTACCTTTTTCTTAGAAAATAATTAATGAAACCACTTGCAATTTTTACTGCACATAAATAATATGTAACTATATATAATGGAGCTACTTTCTTGGAGACTTTCCTAAAATATTTTGCTCAGAAGGAGTTATCATAAAAAAATGACAATTTTCACAAATTTCAAAGTGATACTTTTACGATGAATTTTTTTGGAAAAAGTAAACAATATATTTGAAACATTTTACTGTTATTTAAATCAAAAAGCCTAACTATTATAAAGCCAAAATTTGAAGTTTTTATATTCGACAATTTCTCAGAAACATGTTCCTAAAATGGCTCAATTTAACATTGTCGGTATAGGCCCTACCGACAACCTTAATTGGGTGAATTGGCTTATGAATTGTGAAATTGTAAGTAAGTACGCGAAATATTTAAGTAGGGCAGATTTTGAGAACGTAGGGCTTCTTTGGAGAGCTTAAATTCATTAGTGTATTTTAACAAAATTATAGCTAAAAGAATGTCCAGTTTCAGCCATTATTGTATTGCATAGTTTTCTAGAGATTTGTTTTAATCTGTAATTTTCAACAGGGAAAAAGAATCTCGTGATAAAATATAAAAATATAAATTACAGTATCGGAGCGAAATGCGTAAGTATTGACACATTTATTAATACCGATTCATACAAGTAGATGTGTTCTTAAAATTTCAGAAATATTTTTGAAAAATCCATAATAGCTTCAATTACAATGTACGGGAAAAAATTACACAAAGGTAAACTATTTAAAAAAAAAACACCGGATAAATATCTGGAAACTATTATTCCATAAATTTTAGCAAACAAGTAATTATTTTCTTTTCCAAAAATTGTTTAAAGTTTTATCATCGTACGTTAATTCTTTTATTAATTTCATAAAATTGTCCCTTATATTTAAGTTTGAATTTAATATTTCCTAAAAAGGAAATTTAAATTTAATATTATGTTATTTTTATAAAAATAAACAGTAATGATAGTTTATTCTACCATGCTAGTTTCTATCGTATTAAATACGTTACCTTTAATAAAAGTATTGTAAATTATCATTACATTAACACACTATTGGAATTACTTCATAATTGCAATATTAGCTTTCCAAAAGCTTTGAAAATGTGAAGCTATTTTGAAAATAGTACTAAATGTACTTACTTAATAAAAGTTTTTTTCAGAATTTATGAAGTTTGTGTTAAATTGCTATTGGACAAATATCATGCCAGAATTGCAAATTACTTTAATCCATTATCATTTTAATGTTAGCGTAATTTTATAGCTAAGCATTTTCTTAAAACTAAATCTTTCTTCGATTCCTGAAATATCACGATTTCCTAAGACTTATTTTATTGATCCTTTTCTGCAAATAAACACATTCAAACATCCCAAACACTTCCCCAAACTATCCCAACACGTAATTCAGGAACAAACCCAAAACCCAAAAGATCTCAATTTTACTTATTTGTCCCCAAATCCCCCAAAGACCATCTTCGACGAAAGGTACCAGCCGTTCGATTCCTCCAGGAATTCGAGTCATGTCTTGAAGAAGGGTCTCTTACGTGTAGAAACTCCACTCTGTGGAAGTATAAAATGGAACACTCGTCGCTTTACCTTCGAATAAGAGACCGCGGTGGCGTGGAACGTGATTAGAATGTTCTCCTCTCTCCCTTGGAATGTTTCCGTTTTCTTGTTCTAATGGTGTTGATGTTGGAAGGCTTGCGCTGTGACCACTGAAGCAAATGTTTCCCGATCTAGGGATCGGAAGCGAAAAGTCATTTCCGCAGAGGTCAAATTAAGCGATGAGTGCTAAATGGACTTTGTTTTGCACGCTTCAGTGAAGAGGGTGGATGTTTGAGGATATGTTTGAATTAGATGATGGAAGTGATAGTGGTGAAAGTAAACTTTGGGTGATAGCGTTTTAATTGGATGTGGGTAATTCGTAACAGTGGATGAAATTGGTAACATGTTTGGTTAGATAATAAGCTTTCTATATTTATTGGTTTTATGACAGCATACACTTATATTGAGATATCTTAAGGTATCCGACTACGTTCAGAACCGTGATTTTAAAAAAGTGCATAAATGGATAATTTTCATGATATTTAGTGTCACTCAGATTAGAATACATGCATTAAATTGTTTTAAGGACAATTTGACAGAAAAAATTATTTAAATGTAATATTTTGGCAAAAAATTAAATTAGAATAATCTTTTTTCTAAATGTTCTCCTTTTGTGAAAAATGGTTCTATTAGAATAATATTTTGCCTGTAAGTAGCTCAGACCTCTCTACGTAGGCTCAACTAGAAATTTTGAAGAATTCACATTATTTTCAGAGTTACCACCAATTGAAATAATTATCCGCGTTTTTTTTATAAAATTGCCCCCCTCTGTTGTCGTAAAATATAAGAATAAACCCATTTCTAAGTTATATATTTCAAAAATTCTAGTTGAGCCTCTGTAGAGATGTCTGAGCTATATACAAGCAAAATATTATAATAGAAGCATTTTTCACAAAAGGAGAGCATTTGGAAAAAGACTATTCTAAGTTAATTTTTTTGCCAAAATATTATATTTAAATAATTTTTTTGTCAAAATCTCCTTAAAAAATTTTATGCATGTATTCTAATCTGAGTGACACTAAATATCAAGAAAAATCTATTTATGCGCTTTTGAAAATCACGATTCCGAACGTAGTCGGATACCTTAAAGCTTTACTATAGGAAAGGAATTCATTCATATTTGGATTTTAATAACACAGCTTATGTCAGAATGAAAGATTATAAGCTTCAGCAAAATTATATTATCTTAAGGTATCCGAACACTTTGAAATTTCCATATTCGCTCAAAACACATATTTTTAGTTATTATTTTATTGAATAGAGCTATATTTTGGCTTTGTGTAAAACATACTTTGTTTTATTTCCCCGTTATTTAGAGGCCTAGTTACAATAAATTTTATTAAATTCGTAAGACTAGAAGTGGGTCTTTAATATACTAGAAGTGGACATTTAAATTGTTCAAAATTTATCATAGCGAATCTGATGACTGAAAATCTTAGGATTGCATTTCTTTAAAAGTTTTTGAAAATGATATTTAGAGAATGCACTAAAATATTTCTTACAGTATGAATATTCTTTTAGTTAGAGCGTGTTATTTAAATAATGGTCTCATAAAGAGAGATAATGTGACATTTCTTATAATATTTACCCGATCAGCTCTAAATTCTTTAAGTTTTGATAAAACATTAAAATTTTAGTACATTCTCTAGATAAATGCAACTAACTTGTTTTATCAATACTTTTTCAGATATAAATTTATTATTTTTTCTGTAATTGTTTTTGAAGATTTTAAAAAAATATTGCCAAAATTTCACCAACAGCTACGGTTTTTGTAAAATTTAGATTTTTTTTTAAAAATATTCTTATATATATATATATATATATATATATATATATATATATATATATATATATATATATTAGTATTCATTGGTATTGATTCTTAAAAAAGCATTCATAATGTTTTAGTACGCTATTTTTTTAAAAAGTACTCCGAACATGTTCGGATACCTTAAAGCAAATTATAAACAAAAATTTATTTTAATTCTTTCGTATTCTATGTACCAAAAATATGTGTTTCTCGCTGCTGTTATAAAATACCTTATGACTTTTCGACTTGTCGCGACTTAAGTACCTTAATTTTAGACTTTTAATTTTTAATTTTTTAAAAATAAAAAAATATAAAACATGGTAGATTAAATATGTGATGCGGTATGTATATAAAGGTTCTGTATTGCCTAATAATTAATCATTTAATTGCGTCTGCTTAAAGCATCTCATTCTCTATATCTTCTTGATCATGTCCTCCTTCAATGAAAATAATTCTTCATTGTACCCTAAAATAAATATGGAAGCTTTAAAAATCCCCCATATATATATATATATATATATATAAATTAGAGCCATTCACAGAATTCAAATGTGATATTACACAACAGCTTAATAAATATAACTTTGGTACAGATAATAATCTTTTTTAATGATATCAAAAATTAGATTAAAAAATTGCAAAATAAATTTATTATAGGTTATGTCAATAAAGTGCTAGGTGAAATTTTGCCTTTATTTGTATATACTATTATAGTTTAATGATCAAAAAATTATTGGATAATAATTCAGTTTTCATTAAGTTATCAATTTCTGGAAGAGGAATAAGTAATCGCATTTTGGCTTTTCATAAGCAATTAAGAATACAAATTAAAAATAATAATTTTAAATTTCTTCATATATTTCTAACTCCTAAATTTCATAAAGACCCAGTCAAGTTTAGAACAGTTACTAATGGTTTTAATGCATATATCAACAAATCAGGCAGATACAATACATAATCTTAAATCCACAGTCATACTGAAGAATAGTAAAGAACTTACTGAACAAATTAAAAATAAAAAATAAATCTTCAGTCTATATTTTAGGTTTTGGAACATCTTTTCAACTCTATTAATATTGATGATATGATGAAAATATTTTTAAAATTACATAAGGAGAATTTATTCAAAAATGCTAATTATGATATATTTGGTTCTCTACTTAATTTTGTTCTTAAAGAGAACTATATACATTATAATAGTGACTGTTATCAACAAATCAAAGGTTTGCCACTAGACTGCCCTGCTAGCAAGTGTCTTGCCAATTTATGTTAACATTATTTTGAAAATAGTTTCATTAATAAATCTGAATATTACATTTTTCGTTATATAGATGATATTATCATTTTTGGCAAGCAAGACAATTTTAAAATTACCCTAATTTTTATACACAATATCTTAATTTAATACAGACAAATAGTAAAAACAATGAAGCAAATTTTCTTGATATAGAAATCAAATTGAAAAATAATGTTATGGTTGCTAATATTTATGATAAAAGAGAAGTATTTTAATTCAATATTATAAAAGTTCCTCACTGGGAGAGTAATGTACATTGTTTATGTGTTCAGAAATATTGTTATTAATTATATACAGCGCAATAAATTTCTAGTTTCAAATAAATCTAAACAAATAAAAAACTATAAACATTTTACTAAATATTGCTTAATTCAAAAATACCCAATTAATTTTATTAATATTTATTTGAATCAAGAATTTGTAAATAGTAAGGATTAAAATTCCTTAGAATAATAATAGTTTATTAGTATACATTTTTCATTTTTACCAGATATAGTTACCTCCATATTCTAATATATTAGATAAAATTATTTATCTTTATTTTTTAATTCATATATAATCCTAGTGCCCCTAAAGTAATGGTAGTATGTAAACTCTCTTTTTAATTTTTTATTTTTATTTGTTTCATACTTTTGCTAAGTGCTATAATTCAACCATTCCCATGCTTTGAATTTGCATTTGGGTCCAGAATTTAGCAATAACTTGTTTATTCTACTCAGATTTAGCTTGGGCTCTGCATTTTTAAATGCAATTTTTAGGTAAGTTACCTTTATCTTGTAATGGATTTAGATATTCTATCCATTAGTTTAAATAGGTGTTTGCTAAGTAGTATTAACACAAAGGGGAAAGGTTGACTGGCCACGAAATATGTTCATACCTACTTTTATATAAATTATTTTATATATAAGCTGTCCTAAGTCAGAAATGTTTATAATACTATAGCATCCACATTTTTTATATTTTCATCCTATTATATTTTTTTAATTTCCCATTTATTCTTCAATGTCTGTTTGTCTTGAGATTTAAATTTTTTTCAGTTTTGCTTGTTGAGTGTTCATCTCTCTTTGGTAGAGAATTTCGACTATATATATTCAAAATGATATACACACATTTAAATTAAACTTCAAACTTAGTAATATAAGTAATGAGTATCCGAATGTTCAGAGTTTTCTTCTGTCCAAAGGTTTCCTGAGCCTACTTCTTTGGGTAACCCCCAAGTATCACTTTGCGTAAAAGTTGGGGTAGGCGTACACCACTTTGGATACCACCTGGGCTTAAAGTACGGTTTTAAATAATTTTTTTTAATTGCTCTGAAAAGGAAAAGCGGGATTTGAAATTCTATGTAAATTAAAATGAATTGAGATATTTCATGTTTGTATGGAATTACAAGAGAAAAAGTTTGTGAAATAGAAAATACACTTAGCTATTTGGAGGTTATTACACGAAGAAAATAGTCAAATGTTCTTGGTTCCAGGAAAATGTTCACAAAACAGAGAAATTCACAAAACGGAGGTTCAATTGTATATAGCACATTTGTATTAATCACAAAGATAAATGCATTCATTATACATGATAAATTAATATTAATTTCCCTTATTAGAATTTTTCGGTTTGAGTGAGATAGAAAGATTATAAGAAGAGAAAATAAAAATCAGTGAAATGCTATGCTTGTTAATTTTAAAGGAAGAAGTTTAAACATAAGTTTTAAACGCTACAAAAAATTGTATAGCTGTCTTATTATGACACAACATAAATGTGGTATAAAATTTCCAGTGAACTATTTTCTCTGTGCCTTTCTTATTTTTATTTACGTCTCTATGCATTTATTTAACGTTATATTCTTTCTTTGAAGCATCCAATGTCTTATTTTTCTTAAGAATTTGGGAAAAACATTTTTTCTCTTTTTCTCGTAAATTTTTTCTAACATTTAATTATAATACTCGATCTTTAGTCTAATTATTTTTCTTAAGTATAATGATATCGTACTGTTTTACTAATTCTGTTAGGAGTCAAATTCCTTCAAAGAAAAATTCTTAATTTTAGGTTTTGAATTTCTGTTATCGCATAAATTTATTCTACAGAATTAATCTTTTGTGTAGTTATTGGAAACAGTTTCATGTATTTTCTAAAAAAATAGTTCCTTCATTTTTAAAATGACTTCTGCTTATTTTTTAAATTATTTTCATTAGTAACTCAAAAACATTTCTAATTGTGCCACAAATTTCAGAAAAAAGTAGTGTTGAGTTTAACATGCCATAATTAGCTTTTCTTCCCTGCTTAAATTTATTCGAACTTTCTCAAATCAAGCTGTAAAATAATTTTAAGAAGCAACTTCGAATTATTTTTAAAGAAAATAAGTTTTATCAGTTAAGTACTTATTATTAAAATAAATAATTTTTATTGCTATGCATATTTATTGAAGATTTCTTTTTTCTGTATTATTAAGAGAATTAATTTTCCTATTTTTATTGATAAAAGTAGAAAATGATTAAAATTATTTAATGAAAAAATTTCATATTTCATAAATTTTCTTAAATTAATTTCATTGCGTGAATATTTTAAAAAATATAATATATGTTGTGTTGAAATTATAAAAAAACTGTTACCTAAAGTCAATTTTTGATTTATAACTCTAATTTAAATTGTGAAAAAAATTTCAATCAATTTCTTTTTTTAATTATTAGTAAATACAATATTTTTATAGTTGAATACAATATTTTATCAATTCCCATTAATTTGAAAATTACTTTCTCCTAAAACAAATCATAGCTTGCAATTGATATCCAATTTAATATTTAAAATATTTAGCATTAACCAAAGTGTATAGTTCCTAATTTCAATGGTTCATATGACACAGATTTCGAAAACGATTACTTAAAAAGTACTAAATTTTTAGAATACATATAATTTTCATGTTTTTACATATTTAAGTAAAAAGAACCTATGCTAAGTTATAAATCTCAATCTAATTACTTCGTTTCAATATACATTATAAAACACTCAATTGCAGTAACATTAAATAACATGAAATTCCAAATTGCTACTAATAAATTAGTTTTTATTATAATTGTACATATATTTACATAAAACTTAAACACAATTCTCTTAAACAGAATTCAATCTATCAAATTAAACTACAAGAAATATCTTAACAGAAATTATATCAATGTGCACTGCATAGATCTAAATTGAACCTGCTAGAAGTGAAAGCGAAACAAGATTTTTCAAGTAAAAAATATTTTTCTGCAGATCAACACCAAAACCAATTATTCTGTATTTGAGGTATTCGACCACGTTCGGAACTGTTATTTTGCAAAGGCGTATGAATGGAAACTTTTTATAATATTTAGTGTTACTTAATTAGAATGCATTTATAAAATCGTTTTAAGAATATTATTACAGCAAAAAATTACTTAAATGCAATATTTTGGCAAAAAATGAACATAGAATTAAAATTTATTTTCAAAACATTCTACTTTTATGCGAAATGCTTTTATAATAATAATATTTTAAATACATACATACATATATATATATATATATATATATATATATATATATATATATATATAATATATGTTTTTTTAGAGGTATAGAACTTTAAATTGCAATAAAACAACGATGTATTATTCGATTGACATGAATTTTTTTATTCAAAAGATAATCTTGTGGCATTACATTTTAAATATGATTTCTGGCATATGACTGCCACGGCTGGCTCGGATGTGGTCCAATCTGGAAGTCCAATTTTCGATGACTTTTTCCAACATTTGTGGCCGTATATCGGCAATAACACAGCGAATGTTGTCTTCCAAATGGTCAAGCGCTTGTGGCTTATCCGCATAGACCAATGACTTTACATAGCCCCACAGAAAATAGTCTAGCGGTGTTAAATCACAAGATCTTGGAGGCCAATTCACAGGTCCAAAACGTGACATTAGGCGGTCACCAAACGTGTCTTTCAATAAATAGATTGTGGCACGAACTGTGTGACATGTTGCGCCGTCTTGTTGGAACCACAGCTCCTGGACATCATGATTGTTCAATTCAGGAATGAAAAAGTTAGTAATCATGGCTCTATACCGATCACCATTGACTGTAACGTTGTGGCCTTCATCTGTTTTGAAGAAGTACGGACCAATGATTCCACCAGCCCATAAAGCGCACCAAACCGTCGGTTTTCTGGATGTAACGGTGTTTCGACATACACTTGTGGATTAGCTTCACTCCAAATGCGGCAGTTTTGTTTGTTGACGTAGCCATTCAACCAGAAGTGCGCTTCATCGCTAAACAAAATTCGCTTATGAAAATCGGGAACAACGGCTATCTCGTTTTGGGCCCATTCGACGAATCTACGCCTTGCTTGATGATCGTTTTGATGAATTGCCAAACCAAACTGAGAATAAATCACTTGACAGCTGTTAAATCGGTCGCCATCTTGGAAAGTAATGCCAACTTAAACTTCTATACCTGAAAAAAAAACACTCTTTATATGTAGCTCAGACCTTTGCACAGAGCTTGAACTACGATTTTTGAATTATATAACTTGGAAGTGGATTTATCCATATTTTAATGCAACAGAGTTAAGAAATTTTAAGAAAAAACACCAAAATTCTATCATTTGAATGTATCTCTGAAAATAATGTGAATTTTTCAAATATCCCAATTCAGGCCCTCTGAAGAAATCTTAGCTTTATATATGCAAAATATTGTTATTGTAGAAGAAATTTTCATAAAAAAAGAATTCTTTGGAAATAGGCGATGCAAAGTTAATTTTTACCCAAATATTGCATTTAATTAATTCTTTATTCTAATAATATTCTTAAAACAATTTTAAACATGTATTTCTAATCCAAGTGACGTTATATGTCATAAAATTATCTATTTATTCGATTTTATTAAAAACACGATTCTAAACGTAGTAGACACCTTAAATAAAATGGAAGTATAATTTACCCACTAAATCAATTGACATAAATATTGAACAAGTTGTTCGTAACTCAATCAAAATAAAATTAACAGAACTTTCAGTTTCAAATTACCATTTAATGATCGGACTTTTATGTAAATTCTGTAACCCTTTATTCTAACAACTAACACTAAACCAAATCGAACTCCACTGAAAATTAAAACGTTCTCACCCATTTAAAATCGACTAAACAATAACGCTGTCAAAACAAATAGAACCTCTCATCGTCCCATTATATTTCACAGGTCAAAGTTTCAGTTACCGAGATTTTTTGTTTTTGTTTCTTTTATTTTCTTTCATTTCCTAGCACATAGCGTGGGGAGTGTTCAGTAGGAAATTGAATCAAACGGGAACTGAGAAAGCGAATTTGCAGCTGTTGGGTTCACAAAACGAGATACTAGACATCTGTTACACTTCTCGCCGATCATGTGGGTTATTTCTCTTGGCTAGACTCATTGTACGAAAAGAGTTTGAGTTCGTTTTCAGATCTTTGACTGCCGAGTTATGGATCATACGCCGAAAGTATAATCAAGGCCATATGGTAATCATGCTTTCCGTGAAATTAGTTTTGGAAATAGAAATTCCACTTTCTGTTTGTTTTTGAGATTTATTTGAATTTATGGAACCGATTTGCACTTAGGATATGATACGGATGATGGAAATCGGGAGTTACTTTTTGTTGTTTATGGATAGGAAATGAATATAGATTCGTTCTGGAAATTGGATTTGCGCATGGAAATGAGTAAAGTCAAATGTATCTGTATTTGCTTTTAGAAATGTTTTTCCTGCTTAGAATGTTTGGTAATTATTTGACTTATTTGGATTGAATTGTACTTTTACCCTTAATTGTTTGTTTGGATAGGATTGTATTTTTATTTTAATTGTTTATATTAGTATGTTAATTTATATATTATACATAATTTCAATTAAAATCTTGTTTTTACTACTTCTGTTCAATATGTATTTTGTGCAAACTAATTATGTTTATAATTCTATTTACCAACGCCATCGACTTGTATTTAACCTTTGCAAGATGACAACATGTTTTTTTTTGTTTTGAAAGCTGTTGGTGTAACAGGAAATTGTGGAAAGTTCAAATGCTGTTCCGTTTCTCACTAGGGGAGATTGTAAAGCTGATGGCACTTGTTATTATCTTTCATTACAAAATTAAAATTATTGAGTTTTAAAATCATGTGTCTTTTTAGTTCTGTGAGACACACATAATTTTTCGAGTACCTATTTATTTCAGAAAAAAACTTCAGTAATTATCCTAGAAATTAATGAAAGCTTAAGTTATTTTGTGGAAAATCATTATTTTGAAAGTTTTTTTTTGTTTGAAACATATACATAATTTTCAGATATATTTAGACAAATTTATATGTGTTCGGTGTATATTAAGTTTAAGTTAGATTACGCATCATTGATTTCTTATTCCAAAATAATTTCATTAGATTATTTATTTTCTTTAAATATAGTTCTGTCTTCTATATAAGTATTTGTATATAAAAATCAAATTTTCAGGTTAAATATTTAAAATTAACTTAAAAAAACTAGTTTTAGGTTAAAGAAATAAAACTATGTATTATATTTATAACAGTTAAAGTTAAAAGATTGTCCCAATAACAATGAGATACAACTGTCTATTCAAAATTGTGAAAAGTAATTCAGTTTTTCTCAATGAAATAAATAATTTTTTTCTTGAATTGGAAAGATTTATACTCTACTTCTCTATTTCTTGTAGCTTTAAAGCATTGCCTTTACAATATCTCTTTGTTCTGTTTATATTATACTAAACTTTATTAAATGTATTTCATTATTGAAATATCAATAAAGATTATTCAGTGTCTACTTGTATCGCTTGAAATCTACTTTATATACTTCAAAAATATCTTTCAATGGTACACTTCTATTATAGAAAATATAAAATGTTATCATCAGTGTCTGCAAAAACTATATTGAAAGTTACAATACCTTTCGAAGTTTTAATATTTCACAAATAATGTTTAAAAAGTATTAAAGTTTATAATTTAAAGGATAGTTACCTTTGAATGTATCTTTTGCTTGTACTTCCGGCATAAATTTAGTAAAATTTTATATACACAATTAAAATTATTTAATTATAGTTCAAAATATTTGTTTAAATAAATTATATTTGGGAATAATAGCATGATATTTGAAAAATATATTTACTGTAATCATGAACCCTTCTGTTGTGGAACTCAAGCTTATTTTAATACAAACAAGTAATATAAAAAAAATTAAGTCAATTCCTACTTAAATCAACACAGAAAATTTTTTTTATTTTAAATTCTTTTTTTTATTAAATAGTTACAATTAATATAAATATGTATATACATAGGGCAGAATCACAACATTAAGTGGGAATTAATTTTTTAAAGTTATCATTTAAGTATCATATTTTCATCCAAAACCATCGTTTATATAAACTTTCATTTCAACTGAATGCTTTAAAAAGTTTGAAAAAAATCTTTTCAAGTTTTGACACGTCGCCAAAATGGTCTCTAAGTCACCAAAAAGGATGCCAACGTGGCTGTATTTGTAATTTTTTAAATAACTAGTTTTAATCAATTAAATTTTATTAATTATTATTAAATCATTGTATTGTCATTCAAAATAATCATGTACATAAAATTTCAGCTCAATTGAGCGCTTCAAAATGTATTTTATTAAAGATTGAAAATTCCGCCAAGATAAATAAATAAATAAATATAAAGAGAGTCTGAGCTAATAGTAGGAATTGAAAAACCCTCTTTTTTCTAAACAGACTATATGTGTATAGTTAAATTGAAATATTAATAATTGTGTATAATTGAAAAAATATATATACTTAATATTTTGTAATTCAAAAGAGAGCTTTCCAGAAACATTTAAGTTCTTTCTGAACATATGTTTTTGGTATAAAAGTAATTAACATATACTATTTTTTCTCACTAGTTTTGAACATTTTATGTAATAGTATTTTTTAATTACATTCCTAATAATATTTTAAAGCTTTAAGTAACATTGTGTCAAAAATTTCCATTTTCTTCAATGAAACTCGGAAATATACATTAAAATTTTTTATATTATATATCGATTCACATGTAAAAAATACCCCATTTGGAAGTATAATTGTATTTAAGTCATTGCATGATTCATTTTTGATTATATGGTAAGGAATCCATTATGGACAAAGTTATTTGCATATATATATATATATAATATAGTTTTATATTACTAATAAAAATATTCTCTGTTTTTAATGTCAATGCATAAGAATAAACAAAATCAATTTTGAAAACAAGAGTCAGCAAATTGAAGTACATGAATAATTGAAATTACGTGTTGCAATTGGTTTTGTAAACATGCATACATAATCAAATTACTTATTCATAAATTCTGCTGCAGAACTATTTATTATTTCAAATATTTTTCTTATAAATGTCTTTTTATTTGGTATACAGCTTTCAAATTTTTATTTATCTTCTTTTTTTAGAATAAAGCACGATTTCTTTTATGCTTTGTTTTTGCTCTCCTTTTGATTTCAAACAAAATTTGAAATATGTTTTTAATATAAGGTTACAAAGTCTACGCTTTTTTTCTATTTTAGTATGCAGCATATCGCATGGCAGAAAAATAAAATACGATGTTTCTTTTTTCAATTGTTTGAATTCATTCAAATATTCAATATTAAAAATATTATTTATTCAACTCATTTCGTAAAGCTATGTTTCATTGAAAAATTCATGAATAAAAAAGTTTTTCTAGTTTTACAATAAAAATAAGTAACAATCGAGATGTTGAAAAATAAAAGATGGCTCATAATAACATAGTTATACAGATCAGTGCATGTGCATTTATACTGGAAACGCACTAGTGTATATAGATTAATTGTATTCGATCTAATAATTACGACATTTTTGCTTTCGTTATGAAAATAAAATAGATTTCATAATTACTATGAAAATAAGTATTTGAAAGAATAATTTATTCTATTTAAATGAGACAAATAGTGGTCTCAGAGATATGTAACACCCTTTTTTTACATTGTTTCTTTATCAAAAAGCAAAAATCTCGCATTAAATGTTCTTCTGATGAGCCCCTTTCAGACCTCTATTAGAGGTCCGATGCCCTTAAAATCATCTTGTGGAATAATGGAAAGCTTCAAATTAAATTTAAGTATGTTAAGACTTTTAAGTGACTTGAAGAAGTACAATTATGAAGCATCTACAAAGATGACCCTGTTGTCTAGTCTCAAAAATAACACATTCCGTTGGTATAGGTTATTTTTTATATCTAGTACAGTTTTATCACTTATTATCACCGGTCTTTTGCACTTTAATGAAAAAAAGTTTAAAATAATATATTACCGCTTTACAATTATTCTATCGCTGAAGTTGTTTTGTACATTAGGGTCTAGATCAGGCGTACTCAACCTTTTTTTCTGCTGGACCGCATACATATGTCAGCTATTTCCCGCGGGCCGCATACCTATGTTAGTTATTTCATTCGGGCCGCAACATGAGAATAAAAGGGGGAGTAATAAAATCAATGCTGTAAGACCAAGATAGCATTGGAAATTTAAAATGTGGGAAATTGATCAAAATATTAGAACTACAGTTTTTTTAAATTATTACTTTTTATTTTTGTCACTAACTCTAAATTAGAAGCATTTAAAAAACACTCCTTCACAATTTCTGCATCAGTAAACGGTTTAATATGATTACCAATATTATAACAAACTTCACTGGATGTCTTCGTTACCGCCGTTATATTGCCACTGGCAAAACACTTTGTTGCTGTTGCAAAGATTATTCAAGAAAGCCTATTTATCACCTCTTGAAAGAGATCTTCGAGGAAAAGTGTCATTGAATAATTCCTGTTTTTTTAGTATCGTACAATTACTAATGCAGGTTTATTTTTCACCACAAAATAGTCAACCTCCCAATTGTCTTGAAATTATATATTTTCTTCGAATATTTTTCGCTTGCAAGATATGAAAGATAGTTAAAAATTAGTTCCACTCATAAAATTGTCGTTAATCCACTCTGTTGACTGTTACACTAACCGTAACCATTCCAAATAGAAAAAAGAATATCAATCCGTACCCGTACAACACCGACAGCAAAAAGCAAAATATATATATCTGATTTCTTCACAAAGAATTTCCCACCAAAATTTTCATACAATGTTCTTATATAAGTGAATTTCTCAAAGCAATAGGCCATGACCGGGCCACTTAAAAAGGCTCGGTGGGCCATAGGTTGAGTATCGATGGTCTAGATCAATGGGTGGCAAATTCACGTGCTTGTGAACCTAATATTTAGAACAGAATTATTGAAATAAATATGAAATATGTATTAGAGTTGGGGTGGCTAATTTATAAGAGAAACATTTTATTTCAAACAAATCATGATTAAAAATAGGATTATATAATGTGGATAATTTCTTGACTTTCCCACTTTCTTTAATATAAATGTTTTTTAATTTCTTTTTAAAAAATTCTGAATATCTAAGACTAGATACCAACTTAGGTGTCATCCACGTTACTTGACCATGGTTCAAAATTACGTGGTCCGTCGTCAAAAGCCCTCGTGCAGCTGAACAGTGCGACGTTAATATTCACTCACTCACATGATTAGTCAAATTTAACAGCTGTAAGGTAAGTCTAAGTTTTTTAATGATTTTCAGGGTTTGCTCTTAGATCATAACAAGTACTATAAATATTTGGTCAGATAAATCCGTTTACAATGATTTTCTCTAAAGCTGAACATTATATTTAAATAATTATATGTAACAAGTAAAAAAATTGACCATTCCTTCTTAGGTCAAAATTTTTTTTATTGTAGTTGTCTTCTTATGGCACGGTAGGGAGAAATTCCCGTTACGCGTTACCAGTTACGGTTAGCGATGAACGTAAGGTAGAAATGAATGAATTTCCGAATTTTTCCCCCGTTATAAAAAACGCCATCTAATTCATACTATCTATCTCAGACAAAAAATTACAGAATCGAAAAGATCATTTTTTTTCGCCACGATATGGTATATTTTTTGTAACAAAATAATGATATTTTCTATTTTTTACGATTTTTTTTAAAATGAGTCAAAATTGATACGCTTTAATAAAAATGGTTTCTAAATCATTCCCTTTAAGTTTCCTTTCGAGTTAATGAATTGATATTTTATTCTAAACAAGTTCATGCTTTTCTCTTTTAGAATCAGTCATAAAAAAAATGACGAAATTCTTTTTTTTGCAATTTTTCAAAAGATACTCAAAATTTTAATTAAATATTTAATAACTTCATTATTTATGAAAATAATCTAACGAAACTTTTTTTCCATATGTAGAATAGTATTATCCGTAATCTGTTCAAAGATTGAAAAAATAGATTAAAAATTACGGCTTTTAAAATTTTTTTGTCTATTAGCCCTGAGCTAGCACCCATCCCCCATCTCCTCATTCTACAGCAGCTTTAACAAACCTTTCCTCTTTTAGCTTTGCGATGCATACTTTATTTTGTTTGTACGTTACCTAGAACTCAAATTACAATCAGTTTTATGAATTAAAAAAAATCGGAAATGAGTCTTTAATCTACCCGAAGTAGGCATTTAAATGGTTCAAAATCTGTCGAAAATTAGTTTAAGGAGAGTTTGTTGGATATACAGTTTTAAAATTCTTTGAAGGAAATAATACAAACAATCTATTGTTTTAAAATTTAGTGGCAACACAACATTTCTTGCAATAGTTTGGCAATAAAAGATTGTGTTTACTAAATTTTCAATCGAATGGAATTTCTAAATCCAGCTTAAGAAGTGAGTTTTTAAATCATATATATGCTTTGGTGTAATTAATTTGATTGTTGTGAAAGTGTTATATAGTGCTTCATTAATTTGTATTTTAAGATTACAGCGGCAGTAAAATTTTTTGCAAACGTGCCCCAAATTTTTATTGGGTCTCTATAACTTAGAACTAAAATCATATAAAAAAATTGGTGAGAAAAAAATGAGTATAGTTTTTAAAACATTTAAAAACGTTCCATGCGTTTTGATTTTTTTTTTAAATTTCATATTTTTTAACCTGATTTAACTTCTTTAAGCAATTCTTTACAAATGTATGCATGCAATGTAATGTTTTATATAATTTACAAAATATGGGTAAACGCAAATTTTTATTTAAAAATTAAGAATTTTAATGATTTCCTATACATAAAAAACTTTAATTTCTTCTTTCACCCTATCACTATTATTACAATACTTCCAAGAATTTATAACTATACTTCTGGATAAATACTTCTGGAAAGTTTGTTTTGTTATAATTCGACAAAAATTGCAACGCATGGAACATTTTGCATTTTTGTTTCGAGGCAAACTTTTGATTCTGAGAAAAACATTTTTTTTCATTTTAAGGGAAATTGACTTAGTTTTTTTTTAAAAAAAAAAAGATATAAATATAAACTTGAAATTGTAAAACACTAATATCGAGTTCCTTCATCGATCATTATTACCATACACATCAAGAGGTTCTGCTTTAATTAATAAAAATTATGATAAAATACCTATGATTTTAAGTGGAGATTTTAAGATCAATTTTGCTTTAGACAAATCTCTACAACTGATGGAATTTTTAAAAAACAATTTCACCTTATCTTTACAAAACAACAGAATAATATCAACGACAAAAATCAAATACTACGATTGATGCAGTCTTTTCGAGATACTTAAGCGAAATTGAGTACAAAACCTACATTTCTTACTTTAGTTACCACAAGCCTTTGATAACAAAAGTATTTACTGAAGCACCCATAAGCATAATGGAAATAGACTAATAATGATGATACTTTTCGCAAAATACATACAATAAAAATTCTTTTTAATATTATGTATTGAAAATGAAAATTTTGTCTATACTTATACCTTTTCCATACTAATTACTTTTTTAAATATAGTTTAAAATAATAATGATAATAATAAATTTGTTAATTATATATAAGATTACTTCAAAATAAAACTTTATTATACAATTCAATACATGTAAGCCAAAGAAGTTAACTTCTAACGCGTGTTCACACTGATACACGCTTTCTTTTTTTATTTTAATTACTTTTTATTAAATAGTTACAATTAATATGAATATGTATATACATATGACAGAATCACAATATTAATTGACAGATTTACAATATTAAGAGAAGCGATTTTCCTCGCAATTTTCCATTTTCCTTTCAATATATGGTGTTGGGCTGATTTTTGTTTGTTTGTTAATATTTATTAATTAATTAAATTTATATATTCTAATAAAATAGTGTAGTAAAAAATCACATTCTTTTTTCAAATGTCGTCCACGTCATTTGCCCATGGTATAAAACTATGTGGTCCGTCACCAAAAGCCCTCGTGCAGCTGAACAGTGCGACATTAATATTCACTCACTCATGGTTAGTCAAACTTAACGTTAGCTGTAAGGTAAGCCTCAGTTCTAGCGTTCTGCTTATTAAATCTTCCTAAGTAATGCATCTGTGTATGCAGCAAAGCGCCTTCTATTTTTTAAAAGTAAAATAAAAGAAATGTAAAATTTGAAGCACATTTTCACGTTCTAGCTATTTTAAGAACTAATTTTTTAACAGATCTGAAGTTTGGTGGCAAGCTTTTCAATGATATAAACCACAAGAAAATTTTAAAAAATAATATAAAAAAATCGTTTATTATTAAGCTTATAGGGTACTATGTAGCCTTAAATAGTAAACAATTAACTTATTAATTCCACCGACACCTCAAATTACCGATCAAAATTTTTAATAAAATTAATAATACAATTTGAAAGAGCTGTTTTCAATTTTAAAATTACTTTTAATTGGAAGTAATTTTAATAAATAAAGTTTAGATTTCGTAATTCCTTTTTAGTTGAATGTTAGTTATAAATTGATGAAACTTAATTAAATACGATGTATTAAGCATTACATTTTAAAACACTTTAAAACATTTAAAATAAAACCTAATGTGTCATTCCAATTTCAAATTCTACAAAAAGTATACACTGTATCTATAAAACAAAACAATTTTTGTCACCGAACGTTTTCACTGTTTACTAGATTCTTTTTAACAATTAATGATAAATTTTAAACAGTTATTATGTTAATTATAAACACTATAAAAAGAACATCTAATGGACAATGATGAATACACGTTCGATTTAACGTGATGACGTTAGATTTGAAATTAATGCTCTCTAAATCTGTCAATAATTCTCTTTTCAAACGATATGAAGTCGTAAGATAAACTTAGAACAGTGCAAAAGAATCAACAGAGAATAATCTCCACGCTTTCTGCGGTTAAAATGAATTTAATTAAACCGACAAACAAACCCTTTACTCATTCCGTGGAATAGTGAACTGACTATTCGAAAATTCTGGCTCCAGCTGCTACAAGCTGCTTTAAAGGAAAGAGCCAGATGGTTTCAAAAATAACAACAACTAAAGAGAATAAGATGCTACAAAGTCATGTTGTCGCCTGCTGCCATCTGGTTTATCTTCGGACACCTGCGCACGGAATGATTTTCGTCCAGATTGGCGATTTCTCGCCAAATGTGTAGTCTAACTTTTTAAAGTAGGAATGGGTAGTTGTGTTCGTTTAAACTACGGAAAAGTTTTTGAGAGCTTTTTTTTAAAGAGAAAATAAGTTGTTGATTCGAAAAATTCTGCTCTCTCCATTACTAAATTGCTTAGCATTTGTTTTAAGAGACTTAAAGTTTATGAGAGGATTCGAAAGTTAATTGTCTGATGTTCAGTTGTAAGTGATAGTTGGAATCCACTTTGA
Source organism: Trichonephila clavipes (assembly GCA_019973935.1). Lineage (NCBI taxonomy): Eukaryota > Metazoa > Arthropoda > Arachnida > Araneae > Nephilidae > Trichonephila > Trichonephila clavipes. The sequence continues at coordinate 1,275,466 of BMAU01019951.1, read as the reverse complement.
GTGAAAGGATTTTTGAACAAATTAAGGTCATTAAAATTTATTTAATAAATTGCGAGTACGAAAATTTGTACATTTTGTATAGTAATTGTGTTTAACATGAATTTACCTAAATTAAAGAATTAAATATGATGGTAATTAAGATAAAGATTATGCATCATTTAATTTTAATTTAATAACTTCGTTGCTTCAATTAAGAAGTTATCTCGAAACATAACTGCAATAAACGTCCCATATTTTAATTTCTAAGTGTATCTATCCGAACATTAATATGATCAATCTTAGTGAATGAGATAAACTAAATTATTATCATATTTTACCGTAAATCGAATAACTATAACAACAAAATATCTTTTAAAATAACTTGTTTTAAAAATATATTCCCAAATTCATCATGATTTCCATTTTTAAATATGTAATTTAACTACTATTAGGTATACGAAACAGCTAAAAGTAAAACAATGAATTAAATACTGTAATTTACATGAAGTTGTTAATATTATAGTTAAACATTTGAACGTGCATTTAATATTTTGACTTTTATATATCGATTGCAGTAATCTCTGTTAGTTTTAAATGAATCTGAAAAGCCTTTGCTACACTAGTTAAAAATAATTTTAATGTTCTACCCAATCAATTCAAATATATTTATATATAATAGTATCTTATTTTGAACATAAGTGTCAAAGTACAAACCTTACTTACTTGAATCTAAGTCGCATTTTTTTTCAATGTTAGTATTACTGAAAATCGGATGCGGCTTAGAATCGAATGGAGAAAAATTGTTGGATTGTGTATTTACAGCAATTACAGACTCATGTATGTATTTAAAAAAGACTACTGATAAAATAGCTATTCAATAGCTCTTATTCACTTCTTATTACTTCTCCTTTACAATTTTTTTTCAATTTTGTAAAATTGGATGTCGATATAAACAATTTTACACCATTTTTCTATTTTTTACTAATATTTTTGAGAATTTGGCTTATATTCGAATAAATACGGTAAGTAATTATATTTCTTCATAACTGTAAATTTTATTCACAGAAGGAGCAATGGGAGAAATATTTTTTGTTATACTAATGTAAATTAAGTGTGTTTATGAAAAAATGAAATTATAATATGTATCTAATTCTCATATCTTATGAAAAACAATTTTGTAAAAACTTTAAAATCGAACTTTTCTGTAAAAATAAGAATATAAAATTAAAATTTTAAAATATTATTTCAGGAGAAAATAGCAGGACATTGTTTTGTTTAAAATGTAATTAATAAGTAATAAAATTTTAGTGTAAATCAGTTCGTAAACATCTTTTTCTTCTGATAATTTTATTATGAAAGCTCATCTTTTGAAGTATGATTCAAATTTGAAGTATGATATGTTTATATATTAAATTGTTAACAACCCATAGTGTTTAATACTTCATAATATAATCATAATAATGCTAAAATAGAATTTCTTAGTACAGTAGAGCGACGGAAACTCGACAAACGATAGCGTTGCAGTCCGGATAACCCGTCTTGCGAATAACTTTCAATTTGATTCCAAACCAGTCACATTTTTTGATGAACTGCATAATTTTCGAAGAATGATTCCAGGAAGTATTTGTTCCATTGTTTGAACAGTTTTTAAAATCTAAAAACCTGTCAGGGGAGACTTTTCTAATTTTGAACAACGCGCCTTCGCTTTCAGACAGTGAAGAGTTGTTGTTTTCGCGTGTGTTTTTATCCTGGGATACATATGAAAGACGAGTGAAGAACAGAAATATAGAATAAAAGCTGAAGAATATAGATATTTATTACAAATGATGGTCCCGGCATATAGCAGAAGGGGTTTCTGCTTTCCATTCCAGAAGTGAATCCATTGCAGGCAAGTCCGACTTCTTTTCCCTGAAGAAGATACAGCCATGCCTTATTAAGGATTCGAACCCACTCGGTTACAAGCCGAGGGTCATATCCATCATGCTTGCTGGGCTGCCAGTGAAGAGTTAAAAAATATAAACATACGAGAAATGTTGTTACCCTCCTATATCACAGCGTTATGTCAGCCAATGGACGTAGGCAGTTTGGTTCATCTCAAGAGAAGATATAGTTTTTGAAAGTCGGCTGCTTAGTTTTCATTATAGATAGCTTTACGCCTTCATGAAGTATTTTTCTGAGGTGTGTCTGATCAGGTAAATTACTGTATACTATGTATGGATTAATTTTCATTTTCATGTAGTAAATGTTCTATGTCTTCCTAAAATATGTACTTTTCTTTTGTTTAATGTTATCAGGACAATAATTTTTTTGTTGTATTCTCAAGTAAACAATACATTCGTGCAATACAATATATTCTGTTAGGGAACACTCGTATTTATCCTTTTTTTAAATTCCGTTCTTGATAACCTGGCATTTACACAAACTCGGCCATTCTTCGATCCACAATAGGCCAAGTTTTCGAGGCTCTATTTCAAATTTCCATAATGAGATCCAATTGTCAGTTATAATTTTCATCACGCCTCCCTTCTTAGAATAGAAATATAATGAATGCAATAATAATGTATTTTTTGACGTAAAGCTACAATACGACTTTAATTCTAAACCGTACAAATTTTCAAGATAAGTATTTAATTTTGCATATGACAAGCTCATGGGAGTCACCAGAAATTACTTAATTTGTTTTTAATTGAGTATTGATAAATTAATTATCAAATAATTTGTGCAGTAGTGATACATTTATGTTATATCAGTGTGAATGTGTATTTTTATATTATGTCAGAATGTATTTTGTTTTGCTTCTTTTCAGTAAATTGATAATTATTTTAAATCTTTTATTTTTGATTGTTCAATATGCTCGCCCCCCAAGTAGGGTAATCATTTCCCCCAGTGGTGCGCCCCACAGTTTAAGAAATGCTGTTTTATACTGTATTCAAATTGAAATAAGAATTCAAATACAGAAGAATAAGGAGAACATCAATAAATCGATAATGAGAAAATATAAAAAATAATTTTTTTGTTTCCTGAGCTGTACCTTTTTTGCAAGAAAAGTAGAAAGCGATGAAAATAAATATCGCTTTTCTTCATTATAAAAGACTTAGAAAATCCTTTCTTAATATACTGTGCGACAGTATCTCAAGCTGTTCGTAATTAGGTTGAAATACTAAATGCTTCGCACTTTAATTATGTAGGAATGTATTTAATTATGATAGATCAACATAGTTTAAGTATGAAGTTAATTATTTCTTCTAATTAGTTCTCGGTAGTTTTTCTTTTGTCATTCGAGAAAGAAGATATCGTAATTTTGTTTGAAACAATGAGATCATTATGAGTTTTTTAGTTAATGTACAACTAAATGAATAGTAAAATGCAATGAATTTGATGAGTTGTTTAAATTTTTCGACTATTGCTTTCACTACGCGTATTTCTAGTAATTGAGTATTTAAATTAGTTGCAAGATCGATTTCGTTTAAGGAACCAGCTTAAAACTTTTTGCTTTATGAGAGCAGTGTAATCCCAAATAAAAAAAATATATAAGTAGTAAATAGATTTTTATGACAATTTTAATTGATGCCTTTTAAGCACTGTCAACTTATAGAAATTCTGATGGTGATGATTTGCCGATTTTAAAAATGAATATTTATTTCCAATTTCTTATAAACCTTTTATTCTCCCTTTTTTTAAAAAAAAAATGAAGGCCTTTCTGTATTTTAATTTGTTTTTCATCAATTTTTGATGAAATACAAAGGTTTTGATAGGTTTTGTTACCTTATGGTGTTTTAAAAAACAGAGGATTGAAATAAAATTAATTTTCCCTTTTTCTAGCATCTGATATTTTAGAATGTTTGCTTCAATATTTCGATACTGAAGCAAATGTTAATTTCGATGTTGAAGAAAGTTGATTGTTAAATACTATTGAATTGCTTACATCTGAAATTATTTTCATTCTATTTTAAGTATTTCAACATTTTTAGGGTAGTTTTTGGATGCTTCTAACATAATTTTTTGAAAACATTTTCAGTTTTACTACTATTATTGACTTTTAGTGATAACTTGACTAATAAATAATTTTAATTTCCCACTGCTAGGCAAAATTTCATTTCAAGTATTATGTTTCTAAATAATATGCTTCTAACAAATAATCTGCATTTCTATGTTACTTGAAAACTTTCACCAGCGGAAGTGTGAGAATTTACCAAAGGAAAATGTATTATAATAATATAAACACTTTTATATTATGACTATCAAACATCTATCTAAATTCAACCTAAGCTAGGTTAGCTTCAAATTAATTACTAATTTAAATATCTATAATATTAAATTCAATAATTATTGTGGCAATTAGATTCTCAGCAATACTGAAGTCCTAAATTGACCCATCGGTGGTCCTTTTCTTTTTAACTTCGGTAGTTCGCGGTTTTTCTTGAGATCCGTAAATTTTGTATGACAACAATCGTCAACATCTCGAATTCTCACTTAACTTGACTTTAAATAGAAACTCTAATTACAATAAATCGCTATACCTTTACAGAAAGCGGTTTCATATTCATACAACGTTAAAAGGTATTTTTCCTAGAAGATTAATAAGAAATTCGATAATAATCAAACTCTTTTCTTCATCATTATTAAATTTAGGTGAACGTTGTTCTGTTTGTAATATTACACATAATAGTTACCTTTTTAGTTTTTGAACTTTCTACAATTTTTAATTTTTTTTTTGTTGCTCTTAAAAGTTAGTGCAAAAATAATTATGAATTATTTTAATTCAGTGAGCTAAATGGTTGCTTTTGAAATCAACATTTAATCACCATTTTGCACCAGATTTCAAAAACTTAGATGTTGGAAATAGGCCTTTTGTTATAATTCTCTTTAATGTCCTCATTCCTTGTGGTTTTGGGTCAAATTGATATTTCAGTTTGATATATTTTTTTACAAGATCTGTTGTTTTTGCTGCAGTAGACGACAACAGCATCAATAATCTTCCTTTTCAAGACAGATTTCCACTTTTTAATACCATAAATTGATTCTTCCGTTTTGATTTATTTCTTAGTTTCTAAATTTAATAGAACTGTATAATTAATGGTCAATTACTTAAAATTTAAATTAATTAAATATTAGCTATTATTAAAAATTATAAATTATTTATAAATGAAGTTAATTATTATAAATGCTATAAAATTATAAATGTGATTTCTCAATACTATTTTTATCTTTAGAATGTTACTTCCAAAGTTTTAAAAAAAAAGAGAAGAAAGATAGTTGGGTTCCTTATATATATATATAACTTTACATATACGAAAAATAGAATAATAAAATTGTACATAATTCTATAAATCGCATTATTTCAACATATTTTTTTTTCAAACGTAAAATATTTTAAAGCATATAAAAATACATAAAATTTACTAAAACTTTAAAACCATACATATACTGTTAAACCTGAAATCTCGTTGCTAAATAAGATAATTGAGAATTACTATTCTAACATTATTACTCTTTGTATTCTTAAATTGCTACGAATAAAAAAAATTAAATCAATTAGTTGTTTTCAGGCCAGGCAACTTTCCTCTGTATCTTCTTGTACTACAGGACACCAACAAAAAGAAATAGGATTAAGAGTAATCTCCATCAATATTAAAGATGATAATCATAGCATTAGAAGAACACTAAAATATTAAAACTTAATTTACCAATGCTTAATATCAAGTAAAAATACCAATAGAATTGAAATTTTCTTACGTAACCTAGAGAGTATTAAATATTTAAATAATATAGTATTTCTTCAGAAAACAAAATTAATAGTACAACAACATATCATGATCTCAATTTAACGATCTCAGCTCTCTCTCTCTCTCACTCTCTCCCCTCTCTTATATCTAAATAAATATTATTTACTTATAATTGAACGCGGATAGTAAATTTCTAATGTAAGTGAATTTAAAATAATTTAATTACATATAAAAAAACTGAGGTTTTTTGTTTGTACTGTTTGAAATTACACGTTCACAAATTTCTAAGGATATGCAAGTTAAAAATTAAAATTGAAAAGGAACACTAATCATCCTTCTTTAGGTAATTAAAATTTCATAATTAATAAAATTTCGGATAGAGTTTCATACCGTATTTAGAACGCTACAATTTTTAATTTCAGATAATTTTTTCTATACATCCATAATAATACGTATCTAAAGAGATAGAATCAAAGGAACTTCATCTTAAATATTCATAATTAAGACAAAAGACCGAAAAAATGAAGAACATGATTAGTTTTTCCTAAAGTCAAGCATGAATTAATTAATTCATTTATTAAAATAAAGGGGAGCCAACATCACTAATTAATATTTTTTTTCTTCCTCAAGAACGAAAAAATATATTTTCATAGTTTTAAATGTCGGCACATATTCTGTTTATTCTCACTAAACGACATCATACGCAAGATTTAATTGAAATTTTATTATATTTTTTGCATTTCTCGACACTACTCTGTTTTATTAGAAGGATAAAATAGAAAGAATGAAGTTGTAAGAGGTTAATTAATTAAAGTCATGCAGAAAAGTAAGCTATAAAGGGGCGACAAAGCTATATGCTGGGTACGAAAAGCAAAATAAAATAAAATGACAAAAAATATCATAAACACTACTTTTTTCATTTACTATTACTGATTACTGACCTAATTATACAGTGAAAATCGCTTAACACGAAATTGAAGAAACTGAAATATTTTTTCATGTTCAAAAAATTTCGTGTTTAAAGATAATGCAAAAAAAACAAAAACATACATCACAACAAAATTAAGTTTATTAGAGTTTTTTTTTACATACATATATGTACACATATACATACATTTAATAAAACTCAATAAAGCAAAATCATTCACATAAACTTAAAAAAAATTTAATACAAAATCCTTAAATTTTTTGAAAAACAAAGCTTTTATTGAGGTCTTAGAAAATAATCTGATACTTTTTTTGCATTAATTTTTTAACAACAAATTGTTCGATATCGTCTATTCTGTTATTCATTTCACCAAAGGAATGTGCACATACTTTTCATGATGTTTATCATTTTGAATGATGTGGGAATTAGAGCTTCATTATTAATTTCATCAAAGGTATTTTTTATCATCAATCATCATCATTTATCATCATTTTTTATCATTTTTTTGCATCAATGGTATTTTTTAAACCTTGAGCAAACTTCAAAATGTCTTTGCTTACCATCATCAAAAGGGTACATACATTTTTATTGTTTACTGAGATGAATCCTTCCGATAAAACTATAGGACAATCCAATACGGCTGGTGTTTTCAGTATCTTGTTCATTCCCAGAAGGAAAATATTTTCGTGTTAAGCGATTTTCGTTTTTTGTTAAGAGAAAAAAATTGCTTTGAAAATTTGTTTCCAAAAAGAGTGTAAATTTATTTATAAAAAAAAGGCGAGGCATTGTTTTGTCTCCAGTGCCACATTGTGCAAATGTAAGAAACCGGAGGGCTGTAGCTTTTTTAAGGGATCCGACTACGTTCGGAACCATGATTTTGCAAAAGCTTATAAATTGGTAATATTTATGATATTTAGTGTCACTTAGATTAGAATATGTATATAAAATTGTTTTAAGAATAGTATTGCAATAAAAAATTATTTAAGTACAATATTTTGACAAAAAAGGAACATAGAAAGACCAATTTTCAAAATATTCTCCTTTTGTGAAAAATGCTTCTATTACAAATATATTTGGCCTGTATATAGCTCAGACCTCTGTACAGAGGCTCAAGTAGAGTTTCTGAAATATATAACTTAGAAGTGGGTTTATTCATTTTTTACGACAAAAGAAAGGAGAAATTTAAGGCAAAAACCGCCGATGATTATTTCAATGGGTTGTAATTCTGAAAATAATGTGAATTCTTCAAACATCACAGTTGAGCCTCTGTACAGAGGTCTGAGCTATATACAGGCGAAATATTATTCTAATAGAAGCATTGTTTACAAAAGGAGAACATTTTGAAAAAATGTTATTCTAAGTTAATTTTTTGCCGAAATATTGTATTTAAATAAATTTTTTTTGTCAAAATGTCCATAAAACAATTTTATACATGTATTATGATCTAAGTGACACTAAATATCATGAAAATATTCCTTTAAGCGCTTTTTTTTAAATCACGGTTCCGAACGTAGTTGGATACCTTAAATGATTGAATCCATTAGTTAACTTTGCATCTCTGAAATGACATAAATTGTACCATAAAATCAATAAGTATAAGTTAAATAGTGTTATTTTTCTTCAATGTGCTGATTTCATATTTATAGCAGCAAGCATGTTTAGTTCTAAAATCTGTTTTATGAGACAAATGACTATCACACTTTTCCAGAATTTTTTTTTGAAAATCAAGAGTGAGATTGCTTTTTGAAATTCTCATTACAATCTGCATGCGAAAGTCATCGAACTTTTATCTATATTTACTGGTGTTGATCATCTTGTAAGCAAAGCGTTTGTTTACAAATGCAGGATTATTTAAAAATTTCTCCAAGGATTCGGAGTCCTGGAGTAAAAAAAAAATAGATACAGAGCAAATAAAAAACCTCTAAAAATACAGAAGCAGTTTAGGCCTTATTTACAGACTTAATGGTATTTCTATATGTGTATCCTTAGTGACAGGGCATGACATGAATGCAATAGTCCAGTTCTTGACACACTCTACTCTTATTTTTCCATGCAGTTATACTAAATCTCGTTACAAAAGGAGAAAACTTTTGGATTAATGTAAATAACCAAGTTTTCACATAGCAGGGTAAAGCTAACACATGATGTCAATAACATTGAGAACACCATATTGAGTAGAATGAGCCAGGAACTGGACTATCGCATTGATGTATGCCGAGTGATCAAGAGTTCACATACAGAACACATGCACAGTATTTATAAATGAATATTTTCTATAAGTTTTCATATGTTCTTTTTTGCTGCGTTCGTGTTAGCTTTTTTTTTTTTTTTTACTGCATTCGGTTAGCTTTTTTTTCTGCATTTGTCTAAGGTTTTTTTCTGCAGTGCTCCGAAACCTTAAAGAGAATTATGAATAATCCTGCACACATGTTGACCCAGATATAGAAAATATTTTTTCTGTTTATTTGGTTTTCTGTTTTGGATGGTAAAAAAAAGCTTGTCGCTATTTGCCCATCCCTGATATAAATGTATTCTTTTTCAATGAATTATAAATCCCTCTTTTTTTAGGGTTGAGGGGGGTGGGGTTGAGTCATAAATTCTTTATTTCAAATTTTAACCAGCTTATCTAAAGTATTATAAATGCCAAAAGTGAAGCCAGATGTATTCAAAGAGTAACATTCATTCCTTATTATATAACTGCATTTACTGCATTTTAATAATAAATAATACATGAATTCATTTCAGTATTAAACCAATTTATTTCCATATTTGTAGATCAATATGACGATAATGTTGGGATGGATTATTTGATAAGCCATCGTGTAAGCGATTTTAATAAACTAAAATCCATACTGAAAAAGTTATATTTGGATGAAATGAGTTTTATCGATTGGGATTCTTTTTATCCCATTTTCGCGGAGAGAGAAATACTTTTTTTTCTTTTATGATACTTTTATTTAAGCCCAAATTTCTAAAAATGACTTGTTGTATTATTTAATGCATTGTTCATGTCATTTATTTTGTTATTGATGTTTAAAAGCCAGAAGATTGCTAAGTTTAGATTTTAAAAAATATATATTTAATGAAATCAGAAATAAAAGAAAATATGAATGCGTGTATAAATAGATACTCTATATAGAATTTAAAAAAGTGTGTATGAGAAACTCTGAAAGTATTATTTTGTAATATCATTTTTACATCTTGGTATTTTATATAACTATGTATTCCATTCAACAAATTTCATTAATGTATAGAGATCATAATATTTACAGTTCGAAATAAACTTGAATTAATTAAAAGGAATTTTTGTGAAACTGAAATATTGTTTATGAATAATGTTTAATTGTAGAATATATCGAATATTATAAACATTTTAAATGTTTACATTTTTATGCTTAGCACTTATTGTTCTTGATCAAAGTATAATTTTTTGACAATAATTCTCAAGTATTTTAGAAATTTTAAGTAATTCTAGTTTAAAAAATCTATTTAAACCATTAAGAGTAAAATTAGGAAAAATTTGAAATTTTACATAAAAAAAGTAATATTATACTTGAATTATATCACGAGGTAGAAACATTTATGAAAGTTGAAGCTATATAATATGTTTTTAAATTATTGATTAATTTTAACTATTGCTAAGAATTTATTATTAATAACAATTAGTCTTGGTTGTTGGTTAATTATTATTAAGTGATATCCGTTATTAAATAATAATTATTTTAATAAATTACTTTATCATCAATAAACTCTAAAATATTATCCGAATTGGATGAAATCAGTAAATAAAAATAAAACTCTAACAGAGTATTATAGGCTTTGGAAGATTTTTTTTCAGGAAACATAGTTCAGGCAAAAAAAAAAAAATCTTTGTTGCTTTGGTTTATCTCTGGATCTTCTCAGTTCACAAACGGGCTCTTGGAGGAGAGTTCTGGGGATCCCGCTGGCCAAAGAAATGTTAGAGATGCATGAATACAAACGGAAGAAAGGAAAGAGTTACAAATGTCAGAAAATGCAGATTCCAACAAAGAGAGTATTTTTTCTACAAAACAAGGAATAAAAATATTACTAGCAAGCCAAGAGTAAATTTTGAGGGTGAAAAATAACCTTTAAGTCGGCAGACTACTTTATTAGAGTTTAAGATACCTTGTACATACGCATCAAAATAACTCCCGGTTTGCGATTTTGTGTGCTATCCAAGATTTTACTAAAGATTTTCTTTAGAATCAATATTTTCTTTCGTCTCCGACCCCAATTAAATATAAATTATATGTATACCCCAACTTACGCCATTATCAATCAGTGTCACCTATCTCTTAAGTTCGGGGTATTGCTGTAGTTACTCCTGCTAATATTATTCCTGAATTCATTCGTTAGTAAGTCATTGGCACAGTCCATGTTGGTGGATCAGCGATACGCATGCGGCACATCGAACCTTTTAAAGTGGCCCGGTCAGGGCCCATTGCTCTGAGAAATTTACTTATTTAAAAACATTGTATGAAAAAATTGGTGAGAAATTCTTTGTCAAGAAATCATATGTATTAGTTTTGCTTTTTGCTGTAGGTGTGTCGTAAGGGTACGAATTGATATTCTTCTTCTATTTGGAACGGTTACAGTTAGTAATAACAGACAACAGTATAGTAGCGACAATTTTATAGGTGGAACTAATTTTTAACTATCTTTGATATCTTGCAAGGGGAAAATATTCGAAGAAAATATATCGTTTCAAGATGATTGGAAGATTGACTAGTTTGTAGAGAAGAACAAGCATGGATCAGTCATTGTTTGATTTATCACGGAAGTGCTGTATTTAAAAATACCAGTAAACAGGAATCATTCAATGACACTTTTCCTCGAAGATCTCCTTCGAGAGGTGATAAGTAGGTTTTCTTGAATAATCTTTGCAACAGCAACAAAGTGTTTTGTCAGTGGTAATGTCCCAGTGGGAACAAATACATTCTATGAAGGATGTAGTATTATTGGTAATCATATGAGACCGTTTACTGATGCAGAAATTGTGAAAGAGCGTTTCTTAAATGCTTCTAATTTAGTGTTAGTGACAAAAATATAAAAAATAATAATTAAGGAAAGCAAAACAGGAATTGTAATATTTTGATCAATTTCCCACATTCTAAATTCCTAATGCTTTCTTGGTCTTAAAGCATTAGTCTTCCACCTCCCCCATTTATCCTCATTTTGCGGCCAGCGTGAAACAACTAACGCATGTATCCGGCCCGCGTGAAATAGCTGACATATGTATGCGGCCCAGTAGAAAAAAAGATTGACTACCCCTGTGGTAGACGGAACCACATCCGCATGAATATTATGACTTCGCATGGGTAATCGCCGTTTCAATGCGTGTATCTCTAGTTTGTCTGCAATTGACCACCAAAATTTAATCATCTGTGCATTCTATCATAAGTTATATGGATACACAATTGTAACTCTTTTAACTACCGTATTTACTCGAATCTAGGCCGCACTATATTTCCAGTGTTAATGCTACTGAAAATCGGGCGCGGCTTAGAATTGAAGGCAAAAAAATTCATTCGATGGGGAAATTGAGTTGCCATCCCTTTCAAAAGGAAAATTGTAACCATGCATTTGGGTCAACTGTATCGATGACTTATCCCATACCGCGGTTTATCTTCATTCACCAGTCTATCATGAATTTCATTGTTTGCTCGTATTTAGGATTTTTTTAAAGCTTTCTTGCAATCTCCAAAACATCACAGAAATCGCTAATGCAGCGTTTTTCAAACTGTGGGACGTGCCCCCTAGGGGGGCGTCTTAACTGTACAAGGGGGTTGTGGCATATTGAAAAATCAAAACAAAATATTATTTAAAAAATTAATTTATTTGCTGAAAGTAAACAAACAAAATACATTTTTACATAATAAAAAATAAAATACACATTTACACTGATGTAATGTACTTATAAATGTATCAATACTGCACAATGCATTTTATAATTAATTTAACAATGCTAAGTTAAGAACAAGTTTAATAATTACCAGAGATCCCATGGGCTTGTCCTATACAAAATTTTATACAAAAATTAACTCTTATCTCGAACATTGTACGGTTTATAATTAATGCCTTATCTTTCGATTAAAAGATACGCGATTCGCTCCCCAAAGTATCTGTTTTCCAAGTACGGAAGGGAAAGGAAGAAAAGGAAATTCCCTTAAATAAGTAAATCTTTCGCAAACATTGTCACGGTCCTTTTATTGCATTTCAAAGCCCAAAGAATAATTTTATGGATAGCAGTGCACAGAAAAGGTTGTATTTCAAAAATATGTATATATACGTCCGGGGCAATTAACGCTTTGGCTGAGCGAGACGTTTATATACACCGGTGGCAAGCGGTATGGTAGCTGTAGCGTGTCAAAATACAGTACTATATAATTCAATAGATTGTTATTATATGGAGAGAGCGCGATGAAAATTGTGATTGAATATTGGGTCGCAATTATTGAAAGTTAGAAGCACTGCGGTAATGACGGAAAGACAAGTTCATTCTGTCACAATTATGGACAGGAGGGTGAAAAGAAAGAAGAAAATGGAAACAGAGCAGCAGCCAGAAAATTTGAAACGGATGAAACAAATATACGTCGATAGAGTAAGCAACGTGATATAATTTTTACTTGTATATCTTCAACAAAATCTTTCACTGGGTCAATTAAAGGATTGAATGGCATGGATGACGACACTGTGTGGGAAAAAAGACTACGCTGGTGATATGCTCTGAAATCAGTTGTGACAGTAGGTGTGACGAAAAATTTTCGGAGTATGATATTGACGGTAAGAGCAATTACAGGCTCATGTATGTATGTAAAAGTTTTTGATACTAGTAAAATAAATTAATTATTCATCTTTTATTAGCTTTCATTTAAAAAAAACTTATTAATTTTTTTAAGTATCGGACATCGATAACCCTTTAACGCTATTTTTTTTGGGGGGGGGTATTTTTTTTTTATTTTTAATCTTCATTTTTTTTAAAAACCTTGTGGAGAGTTTAGGGTGTCACTTAGATTCATTGACAACATTTTTCAACATTTTTTCCGCGGTGCGGCTTTTCCGGAGGGAGTTAGAATCAGTTGCGGTTTAGATTCGAATAAATACGGTAATTCCTTCTGGTTGCAACATTTTTATGCATTAGAATGTGCATAATTTATGTGCGAGTATTCTAAATATATAAAAAAATAAAATATATATATACTATTAGCGTGTGTTATATGTACACAGTGTTTTTTTCCAGGTATAGAAGTTTAAGTTGGCATTACATTCCAAGATGGCGACCGATTTAACAGCTATCAAGTGATTTATTCTCAGTTTGGTTTGGCAATTCATCAAAACGATCATCAAGCAAGGCGTAGATTCGTCGAATGGGCCCAAAACGACATCGTCGTTGTTCCCGATTATCATAAGCGAATTTTGTTTAGCGATGAAGCACACTTCTGGTTGAATGGCTACGTCAACAAACAAAACTGCCGCATTCGGAGTGAAGCTAATCCACAAGTGTATGTCGAAACACCGTTACATTCAGAAAAACTAACTGTTTGGTGCGCTTTATGGGCTGGTGGAATCCTTCTTCAAAACGATGAAGGCCACAACGTTACAGGCAATGGTGATCGGTATAGAGCCATGATTACTAACTTTTTCATTCCTGAATTTAACAATCATGATGTCCAGGAGCTGTGGTTCCAACAATGACGGCGCAACATGACACACAGCTCGTGCCACAATCGATTTATTGAAAGACACGTTTGGTGACCGCCCAATTTCACGTTTTGGACCTGTGAATTGGCCTCCAAGATCTTGTGATTTAACACCGTAGACTATTTTTTATGGGGCTATGCAAAGTCATTGGTCTATGCGGATAAGCCAAATACGCTTGACCATTTGGAAGACAACATTCGCCGTGTTATTGCCGATATACGGCCACAAATGTTGGAAAAAGTCATCGAAAATTGGACGTCCAGATTGGACTACATCCGAGCCAGCCGTGGCAGTCCTATGCCAGAAATCATATTTAAAATGTAATGCCACAAGATTATCTTTCGAATAAAAAAAATTCATGTCAATCGAATAATGCGTCGTTGTTTTATTGCAATTTATAGTTCTATACCTCTAAAAACACACTCTTTATATAAAGTTAATTAAACTGCCATTTTTATTATTTGATTTGATATGTAGCGGGCATCAATATTTTGAAAGATTTTTATATTTCAAACTCCTACTAAAATTATACCCTAAATACGATTTTAAATACCTCATTTAATATAAATATTATCAATATTAAAGTACATTCATATATTATCATAGAACAGAATGCATTTACTTAACATGGATGCATTAAACACATTAAAATTATTCTCCATATATTTGTAGGTTTCGTATCATCAGAGTGTACATAAATATATACATATATAGATTGGACTATAATTACATAATGAATAACTGAGTCTCCTAAATAAACCGGAGGGAAAAGTTTCTGTTAATTATTGAATAATTAATATAAAAAATTGTCAAAGCTATTTACTTTTAAGTTTTAACATATTTAAAAATCTTTGAAAATAAAAGCTACAAAAAAAAAC
The DNA here is from genome assembly GCA_019973935.1 of Trichonephila clavipes. Lineage (NCBI taxonomy): Eukaryota > Metazoa > Arthropoda > Arachnida > Araneae > Nephilidae > Trichonephila > Trichonephila clavipes. Next base: position 1,260,233 of record BMAU01019951.1, on the reverse strand, counting down.
TAAATGAATAGAGCCTCGATCAAATAATACGTAATCTGATATAACTTAACAAAAAGACAATTAAGGATTTCACTGCGACATGATTAAAAGTACATAAAACACAATAAAATTTAATTACGATTTTTCATTGATAAACAGAAAGATTGAACAAGATTACTTTTTAGTTGTTTTTTTTATATTTATCATAGTTAAATGAGAAAGAATGAAAAATAAATTGTTGATTGTTCACTTTGTCATTTGAGCTTCTTCTAGCAAATAATAGACAAATACTTAGTCAAATTCATGAACTTGGAACTCATACTTCAAGCAAACATAACTTTATTAACGGTTTAATAAAAAAAAGTTATATTGCTGTGGACTTTAGATATAAGAATAATTTTTCTGTTTACGAAAAATAATGGAGTACAGTACGTGTCCTATTTAATTTATACAATGCTCGACTTTCAGCTGAAAAGTAAAAGGACTAATTAGATTGAATCGTAAACTATTCGGTAGATATCACTTCTACAGAATGAAACAGAAATACGCAGAAGTAGCACTGGTATGCACTTCTTTCGTTGAACTTTAAGAAAATATCAATTATAAATTAAAGTTTCAGAGGCATCTGTCTTTATCATTATTATGCAATATGTTTCTCTCTTTTTGTATTCGCTTATTGAAGCAAACATATTTGTTTTGTTTTAACTACATAAGTTAGTCAGAAATTTCTAGTTTTTTTTTAATTTTCACATCACAATATGTAAGCGTTTGTGTTTAGTGTATCGTTAAATATAACATATTATAAAATAAAGGTAGCAAGGCGCTTATAAGATTCAATAAGCAGTGGGTCAAACCACTTTATTATGACCACAAGCATATGCTTCGAATAATTGCCTTTTGTAGCACGAATAGGAACCGCCAATTCAGTATAGTAGTTAGGAATGGTAAATGCCGTGACGTAGAGCTTGAGTTCGAATTACGGTGAAGTCATAGATGTTTGCAAAATGTATAGTGCCTATCAGGCAAAGGGCATTCTAAATATTCGATGAGTAGCAAGTCCTCTCGAGTGGTGGTTGATATGGGAAGAAAGGTGGGAAGCCCTTGAATCCCAGGGTGTTTCCTATAAAAATTGGGAAAGAACCATGCCAAATCGTACTGTCACGTGCTTGGTTCTCAAAGCTGCGACTAAATACAGACGTAAACCTATCCCCTTGCATCTATAAATTTGAGGATCTCAATCTCATACTCTCAATCAGGTGGCATCAGAAGCAACAACATCATAAACAGTAACTAGATGGTATGGCAATGTGTCAACAATAGAATAGAAAATTGGCTCTATAGAATCTATGAAAAATGCTGCATATCCAACAGGATACATGGTGAAGTGTCGAGATGATCCCACATATTATTTATTATGTTCAGTACTTATAAATTAATTCCCAGTGGAGCGCTTAAAATTCTTATGTTGCTCCATCAACCAGTCTTAAGGAAATATGAACGTATGACATAAGAAATTATTCTATGATGTTGAGAAAATTGAATCATCATGTATGGGTCTAAATCAGGGATGGGCAAACTTTCCCAGGGTACGGCTCTAATTTTTCAAGGTATAGTGGCCCACCTTGGTGTGGTGAGATAAAAAAATAGTCTACAATATTTATTATAACTTAATATTAAATACGGAAATACGTACTTACCTACATAAGTAAAATAAAAAAGAAACTCACATTGTTAAAACCGTGTTAAAAGCAAAATGCAAGTTACAAACACAATAATAAAAGCCACAAATATAATAATACCAAATGATACATTTATAATCCAACAATTCAAAATACATTAAAAAATGAAGCATTTTCATTCAAAGTTTGTCCTGGTAGTTACAGTCAGTATAAGTCTTGGTATGCGTACTGCCAGCCAATTTTGAATATTTCGGTGTATAATTACTAACTGCTAATATTCAGGCGGTCACGCCAAAAAAACTTGGTAGTGTACTGGTCGATCACGATCGACTTAATGCCCATCCCTGGTCTAAATGATCGGCAACAATAGATGTCTAACACTATCAGCTGAGTATATCTTCCAAAACTACGAGAGAATACTGGTAATGCCGCATCATAAACTCTGAAAGCTTTCAAGCTGTTATAAATTCTGTAGTTTAGAGTTTTATTTTGAATGGATTATTATTATTTAATGAGTTAGTTTAAGTTAATTAGATGATATTTGATAAACATTGAAAGCATTTGTAAGTCAACAAAAGGAAATTACAATTCAAAGCATAAAAATTAAGTATTCATATGAATTTAAATTAAGTAAAATTCAAAGTTTAGTATTCAAAACAGTAATAATTCAATACAACACGTGAAATGATAAACTTGTGTTATGAAAAAAACATGAACAGTTGAACCTGTTTTTGTGTGATAGAAAGGGACCGCATAAAAAAATCGTACAAAAAATATTTCAAAATTTTTATAAACTCTTACATATAACAAACTAATTCGTGGAATTACTACTAAAACTTTTTTTATGCGATGGATAGCTTGTTAAATCTCACGATAACCAGCTATACATCATTGAAGTCCTTTTTGGAATTTTATACTCCCTTCTTAACTGGTATCTATTTTAAGAAAATGCTTTTCCAATTCGTTGAAAAGCTGGATCCCTGCGTATTTTTATCCGTTCTCAAAGAATCTGGCTTCTTGTCCGTCTGTATCAAATTATTGCTAATATCATTGAAAGTTTCATCTTCAATAAAGCGCGGGCTGCTGGAGCCTTGAGAGAAAGCAACTGAATGTGCATTGTTGGGAAACTGTTTAAAACAAATGAACAGAGCGTCTTGAAGTGTCTACATTTCAGCGGCGTAACGCATCCCCTTCCCGCATCACGGGGGGTTGGGGGTGCAGGACTCTAGAGGCCCAAGGCCTGACTTACGCTAAATACGTATTTACCCAATTTATAAAATATTAAAGGTGAAACCTGACTTTCAGAGGGGAGAGGGTCCTAACATTCTCCGTTACGCCACCAGTAAATAGATAGAAAATATTACAGTGGTGCCAAAGCCATTGAAATTCATACACTGCATAAAAAAATATCGCACATAAAAAATCGCACAAAAAATAAAAACGCACAAAAATAAAATCGCATAAAAATCACACAAACAGGTTTGACTGTATATATACTTTTTCCAAAAAATAATTTTGTTCAAATAGCACTAAATAACTCTGTTCTAAATTTAAAACCAACATAAATTCTTTCAGAATATGATTCAAAACAATCCATAGAGACAAAAATATATTTAATCCCTTACAAGAAAAGTTGCTTTTTGTACAGCTATATGATGGGAAACAAGCAATACATCGATATAATAGATACCACTTTGCGGACTGCAAGAGGAAGAAGACATGAAAGCAGTAATATTCTTCGTTAGGTCCCATCGGAATGGAAAGAACTATTGATTAGTAGATAGATGATACACATGACGTTAATACTATAAGAAATGAGCGGATGAGACATTGTTGGAAATAAAGTGGAAGAAATAGGGCGGAGAGAGAACTCTTAATCCTAATAGGCTTCTGTTTTGTGAAAGGAGATTCGTAATAAAATATTAATAACTAAATATCAGGCACTATTTTATGCTATGTTTTATAAGCATGGGAGTTGAAAGTGTAATACTTCCATTCTTATTTTGATAAGATCCATGCAAGCATAAATAAAAACTCAGTTGGATCTATATTTGAAAAATAAAAAGGGAAAGTATAAATATTATTAGAATATTATTTATATTTTATGAATTTTAGTTGGAATTGTGAGATACCAGTAGATTTCTCTAAATGAAACGTAAGAGTGAACGTTCAAAAATGTTATTTCATATATTTCCTTAAAAAATTATATGACTGTATTTCTTTTATAAATTATTAATATACATTTCGTAAATTTGGATTTTATAGCTTTGATTCAAAACGACGAATATTAATTTTTACCGGTGATACATAATATTGCCCTTTATGCAAGATAAATTTTATTTCCCTTTTATAAGTATACGTATTGTTTTTTCACAACATTGTATTTTGTCTTTTTGAAATAAATTAGTTGAGAAGGGAAGTAAATTTTTTTTAATGTACGGTTTTGAATAAGAATTATTTTTCAATATGATTTCCATTTAATTAAAAATGAATGAAAATATCCTATTTAATTTTAAGAACCAGAAAAATAAATTTTTAGAGAATAAACTGAAATTTTATTACAGCATTCCTGAAAAACTACATAATTCCTTTCTTAAACGAAACTTTGTATAAATCTTATTAGAAATTTAATTTTTAGTTTTTGAAAATAAATATCAATCAAGAAAACAGAATTGTTGTACAGTTGGGCTTAAAATTCGAATTAACAGCTTGAAATACATAACAATTGTTATTTTTTTCTTCTGAATTAGTCCTTGCATTATTATTCTTTTTTGATATTTACGACATGAAACAAGTTAGTGGAAGCTTTCTAGAATCTGAATTAAGAATAATACTAAACATTTTTTGGGGGGAAAATGATTATTGGAAATTTTAATCAAATGTGTTAGACAAAAAATATAATTGAACATACATTACAAATTTTAATGATATGTATGTGCAAGATAAATAATATTATTTAAGTTTCGCAAACTGTTAATTATTGCAATAAATTAGTAATCTGCGTTTTGCTCAGAAGAATCTGTTATTTCCTTCAATTTTTCTTTCATTTGTTATTTGTTTAAGGTATCCGATTACTTGAGACAATTTTTTTTATAAAAAAAACTGAAGATATGGAGATTTTTTGGGGGGTTTTATATTTCTTTAGTACATTTTAAGAAAAAAAGACTAAAATTAAAATGAGAAAAATAAATGATTACTACTAAAATGGAAAAAAATGGGTAAAAATTGAAAAAAATTACATAAATGGGGCACACTCTGTACAAGTAGTAAATGAACAAATTCTCAAATTTTCAATTCTGATGTTTTGCAATGTTATTCATTTTTGCAATGACCTTTACGATAAGAGATATTTTAATTTTTAAAAAAACTAGAGCACACACACTTTATCTTAGTTATTATATGAAATTGCTTAAGAAAACAGTAATTATATTTACATCAAAAACTGTAAATTTTGTGATAAAACAGTGATTAAGAAATCTGAAGGTCAAAACACTTTACTGTTATACAGAACATACACAAAAAATTTCACCAAACTATTTTAAAGCCATTTTGATTAATCATTATCCCCACGTTTGAGGTTTTAAAAAAAAACATTTCGAGTAAAACGCATTTTAAAGTTTGACATGTTATGTAAAGTTATGGCATTCGTTTTTGCTAAAACACTTGTAGTTTTTGTTCTAGTTAATGGAAAATAAAAAACTTGGTATTTTTATTAAGGTTATAAGATGGCCTATAAAATAAAACCATAAAAAATTGTCAGTTTTTATAAAAGTCATTATTTTAGGTTAGCCGGATACCATAAAGTTAAATTTATTTTAAATTTTTAAAGTTTGTTTGAAGAAGTATTGAATTAATACTGTGTCAAAATTTTACACAACAGTTAGTATATATTTCTAAAGTTATGTTTGTACAAACAAAAAATTAATATTAAATTTTTAAAAAGTCACATTTTGTTATTGCAATTTTCTTTTTTGGGAAATAGGAACTTAAATTTCGAAAAAAGAAAGAAATATTTGAATATTTTCGAAACAGTGTGTATGAGTTTATTAAGAGTATAATTTTAGTGTAATCTTTTGTAAACATAGAGCGCATGAATACATTCTAATAATGTTAAGGTTTCTTTTTTGCAAAAACATAACATTTTAGCAAGTAATATTTACTACTTAAACAAATATCCAACTCTCCAAACACTGAACACACATTTTATTGCTAGTTTCCTATATTTTCTAAAATATTTTTATGTTTTGAATGAATTCTTTTAAGGTATCCGACTAAGTTTGGAACCGGGATTTTGCGAAAGCGAATAAATCGATAACATTTATGATATTTAGAGTCACTTAGATTAGAAACGTATATAAAATTATTTTAAGAATATTATTACAATAAAAAATTATTTAAGTACAATATTTTGACAAAAAATGAACATAGAATGACTCATTTTCAAAATATTCTGCTTTTGTGAAAAATGCTTCTATTATAATAATATTCTGCTTGTATATAGCTCAGATCTCTCTACAGAGGCTCAACTAGAATTTTCGAAATATACAACTAAGAAGTGGATTTATTCATATTTTACTACAACAGAGGAGAAAAATTTTAAGAAAAAAAAAAAAGGCCGATAATTATTTTAATTGATTGCAACTCTGAAAATAATGTGAATTTTTCAAAATTTCTAGTTCAGACTCTCTGAAGAAGTTTTCCCTTTATATAAGCAAAATATTATTATTATAGAAGCATTTTTTATAAAAGGAGTACATTTTGAAAAAAGGTTATTCTAAGTTAATTTTTTGCCAAAATATTGTATTTAAATAATTTTTTTTGTCATAATGGCCTTAAAACAATTTTATACGTGTATTCTATTTTAAGTAACACTAAATATCATTAAAATTATCCATTTATGCTCTTTTTTAAAATAACGGTTCCGAACGTTGTCGGATTCCTTAAGAAATGGTATACATATAATAAACACACTTATTATAACCATGCAAGTCATAATTTTTCGCCAACGGTTGCCTGGCGGCGAAGTTGGCGACACCAACCTCTCCTCACCCCGAGAGCGAAAAGCAACCCTTCCGCGAACAGGCGGATCAGACATCCCGTGTCTTTCTCAGCATCACCATCCCGTCGGCACTCCTTCTCGCATCTTCGCTGCACCCCTCGTGAAAAGACGGCGGGGGGTCAAGGGTCGAATCCTCCCCTCATTCAGCTGGCCCTCCCCCTTAACTCGGTAAATAATTAGTTTTCCAGCAGTTAAGCGAGGAAAAGACAGTTCTGGGGGGAAGGAGGACAAATAGAAAAAGAAAGAAAATAGATTACGATGTGAGATGTGATGCTGCGTTTTCCATCGTTGCGTTTTGTTTTCCTCATCCTTTTGCTACTGGTGTCTGATGACAACAAGGGTGAGTGAAATATTTTTAAAAAAATAAGAATTTGATTTAGTAAATATTTTGGAAGAAAAAGTTATTTTGTTTTGTTTGGATGATAAAAATGAAACACCAATTTCGTCAATTTGTAATAAATGCCATGTGCATAAAAAAGTATATATATGCACTTTATTAGGCAAATACAATAATTGATTTTGGAGGTAAAAATATGGATGATCATGTGGGATTTATAGTTTTGATAACTTGTTTTGCAAAAATGTTTTAGAAATCAACAATATGTTATCAAAGTTTAAAAAAAATATATATTGTACCTATAAAAATTAATCCTTAGAACAGTTTTAGCTATCAAATTTTTTTTTTATTTTAAACTCAAGAATGATTGATAACGTAGTCTGAAGATTTGCAGAATATTGAATACATTTTTACAAAAAGCGTGGAATTTTAAATAATGTGGTAACATTTAATATTCTGTATTAAAAACCCTGCAATATGATACCAAATTTGTGATTTATTAAAAAATTATTAATGAACAATGTTTTGCATTGTAAAACAAAAACATAAATAAGTTTTTGTTTTTTTCAAAATAGTAAGAAATAAAGAATGGCCATAAAAGTAATACTTTTATTAGTTTAAAAATTATCTTTCTTTTTTATCTCTTTTTCTCAAACAAACTATAAATATTAATCATTTGAATAAGGATTAATACCATAATGGCTAAATAAATATAAAAACAAAGCGACCTGTAAAATCAGTAAATGTTTGATTGATTAAGCTTACATTGCAACTTAATGTTTCTTGCAATATTCCTTATGAATATTCTTAATCCGAATTGAATGAAGGGAATATAGTATTAATTTTTTAATAGAATACTTTCGAATAAAACTTGATAATTTTCTCTTCTTAAATGTATGTATGTAAAAAATAAATTTTTATTCAGTAATTATACAGAATTAATTAATTTACTATTATTATTTTTTAAAAGCAATTAATATTGTAAAAACTGTAAATTATTATTTCATCAACTTCATGTAAGAGAAAAAAAAACTTTTTTTTTTAATTCACCTCTTAGAACTTATCTAACTTTAAAATTTTATTTTTTTAGCAAAAAGTTTTATTCGTATCACTCAGACTTCTTAAAACGTAAGTTCAGTACTCTAACTAAAGTTTAGTTTTGTGTGTTCTGAATTATAGAATATTTAACCTTACTTTTTTTAAAATTATTGATCTTCAAAGGCACGTACGATACTGCGTTTAAATTTTCATTGCCACCTTTTCAAATCAATATGTTACCGTTTCAAACTTTGTGTTCTTATGAAAATAACACTGGCAACTGAATTTTTTCCAGATTAAAGGATGGCATAGTTCAAAATTACCGTTTTATTCAATGAATCTGGAATTTTCTCTATAGAGTAGTTTTTAAATAATAAATTCCGGAGCATTTTGGACATATGGGATCGTTTCATTGATATTTAAAATAGCTTTTACACTATTAAATAAATAGTAATTTTAAAATTAATTTATTTCCGAAATGAATGATTTTTTGTAAATATGCATTCATGCATATTTAACTTTGTAAAAATGTTAGTAAGTTTAATTTAAATAAATACTAAGGAAAAATCCTAAAAATTGAATTTTTTTCAATTGCAATTCTGATTGAACAGATTTCGATGTATGTTTTAATAAACTTTTACCGAGCACTTATAGTAAAAAAAATAAAGTTAGAGAAAATCACATTTATATAAATAAAATTAATAAAACAAGATTAATTGCTTCATAATCCCAGATTAAATTCTGGATAGTGATAAATAGTTATTTTTAGAAAAATAGTCTTTATTAGAAAGCAATTCGAATTCAAAGAAATTGAAGTATTATCAAAGAAATTCATTTTATAAACACAATGTTGTTTCAAATGTCACAAATAGTTATATGTATTACAATTTCCCTTAAGTCCACAAGATAAAATGATCGCTTATTTAAAAAAGTATTTCAAAAATAAAATCAAACACACTTTAGCTCATTTTCCAATGCTGTGATGGATTAAAAATATGCCTTTCTGTAAAGGTTTAATCTATTTTTGAAAGAAAACATTTTATGGTATAACCTCATCTTTTTATTTAAAAACAGAAAATAAGAAATATCTAAGAAAAATGTTTGCTTTTTACTCTACTTACTTTTATTAATTATAATGTTAATAATATATACTATTAAAATAATAATAATAAAGACACATAAATATACCAAAAACAGCTATAATATTTACTCCATTAAACTATTAATTGTAGTATAAACCCATTAGTTAATCTACAGCAAAAAATAAATTTTTACTATATCGAGCATTTAAATACTTAGCTATTAATTTTTACCACATATATTAAATAGCTTCCTTTAACATCTGAATAAATAAAAAAAAATGCCGTTTATTTTAGCTAATTCGTTTAATTTTCTTTTAACACAAAAGGCTTGGCTCAGGTGTCGTCCACGTCACTTGACCATGGTTCAAAATTACGTGGTCCGTCGCCAAAAGCCCTCGTGTAGCTAAACAGTGCGACGTTAATATTCAATCAATCAATCAATCAATCAACACAAAAGGCTTAAAAGACGTAAATACATCTATACTAGTAATAAACACTTACAATTTAACAATTAAAAAAATTTAATAATTTTTACATCTATACTATTAATAAAATTTAGTTTAATCCACAATGAAAGTCTAAAATGATTGAAATATTATTTTGCATAATTTATTTCATGAATTAAACACTTTTATTTAGAACAAATTTTTAATATAAAACAAACGTTTTAAATATTTATTTTCATAAAAGTTTATATTGTGCGTAAATCATCATTTTAGTTTTATTAAGATGATTTTATCGTTTAGTCAGAATTTTTGAGTAAATATGAAACACAGTTATTTATTTACGACTCGAAAACTATTGTTAATAATTAATTATGCAAATCTAATAACAGAATAAGTATGAAGACATATATTTAAACAATATCATGCTAAAGAACTTTTTTTTCAAAATTAATATTCATTATCCTATGTTGAAGAATATTTAAAAATCTCAGAAATCTTTCTTTTCTTATCAAGTGATATAACTACTATACCAAGTACTTCATATAAGAAAGAAATCATTAAGTTACATTCCGAGAAAATTTCAAACTCATTGTAAAGCTAATGATCTTTTTCATTTTATTTGATATAGTTATCACTCTTTATTTCATTTCGTTAAGAAAATATTGACTTTCAAAGTAGTTTAAAGTCAATATTTTTGTATAACACCTAAAGTAGATTTTTTTCGCTTGATAATAGATTTTAATTTCGTAGCATGTGGTTACATTGTATATATTTTTCCATTGTGAATATATTTGAACAAGCAAAATTTATAAATGAACAATATTCATAAAGAGAAAAAATACGAAATTTTGAAATAGATTATTTGTTTTTGTATAGTGTGAACTCTTAATAATCTAATAGATCTATTGTCTTTCTTAGTCGAAATTTTCATTTTGATTCTTCTTTTTCGATTGCAAGAAAAAGGCGATTTCTTAAAATACAATTTAGCAAAAAAAAATTACGTTAAATTATTATACATATTTATCTGTAATTATGTGTTTTTCAATATAAATAATATTTAGTCTATATTTATGAAGAATTTTTATTTTCAAGAATCACTTTAGATTCTATTAAATTAATTTTTTAAAACACACACAGAAGTACAAGTTTCTGTCAATACATTTGGTGGTCCAAAAATATGAGCGTTATGATCTACGTATTACATTAAATTTAGAAAGCTTTGATGGTAATTCGAAGTTTCTCATATAGTAGCTTTAAATAGGAAGCATCAGATATCTTTACTGATTTATATGCCTGAATCTATCTTTAGAAACCTATTCAAGCTTGGAAAATTTAAATATTTACTATCTAAACATGCAAAAATATTTATTAGCATCTGCAAAAAAACTGATTAGCTGTTTAATTCCCTTAAGATTTTTATCTATAGTAAAATAGATTTTTGTGACAATTTTTATTGTATACTACAATAAAAATTATGCAATAAATTGGTGTTATTGAGTTATAGTAATCTCATAATGAATTTGCATTTTCTTTTTCTAAAATGCAAGCATAATTTTGTTAAGTGCAAAGCTTTTATAAAAAAAAGTAATATTTATCTTCAAAACTATACTTAAATTTTACAACACATTTTTATCAAATTATTTTTCATCGTCAAATTAAAATGCACGTTTTATGAGATTACGTCCTTTAATGCTCTTAAAATCAAGAATCTGAAAAGGATTTTATATTTAGTAATTCAAGTTTTACTTTTTACAGAAGGAAAAGAAAAGGTGTAGGTTTTAAAGCATGAATTTTCAGTACAGCTTTAGAAATTTAATATCAAGATTCAAAATAAGAGTAATAAAATACAAGCAGGCTTATATCCTTAAAGTTAAAAAAACACGGTTTCAATAGTAAAATGTAAAAAAAATGAGAAAAAGTAGATTTAATTATTATTTTTATTTTATAAACACTATCGCACGTATTTAAGATATGTTCATGATGTAAAATGTTTTAGCCAAATTTTATTATTTCAATAAAATATTAGCGTCAGTAATGGTCATCTTTGAATGATAGCTTAGTTTTTTGTTTGTGGATAATGAAAAATTCAAATCATTTTCAAATAAAAAATAACTGAAGTCACTTCTGTAAACATATTTAAACAAATTTCCGTTCTTCTGTGAACTTTTAAAACCTAATTATGTTTAGATATTTAGAATCCAGATTCTTATCAGTTACTGAGAATTGAGGAGCCAGAGCTTAAGATTTGGTTAGAATCCAATTTCTTTAGAATCTGGATCGTGCGCATAGCAACTAATTAATATACATGATGATTGATGAAAAAATAATGTACCAACTCTATTACTTTTGTATAATTTAGTTATTATGACATGTAAGAAAAAGAAAACATTATTATTGTCATAAAAAAAAATCCTATGTTTACGTGTAATGATTAGAGGTTCTCTAAAACTCCTTCGTAATTTATCTTTTTCATTATAATTTCAGCTTTTTAAATGGATTGCCCCAACATTCGTATAAAGAATTTTTTTTAAACATTCAGATTTTTGCTGACCACTAAATTCCAAGTCTTTGAAAACTAAGAAAAATAAAAACAAAGAAGAAAGAAATAATAAGAAAATTGAAACGATTATTTTAAGCCATGATTTTTAAGCATTTTATGTACGTATCATGATATCGTAAAAAGCAAGAATTCAAATTCATCGGTTAGTAGCGTAGGGAAGTAGTAGTGGCTTCATCAAAGGTAATCGTGTGGAATACACGAATAATTCCTCGTATTAAATTAATAATTTAAGAACTTGTATAAATGAGTTTATAATATATATATATATATATAATATATATATATCTAACAAATATCTTCTTCATTATTTTACTTAGGTTGTAAATTTTCAGGTACTGGTCGCAAGAATTCATTCTGTTATTTGTACTGTTTCATAAAAAACACAGAAAAAAGTGCTAATATTTTTGTGGAGCAAATAATTAATTAGAGATTTCAAACAAAAACTATATATTTTTTCCATAATCTTTTAAAAGTATCAAAAATCATAATATTTTTTTATCCAATGGGCTGCGGATTGGTATTTTTACCTTTGCAGTCATAGTACATCCCCCTGGAGCTGGTATCACTATTTAGTGCGGCACCCCCTCTATAAGCGATACTAATCACCGCAGGTAATTTTGACGCTCAGTTTCCTCCCCAGAGGGAGGCACCTGAGTTCTGACGATGCGAACCGAATCCAGGATTTAATTTTGCCGAGAGCGCCGAAGTCAAACACAGACACACCAGGAATCTTTAACATGCCGTATAATCATACGACACGGCCATTGTAGATTTTCTGCATCTCGAAAACCCACCGACTTGGGCCGGGTTCGAAGCCGTAACCTTAAGCGCAGAAAGCCAGTGACAAACCAACCACGCCACCCAGACAACTAAAAATCATAATATTAACCTATCTTTATTGCTTTAGAAATAACCTTTTTTTGTCACATTGTAACTATACGCTACTGTAAATGTGCAGCAATTATTGTAATAAATGAAAGTTTCCGATAAATAGTTTTTCTTGATAACTATAAGCAATAATAAGTATTATCCCTGCTATGATAAGGAAATCTTAAGGATAAGTGCATTTGTTCAAGTGATATTAGGTACATACACATTATTAGAATTATAATAGGACGCAGAATTGGATAGAATTTCCTTAATTAATATAGGCATCAAGCGAAACTTGATTACAAATAGCACTTATTCATGTCCTTAACAACCTCTCATACTTCTGGTGAAATAATAATTACACAAACTCCTTGAACGAAAGGAGGCTAATAAGGATATAAAAGACAATTAATTTATGCTATGAGAGAGATGTATAAATTTCAAGTAGGATTGTTACTAATATTAGCTTACATTATATGGATGTGTTATTGAATACAACGTCACTAATTGAAGGAAATTGCTTAAAAACTATGCTTGATTGATGAAGAAAGATATGTTCGGATTCTTATGCTTGATTAAAAAAATTGTTTTGAGAGTGTTTGGATAAAAATTTCTTTTCCAAAAGTTTCTTAATTGGTTTTTGTTTAAAATAATAACTCTAGTTCAGAGTTAATTATGTTCATAAATTTCTTGCATCGTATTATTATAAGATTTATATTCTGGAGATAAAAATATTTTTAAAAAAAATGAGTATCCAGTATCACATTGAACGTCAGCAAATTCTGAAGCAGGATAATTGTCTGCAGGCTTTAAGTTTGCTTGTTTTGGTCTTTTTTTATTTTAAATCTATTTGTTTCTCTTTTTTTAAGATTTTAAATATAATTTCTTTATTATTAAAGCAATTTTAGGACTTGAGTTCTAGAGTTGTTTTTTGAAAGTAATGAACAGCTCACTCAAAGAATATTATACCGGGTGGTTATAATTAAAGTTACACTATTCACAGGTCTGTAGAACCCGTTCTGCTTATCGGATGTTAATAAGACTTAGAATATTTGCTATATGGACCATGGGGAAACGATTTCTGGAACTAAAAGAAATTAGTACAAATTTTGACCTCTAAGTGGCTCCTAGCGAGGGCTCCTTATGCAAATCCGTAAAACCTCTTTATAAATTTGCATTCATAACCAAAGAATCATTCAGCACGTGTTTGTCATTGTTAATCATTCCTGCTTTATAGGAACGACAATGTTTGCAAACCACTATCTTTATGCAAGATTGAGCAACTCCTCACACATTGGGCGCGAAGTCAAAGCACTGCTTAGTGCTAACTTTGGCGATAATCGTAATTATCCAGATATTTTACGGATGCATAGCCTTCTCGATTACCCCTTAAATCCCTGCGATTTCTGGCTGTGGGGATTTATAAAATATCGTGTTTGTAGAGGTGTAATCAGGACTTTACCTGGTTTGAAAGCTAGCATTATACGCCATGTGGCTGAAATTCCTCATGAGTTGCTTCACGCTACCATTGAAAACGCTATAATGCTCTTTGAACACGTTATTGATGCCAATGGAGCACATATTGAGCATATTCTGTAATTAAATACATTTTAGCGATTCTAACATATTTTTTTCCTTCTAGTGGTCAAAATTCGAACTATATTTTATGGCAGAAACCTTTTCCCCGTGGTTCATATAGCATATTTTTCCCAGTTTCATCAAAATTCGATAAGTAGAACGGGTTCTATAGACCTCTAAATAGTGTAACTTTAATATTAACCACCCTGTACTACCCAGAATATTCTAAAAATTAATCATGTTAATTGGAATTATTATTATAATTTAATGAATTTTCTTTTATATATTGTGATATTTAGAGTTTATTGAAGAATTTTATTTAATTTTTTTTTCTCTGTAAAGGTTTCGGGTCATTTGTTCGCTTTTTAATAGGCATTTATTTAAGTTCAGGGCTTAATGAACTATAAAATTCACTAAAATAGATTTACATTAATGACACAATTTAAAATACTCGTACAATTATCTTTCAAATGATTATTATTTCTTAAAATATAACTTGCTAAAATGATACCAAGATATTCTAACTTGGTATTCCATAAAGTAACATGTCTGCATTTTCACGTAATCAATAGTTGTATTCAATTTTAAACTTATAAGTTTTTACTTATTGAAAGTTTTGGCATTTATCATTCAGTAGGTCTTTTAAAGGGCTTCAGTGAAATATCGGCACTTCTTTTTTTTTATGAATTTTATAGTATAAAATTCCCTTATTTGTTAAATTGTTGTTTTACAAAAGGTTCTTTTTTAAATTATGTTACTGTTACAGAATTTTGCAAAGCTTCGCTGATTTTTCAATAGGAGCCGTAAACATATATCCACCAAATAAATAAAATTCAAATTTATTTTTGAAGCATTTGTTTTTCTAAGCCTTTCTTGTTTAACATTTTCTTGGTTAATTTATTTCTGTTTTGAATTTTTCGCAGTTTTCTTATGAGTTATTAAGAATTAAACAATAGCATTTAAGGAAATATATTCTATTTTGTCAAATTTTATGTTTTCATTTAAATTTTAAAGATGGGAGAATACTACTTAAAGAATCATTCACCTTCATAAAGAAAATGAAATTTAATGGTGATTATCTGCCATGAAAAGAAGAGAAACATGTTGCAATGCGTAAGGGACATCGCATTCGGCACGCTTGTAGCGGGTCCTCTTTTCTTGTCCCTTTCTGCTACATTTCCTGCATTGTCTATAGTTCAAAACTATCTTTGGCATATGATTTCCCACACTGGCTAAGCGCATATGATTCGGAACTACACAATTCTTTGCTTAGAAGCTAGCAGAATGTCCTTTCCTTTTCCTTGAGAAATTTAGCTAACGAACTTATGTTATACGGAATGTTACCTGGTCTAAACTTATGTTTCTTTTGTTCATTTGTCCCAGTATAAAACTACTCATGATGGCAAGGTCAATAAGAAAATAAAAGATATGGATTCAGTATTTTACGGATTTCCTTCTTATTTGGAATCTGTCTTTTCTTTGATCGAAGAGATCAACCCTTCCCATGTCACAGTTATAATCAGCGATAGCTTTTGGACAAAATACTTCTTTAGTACCATCTCTTTTTGAAAGATTTACAGTTGTCATAATCACTGCATTATGTGCAGTAACACAAAACTGAAGCGGGAATTAATCTACCCATTGCTACACTGCTGGACAATTGCTAAGGACGGATGACAAATTGCTATGTAGCATAACATTAAGCGAGACATGAGGCCTAGTAGGATAAAATATAGTTGCCACACTGTTCAGACATTAGAATAAAGAATATTTATTGTTCTGGAAAGTACAAAAGCTGTGAAACGTCTGAAAGAGAAAAAAATGTTCATTTGATCTGCGTACGGAGAAATGGAACAATACATCTAAAAGTCAGCAGGCACCTTAAAGAAAGGTATCAGTACGGGATATGTCCACCGTGGAGTGTGATGCAACATTCCACACGTCGTACCATACTTTGCGCAACATTATCCAGCAGCTGTTGAGGCAATTTATCCCATTCCTCTGTGAGTGCACGGATGAGGGTGTTCTTGTTTGTCGGAGGATAGTTTCGACCAGCAACTTGCCTCCCCAAAGAATCCCACACATTTTCAATGGGGTTTAGATCTGGAGAACGCGCTGGCCATACGAGGCGTTGAACACCCTCGCTGTCTAGACAATCCTGAACAGCGAGTGTTCGATGACATGTTGCGTTGTCGTCCATAAAAACAAATTTATCACCGACAGCACCACGGAAAAGACGAACATGAGGAAGTAGAACTTCATCAATGTATCGTTGGCCCGTCATAGTCCCATTCGCAACCACATGTAGGCGCGTGCGGCCATTGATCATGATGCCGGCCCACACCATGATACTGCATGTCGGATATCGGTCCTTTTCCTGGATATTTTCTGGACGATAAGCAGTACCACTCTCGCGCCAGATCAGTTGGCGTCTACAATCCGATGACAGACTGAACCTACTCTCATCTGAGAATAGTAAGCATGCCCAGTCTTGTTCAGTCCAATTGTGATGCTCACGACACCATTTCAAACGGGCAGTATGGTGCTGTCTGGTCAATGGGACACACACAACAGGTCTGCACGCGTATAGTCCTCCTCCCCTCAAACGTCTGGCAACAGTTTTTCGGGAGATCTGCTTTCCTGCGGCAGCAAGAAACTGATTTGCCACATGCTGAGCTGTGGTGCGCCTGTTCCGTTTTGCTGATTGGACGATATATCTTTCTTCTGCAGGCGTCGTACTTCTTACACGACCTCCTCCGTGCCGTCTACTACACATTCCAGTCGTTTTAAATGACTTCTAAAGCCGTGAAACAACGCTGTGAGCGATGTCGAACTCCTGGCAACATCTGTTATTTTTCGCCCTTCTCTTCGATCTTTCTAATAATTCGGCCACGCATAAAATCATCTATGTGATGTCGGGAAGACATGCCAAAAATATTAAGTTCGTCTATTAAATCTTTCCTGTAAAACTTTGACTTGAAACAACAACTGTCCACACGCGTCAAAACCTTTAAAGCTCTTATGAACGCTATCATGTGATGTACAGACGTGGAAAAAATTTGCATACTCATACTTCTTCTTACTAATATCCCGCACTTATTCTAATTTTCCACTGTTTGCTTCCTTTCGTTTTGTGGTTGCTATGGATGATAGTGTTATCCGTCCATAGCAATTGTCCAGCAGTGTATAATAGCAAGACTAATATATTATAATGGGTTTTTGTGCTTCTCACAGGGGTATATTGTAAGATCATGTAGATGGGAAGTAATCTCCCCAAGGCCCACGAAAGGGTTAAGGAAACGTTTCTAAGTGTATGTAAAAATTCTTGAAATGCCAGTGTATGCATCAATTGGGAAAAACCGTTCCCGTTCATGTTTAGAAAACGAGTACTGCACTTGGCAGCATGTTCTTATTTAGAAATATTTATATTTCGTGAGTATATTATTTATACTAATTAATGAAAATATTTTCGAGTTATCGATGTAGCTCAAAAACTGAATGATTCAGTTGCATGACGAATCTAAGAGATTTCTTTGAATTCACTATAGAATTTTGCTTAAAAAATCAATTTTTAAGCAATTTTTTATTATTTTGGCGATATGTCACGCTTATATATATATATATATATATATATATATATATATTCGAAAGTGAAACTTTATGTTGCATGCATTTTTTAAGGATTGTGTGTTAAATATTTTTATTATAATTATATTTATTTATTACCACATTTTTCCAATATTTTGGTCTTAGAGGCATAATTGCAGTTGGTGTTTGAGAAAATAATTTTAAAAACTCATCTTTCAATAATAGAATTTTATTTTTGATGATTTGACGATATTTTGACGATATTTGACGATATTTTCTCTGCGATATTTTGAAGAAGCTACGTTATCCTGAAAAAAATGGTTTTGATTTATGTGTTTAAAAAGGTTTAGCTGAGAAATGCTTTGATATATAAGGTTTACGTACATTCTGTGTCTTTTCCAGTTAATAATTCAAAATTAGTTTTAAAAATTTGATTCCATAATTTTTTTTTTATCCTTTCATCTCGAATGTAGTATTTTTTTCAGTTCTCCTATTCGAAGAACGGGTATCCCAGCTTGCACTTTTATAACTAGAGCTTTGATATTATTTTAGCATAATACATTTCTTTTAACATTCGAAACATTTTGCCTCAGTTATAAAATGATTATTACTACTTATAAAGATACTTATAATTCAGGTATTGTTTCTTAAAACTATTAGTAAAATATCTTAAAATTCAAATGCGTTTAATTGTTTAGAAATAACACTTGTTTTATCTTTTGTATTTTACTTAGGAAACATTGAAAACTCAAATTTCTTTGCTTCAAACATTTCTATAACTAAAATCCATGGTTTCAACCTCATATAATCAAAGATTCTGTATCAGCTTCTTTTATTATTAATCGACAGAACAGACCATTAATAGCAAAACGTGACATTTCATTATTGTGAAATACTTCCAGAGAAAACTAAAATACATTTCACTGCCTAGCTGTGGCTCATAACGTCTTGTGTTTGGTACAGCAAAATGTCGCTTCTGTGCTTCGAGTAAAGTTTTGTAATAAATGGTTCATCGGGGATATCGTTGTTATTGCCGTGAAAAATAAATGTCGCGATTCATTCGAACGTACCTTGAAAGCAATGCGCGAGACAAAATCGCTCCAATGGGATTGCAGAGCGTACTTAGTTTTCTATTTCATTCAGGCTTGAAATATTCCCAAATAAAACTCAGGACATGTCAGCTCTTTATATGCCCTTTGCTGAATAGTTCTTTCTAAGTCCCCTTTAGTCAACATTACGTGAATTTTCTAAGGCATTCTGGAGACAGAAAAATTCTAATCTATACGCCAATACTATTATTTAATTAAAGAGCATTGAGAATGTAATATTTTGTGAAAGAAATACAATTGAATAAATTTGAAAGCATGTATTTGGATCGAATTAATAGTATCCATTTAGATATATAAGGTAATTGTTTTCGTTTATACAGTAATTAAAGTCTATTCACGTGGAATATAATGTACATTCATGAATGTGGTGTTTACATACGTTTTCTCTCTCTCTCTCTTTGTATATACAGCTCTATGTCGAAGGTAACTCAAATTAGAGTTAGCTAAATTATTTCTTAGACATTTGAATAAAATGTGTACAAAACAGCTAGTACTTGACGTGAAATACAAATCTCTCTTTGTACAGGGACTCAATATCCCCCTACATGATTTTGTTTATTTTGCATTAATATATCTACTTAGTTTTTAATTTATGAATACATGTTCTTTCTATGCATTTGTACTCGTATTGTTTTAAATGCATTTTCTTTCGTTATAAATTTATTTATAATACATAAATAGTCTCTAAAAAGTTTATCCCCTTAATATAGGAGTATTTTTAAGATGATGAAACTTTAAGAATTGGTAAGAAATACATTTATCTAAATATGATCTGTATATTCACCTATATATGTTTTTACATAGGTATCGGTTGTAGTTTCTTTGTTGGAATTTTCAAATTATTGTATTAGATTGTCAAGTATGAAATGGAACGAAGTTCATGTTATTTGCTTCAATTACACAAAACTTCATTTAGACGCCATATTTTGGCATAATTTGTTTTTTGTGGGAAAGGCAAATTTTTCCTCTTTTTCACGCGTATTTTAGTTTGAAAAAAAAAATAACAGATCTCTTAGTTTTTATTGGAAAAAATCGAAATCAATTACGTGCATTTTTTGCACCATTTTATACTTGACAACCAAATATGAGAAGATGTTTACAAAAATTATTTTTAGTACCAAATACAACTCCATAAGGTTATCATTTTTGTTCATCATTTCATACACAGATGTATTAGTTTAGCTACAGCTTTCTTACGTTTATTGAAATGTCTTGGAGTAAGTCTTTAATACTGTGGAATATAATGTCGCAAAATTATTGATTTTACCTATCGTTAATTTTATATTGAATACTACCGTTATCTTCCATTACTAGCCCTTACACTTGGTTTTCGTGACATTGAATGACTTTGTATTGTTTTTTTTCTTGTTCTTTTTAAGTTATTGATATCCAAGGTCTAGCAGTAAGCATTCGATTGTATAAAAAGATAATTTAATCACTCTCGCCTTTTAATTTAAGAAGAACAGTATTATTTATCTTGTACAATTTTGTAATCTGGTAACTTCTTGATTTACTCAAATTTCATTTTCAGTGGATCTACTCAACAAAACAAATATTTACATTAAATTTTAAGTCTATTAGTCTAATAGTTTTGAAAATCCCGTTGAGTGTATGAGTGAGCATGTGCATGTGTGTATGAATCCCTTTTTTTCACTTTATGCAAATGAATTAAAATGAAATTTGTAAATAAATTATTTTTAGATAAATGTTTGGGGCATCGGAAACATTTTATGTTAAAATATTTGTCCTTATGATAAGTAATGTGTTTCCTTTAATCTAAGTCTTAAAATTTATTGTTATAATATTGTTATTCATAATGAAAGAATAAAAGCTTTTAACTATTTCTGTGGGTTGTAACAGAAACTTTTTCATAATTATTCGATATTATTTGTGTAATTATTCATTTTGTGTAGTTCAAACGGTATAAATATTTTATAGAATATCATATATTTCTTACATAATATTCCCCGAAATACCTTTGATAAATTTTTTTCGCCTTTTAGTGGCATAACTAAGATGAATTAATAATAAGCTCTTAAACTAAAAAAATGCATTTTTTTTAAATTTGGTTCATACGTTCATGATATTCGAGTAAATTTTACTGATCACAAATATTTAGAAAACCTTTCCTTTTTTTACAGTTTAACGATTTTGTATTCATTTCAGTAAGTTTGTGTTATTAATTGCGCAGTTATATATCTAGCATACATAAGCAATTTGATTGTTTTAACTATATTTCAGAAGAATCATGAAACTACATAAAGGTATCCGACTACGTTTAGAGCCGTAATTTTCAAAAGTGCATAAATGAATAATTTTCATGATATTTAGTGTCTCTTAGATTAGAATATATGCATAAAATTGTTTTAAGGAAATTTTGACAAAAAAAGATTTATTTAAATATAACATTTTGGTAAAAAATTAACTTAGAATAATCTTTTTTTCCAAATGTTCTCCTTTTGTGAAAAATGCTTCTATTAGAATAATATTTTGCCTGTATATAGCTCAGATCTCTGTTCAGAGGCTCACCTAGAATTTTTGAAACATATAACTTAGAAGTGGGTTATTCATGTTTTACAACAACAGAGGGGAGCAATTTTAAGGGAAAAAAACGCGAATAATTATTTCAATTGGTGGTAACTCAGAAAATAATGTGAATTTTTAAAAAATTCTACTTGAGCCTCTGTAGAGAGGTCTGAGCTATATACAGGCAAAATATTATTATAATAGAACCATTTTTCACAAAAGGAGAACATTTGGAAAAAAGATTATTCTAAGGTAATTTTTTGCCAAAATATTATATTTAAATAAATTTTTTTTGTCAAAATGTCCTTAAAACAATTTTATGCATGTGTTCTAATCTGAGTGACACTAAATATCATGAAAATTATCCATTTATGTGCTTTTTTAAAATCACGGTTCCGAACGTAGTCGGATACTTTAAAACTCAAATACTATAAAATTAGAGCAATTTCGAGGGCATGAAAATTTGTTTTAAGCAGCGATTAATTGGAGAAAAAAAATTGTTTAATTGGATTTTTTATTTAAAATATTAACTCTGTTTTACAAATATTTAAGAAGATTTTAATGATGATAAGAAGACAAATGTTTTCCAAGATTTCAATATTTTTAAGCGAAAAAAAAAAGATTTTTCTGTAGAAAATGCAATTTTATGTTGCTTAACGATATATTTTAATGAAATTTATTGCTTTCAATCAGAGTTTCAATAAATTATGAAGACACCATTAATCTCTCTGCCATGGTCAGTAATGTAAAATTATTGAGAATCTGTTTCCACGTTCTAACTTTTTTTTGAAAAGGTAAAAAAAAAAAAATCTGTTTATTTTTAGATGCATGATAATAAATATCGCATCAAATAACACAAAAATGTACAGAAAATAAAAAGGGAATAAAAAGGTTTAATTTTTTTTTGAATTCAACAGCATTAAAAAATTGTTTTTGATTCTTTCGCGAAACTATATGAAACCGATTATTCTTTTTTGTTCTACATAGTAAATCGCTATACTTTTAAGTTATTAACTTAGCCTTTACCGAGAGAGAATTGAATCTTGCAGGCTCATAATAAATCATACTTATATTTTGTGTGCTCTTTATAAATATTATATGTTTACGCGCTTCTTGTACAATAAGGGTTGCCCAAATTAAAAATGGTCAAGTTGAATAAAAAGAATACCATTCTTGAAAATCAAAAGGAATGTCCGTGGGTGCTGTGACACAAGTAACATAATACCGGTAGACCGAGTTCACTATAGAAAGAACGCGGTTGACTCTTGAAGAAGTCATGCCCATCTTCCTTTACTTCATCGACCAAATAGAAACGTAATACTCTCTTAAGTAGCCTAAAAGCCTAGAAGTCACCGGGTGACAGATACGGACTGTACGGTGGGTGTTCTAAAGTTTCCAATGGGATTTTTTAAAATTGCCTTGGTATCACGGGAGACGTGTGTTCGGAAGTATCCGATATCCTTAGCCACTTTTCTCAAAACCTTTTGCATGAACTGCCCCGGAAGTTCAACCAGTGTTCTCCATAGACTACCACTATTCGTCAATAGATGTCCTCATTTAACTTGCCTCCTGCAATCAGAAACCTTGCTAGCACGCGTTGTTCCAATCTGGATGCATCCCTATGTGGCACGAGTTTACTTTCGATTAAATTCCTCTACCACAAATAGGTTACACTGTTAAACGACATATGCGGTGTACGTTTCCTACTGACTTTCGTGTCCCATATTTGGTGGCTCTGCTATAACTGCACTGAACCTAACGCAATCCCATTCATCTACGTTTCATTTGGTCGACCCTTATAGAATTATATCTCTTGTTGTTACAATTTACGTTTTGTATAAAAAGTATCATTAATAATGGAACTACTCATTTCCCTTTTGAGATAATTCTAAAATCGGTTGTTGTATTCAGTCAATTTTTTATTTGAAATTATTTTGAAGCTAAATAAAGTGATATAATAACTAAGATATTTGAAGGCTAAAATAAATTTCAGTTACATATTAAATTGAAAAAATAAATGAATAAAACCAAATGCCTCAAAAGTTCTTATCTCTGTTTGTTTTTTTTGAAGGACTACGTGATTTTATGTATTGATGTTTTTTCGTAGTAAAAATAAAGAAGTAACCCAGTGGCTCAGTGGTAGTGTATCGCGCTTCTGCATCACATGTCTGGGTTTCTAACACCGGACTGGGAAAGTGCGACACAGCCTTTCATCCCTTCAGGAAGTCGATAAATGAGTACCAAGCTTGTTTGTGAGCCAAATACTGGGAGTTTCGCTTCAGGCTGACCACCTGATCGGAACATGTTCTCATGCACCTCAGTGATCCCGTAAACTGAGACATATACAGTAGGTCTAAACCCTCTATGGGCTGTTGCGCCACTGACAAGAAGAAAAATAAAGAAATTATCAGATACTAAAACGGTTTATAGATAATATTTAAAGTATCCGACTACATTCGGAGTCGTGATTTTGCAAAAGCGTATAAATTGATAATATTTATAATATTTAGAGTTGCTTAGATTAGAAAATGTATACAAAGTTTTTTTTAAGAATGTTATTACCATGAGAAATTACTTAAGCACAATATTTTGACAAAAACAAACATAGAATGACCCATTTTCAAAACATTCTCCTTTCATAAAAAATGCTTCTATTAATAATAATATTTTGCTTGTATATAGCTCAGATCTCTGAACAGAGGCTGAACTAGAATTTTTGAAATATATAACTTCGAAGTGGATTTATCGATATTTTACTGCGATATAGAAGAGAAATTTTAAGGAAAAAACACCGATAGTTATTTTAATTGGTGGTAACTCTGTAAATAATGTGATTTTTTCAAAAATCCTGGTACAGATTCTCTGGAGAGAGAGAAGTCTTTACTTTATCTAAGCAAACTATTATTATTATAGAAGCATTTTTTATAAAAGGAGAACGTCATGAAAAAAGGTTATTCTAAGTTAATTTTTTGCCAAAATATTGTATTGAAATAAATTTTTGTCATAATGTCCTTACAACAGTTTTATGCATGTATTCTAATCTAAGTGACACAAAATGTCATGCAAATTATCCATTTATGCGCTTTTTTAAAATCACAGTTCCGAACGTTGTCGGATACCTTAATGGTTGAAATATTAGGGATTTAATATTTCATAATAAATTGTTAACTACAATTGCACTTTGAAACTGCATGAGGGCTATTGGCGATATACCTCGCAATTTTAAACTACGGTTAAGTGATAAGGACAACACCGAAGCTGGAATCATCCTTTCCGAATCTCTATACTACGCCTATATTTCATATTTCACCAGAATTGCTGCAAATCAGTACATCAAAATTTTATATAATAGCATAGCCTTAAATAACATTCAGTTTATTTATGTACATTATATTTGCATTAACTCTGTTAAACAATGTGCAAAGTTGTTTGCAGTTACTGTCTAATTCATTAAATAATTTTCTATTAATTACACATGCACGATTAATTAATTATGAAGTATGCTAACATTTTAAGAAACATATAAAATAAAAATTATGAAAATAATAGTGTTAGTAATTTTTAACATAATACAAAATTGAATGTTTTCAACAAATGTCTTTATTTGGTGCTTTTCCGCTTTGCCAGCTCAGGCGATAAAGTCGCTAAAATGATACACTAAACGGAATAATGTTTTACCGGATTTTTGTTTGAAATAACGTCTTTTTCCTACATCAAAATTGAATGAAAATCCAATGCAAATTTGGACTTTGGATAGAGCAGTCGTTATTTATAACTATGCGTTGTCGCCAATAAAGTCTGCTTGGCAATATTTGAGCCATCAAAATGGAAAATTAGCCTTTATTATTATGTTTTGTCTAGAAAATGTTATGCCTTCCAGTTATATGCTTTGGATTTTAGATTCTTAGAATAGAAGTTTTTATTGTTGTCTCAATTATCCAAGTTCTTTGAAATTTTTTCAAATGTTAGTGTTTTATTGAAGCATTAAAAATTAAAAATAGTAAATAAACATGTTGTATTTTGCATATTTTCTTTTACGTTAATGGTAGAAACTTAATATAATAAAGTATTCTGCTTGAAAATTAACTAAAGTACCCTAGAGCATTTCCCTTTCAAAAATGAATTTTATTTCTAAGTAAATTAAATTGGCTTTTTCCTAGTAACAAAACATTTTCCTTCTTTCCAATATTCAACAATCTGAAATATTCATACACCCTTGCTTAAATAGTTTTTATTTCTTTATTTGTTTCTTAAAAGAAGAATAATTATCTCTAAAGATATAAGATGTATAGTTTTCGAAAAATATTTACTTCTTGCGAGTTTTATATTAACTTTAAAGCATTAAAGTCTTATCTTCAGATATATAGTTCATAATTTTTAATTTAGAAAATTTTTCTAAGAAATATATATATATATATATATATAGCAACAACGCCTATATATACTTATATATATATATATATATAATAAAAATCACGATACATTAAAATATATTTTGAAGTATTGCCTGATGCTACTAGTACTAAGTGAATTACCTGTGGAAGTTGTAGAGAAAATTTCTTTTTTCAATTTTTATTTTTCAAATACCGGTTATTGTTGGAAAACTTTTGTTTACATTAAAAACGTAGATAAGATAATGAATAATTATCTTAAGATTCTCTATTTGTATATGAAGAAATGCTCTTTTCAGATATTAAGAAGTTTTATCATACAGGTTTAAATCCTCCCATTCAATAAATTTATTAATGTAAAATGAGTAAAAAATGTTTTAAAAAAATAATGTTAGGTAAATAAAATTCTATGGACCTCAACACATATCATGTTCCTAATTATATTTTTCAGTTATTAACAAAATGGTTTTGTTTTGTTTAAATCTTAAATGTTAACACCTCAACATGCTAGCATGTTTATGTGTTTTAAATTTTGAAAAAATACAACATTATGTTTATAATACAGAAAGAAAAAACAGAGCGACGTAAACAGAAGGAAATTGGGAAATAACTTGACGATTAAATAAATGAAATGTTACTAGGTATTCTGTGTGTTTCAACTTCGAAATAATTTGATTTAAATCAACAAAGTTTAGAAACTTTTCACTGCATTTTTATATTCGTTTTTTTCTGAAAGTTTGAATTCAATGTTTTCAAGAAAGTTAGAGATAATAATATGCATATAATGTGAAATCCATGAAAAAATATGATTCTCAAAATCGATGCAATAATGAAAAATAATTTTTCACTTATAAAATTTTCTTTATTTTTAGTTTTATTTAATGCTATTATAATTCAACTAAAATACGAAACAACATAACTGTTCATAAATCGTTTGACATTTAGATTGTAATTGAGATATCGTTGGCATGGTAACATGCATATGCCAAAATAAATTTTTTTCTGATTTAACTTAAAATTTCGTTTAATTTTCTCAGAATGAGATGGGTATTTATTTTTTAAAAAATTAAGCTCTTTATAATACTTGAATGTTTTACACATACCTAAGTACACTCGGAATTAAGGATTTTTAAAATTAAATCCCGGCAGAAATTAAATCCACACGCTATATATTTCAAAAGAATTTCTTTCTAATATTTAGAATTTATCAGTAGAGGTTACAGTAATAGAGATGATTTCATATGCACAAATACACTGTACTGAAAGTTCAGTGTTTTATTTGGGAATTGATTCTATATTTTTAGTGATTTTACATAATACTCTTCGTATAAAAAATATCTTCCAAATTGCTTATTCGTATTTTTATGTACATGTTGTATTTACACTTACAAGTATAAGTCACAATTAAATATATATATATATATATATATATATATATATATATATATATATATATATATATTGTTTTTATAGTTCAATTAAAATTTTAAAGCTAAATTTTATTTTCGTTTTCCATATTGTTAAATATTTAATTTTCTTAAAATGACATTGAAAAACTCAGATTTTTGTTCTAGATTTGATCCGATATCCTCTATATTAAACTTTTTGAAAATTTTGACTAGGCTCTTCTAAAGTACTCAAAAATTCTATCTTAGACAAAAATAAAGTAAGGAAAAATGCTATTAACATTGAAATAAAACAATATTTAATTATAGAAAAAGGCATCATATTTTCACTAGATTGTTTACTACACAATATTGTGGAATTTTTTCTGTGTTTCGCAGAAATCTTCACACACAGTTTCTGTCTTTCTTCTTAATAAATTATTCATCTTATCTAATATATGAAATTAATGGTACATAAATACTTATCAGGAAGAGTCGTATATATTTTAAAATTCTGTAAAAACATAAATGTTTTTCACAGAATCCTATTTTAATCAACTCATTATTATATAATTAGCAACTTGAATAAATAAGTTCTTATGAATGGTGTTTATATTAATTTTAACAAACTTCTTTTGTATTGGTGTTTTCGGATTGGTCATAAATTATGTAATGTCACATGTACCAAAAGTTATCTTTTAATTTCCTAAGATTCCAGATAGACGTAAAAGAAAATATTATTGCTTAGTATTAATCAAACCCTCTCTCTATTCCACGTAACAGTGTTCAGAGAAATGAAGATTCAAACACACATACATGAACTTTTAATCTTTATGTCCTTACTTTGCCACAGATTGAATAAAATACTATTTAAGAGATATTTTAAAACAAAAATATTTTATCACTATTTCAGTTTCCTATTACCCTGTTAAACAGCCACATAACTTACGGAATCATTTCAGAGTTGAGAAATTACTTGTTAAATAGTGCATAAATACTTAATGTCCTTTCATTTAATTAAATAACCAAAATTTTGAAAACTTTATCAGGCTGCGGTTTAAACTAACGCCTGTTCATAATTATCCATTAATTATTCATTTAATTCCTTTTATCATCTTTCTTTCGCTACTTCTCGACATGTCGTCTTCGTAATTAAGACAGATCGTTCCGCTTTCGATCTGTACAAACAGACCAAGTCGAAATTCTGCAAAGGGTCTCTAGATATGCCATTCATTCATGTCAAAATATGAAATAAATATGTCATGGTGAGTTGTGAGAAATTAAAGGTCAAGAGAAATATAAAGCTACAAAAATGATAATATGACAAGACGTTACAAAATGCATCTTAGAATTCTGAAGTTTGAAACTTTTATCTAATATATTAACAATTCACAGTAGCAAATGAGATAATTCTTTGAGAGAAGCGATTGAAATTTATTCCAGTGGTAGAAATTTGTGCAGCTTTAGGATAATTAAATCAATAACAATGACTAATTTATATTTATAATGATTGATATACGTGTATTTAAATTTTATATAAAGAATAATTTACGTTATATATATTAGTTTTTTTGTAGTACTAGTTTTATCATTACAACAATTTTTAATATTTAACAAGCAAAGTTACTTAAATTTTATTAACATGGAAGATCCACTAAAAATAAAGAGTGTACAAATTAGAAGATAGCACATACCTTTGCCATATTTGCTACGAATTTAATACTTTAATGAAATGTTGTATTGATGACAAAAATTGTCAACAGTACATTTGTAAATTAGTTGTCATTTGGCATCGTTGTCATGTTATTGACAAGTAGCTTGAAATGGATATTTCCCTACGAAATTGCAATAATCTATAAATAAAAGTTACTTGTGTTATAAATAAATTAGTTAACAAGAGATTAGAAATAGATATAAATTTAATATAATAATTTTAATTGTTTCTCTAAACTAAAATCTCAAGTTTAAAAAACTTGTTATTAAATTTATTTCACAGGTTGTTTTATTAAAAAAATATTTTAATCCATATCGAGATGTTAAATGTTTAGCATTTATTGGTATTTAATTATCCAATTAATTATCTAGATGTGTATATCATATAATGAAGTGGTTCTCAAACTTTCACTACTGGCGGCCCAGTTTTTAATCATAATTTTTATCGCACCCCCCCCCCTAAAAATAATGTTTCGAATGCAATAATAATGCACTTCGGCGCTAAAGCTACAATATTATCATAATTATAAACCGTACAAATTAGCAAAATAAGTATTAAATTTTGTATATGTTACTTTTAAGTAATATATATATATATATATATTACTTTTTAGTTCGATTCACCATAAAACAGTGCTTCTCAAACTTTCAATACTGGCGCCCCCCTTTTCAATCACAATTTTTATCGCGCCCCCCTTATACATTAATAATGTACTGAAAGCAATAATAATGCACTTTGACACTAAAGCAACGATCTTTATTATAAACCGTACAAATTCATGACATAAGTATTAAATTTTGTATATGTTACTTTTAAGCAAAAAAAAATAAGTAATAAGATAATTATTATGTTATTTTTCCTTTCTCTAATTTTAAAATTAGAACATATTGCAAAATGCGGTGGTTGCTTAGAAGACAAAGTACAGATATCAGCTAAACATAGAAAAAGAACTCAGAGGGTCAATTTCTAATCATAAGCATTCCTTTGAAAAACTTTGCTCTGTAAGAAAAATGGAAGTCGCTAATACTTATTAAACTTGTTCTTAATTTAGTATTAATTAATTAGTTATAAAATACTCTGAGCAGCACTGATACATTAAAAGTATACCGGCTGAAGTATCCACTCTTTGCACGAGTTTATTTATAAGAAAATAAAACATTATTGATATAATCACTGAATTGTAAGGAGAGTAAAGCCAAGTGCGCGACAATGTTTACAAAAATGTAAATTGATTGCTAAAATTATAATTAGTTTTAAGCGAACTGTAATTTTAAGCCTCACAGGATCAGAATTTAGAATTTATGTTGAATAATGAACAATAAAAAAAATTCCGATGAAGAATAGTTGTATCATTTTTAATATTTAAAGCGAAAAGACTTCAACATGTTTTAACCCTGGAGCAGGCACGCACTCAATACTAATGGTCGAGCGGGGTTATTTAGTCACCCCAATCCTTTTTTGATAATTATTTTATAGTACACAATAAAAATCGTAATTCCAGTGAATAATTTAATTAAGAGAAAATATACTCACACCTTCTTTCAAAGACACAGAATATATTTCGGAAAAAAAGTTATCACATCGGGAACTCAGACAAAACAAGTACCTTAAGATTGTAAAAAAAACGTTTGCTACTCCCAAAAAAGAGGGAGATATATGTGAGAAATATATTTTAGTTCACGTTAAGATTGTCATACAGGAGGATAGTGTAAGAGCCATTGGTAACTATTAAACAGTTTTGCCAGAATTACCGATTTCGTTCACTCTGTGCTCGGCGTGACCGCTCTCGGATTAAAAGTGTATTTATTACAATATGGAAGTTCTAAAAAATTATGTAAAACATTTTTCACTATGATTTATATGTTTGGGATAGCTCATTAAAATAAATCTTGGCCTAGTACTTCCCTACAGGAAAAAACAAATACATAAGAGCAGGGACGTAACTAACCGTGCATGCAAATTCGAAGGTCAAACTGCAGCAAATACGTTCTACTGCCTACAGCTGATGACAATAATATATAACAGTGATGAACTTTTTGTTTTCCTAAAAATTTTTTTTGATTATGGGTTTGGGTTTTGTCTTTTTTCTCTCTGAAAATGTAGCATTTTCGGCTTGAAAAGGAAACTTAATAAAAAAGTCTCTCATCATGGGATTACAGCGAATCAAATAAAATGTTTTTTATTTGGTTATTGTATCAAAGATAGCTATAAAATGAGGTTTTGAAGTAGAAGCTTTTATTTTTGATGACGTAATATCACAGATAATATATATATATATATATTATTTCAATGTAAATGTGTATTTTTTATTATGCCAGAAAGTATTTTGTTTTACTTCATTCCAGTAAATAATTTTTTTTAATCTTTTATTTTCGATATGCTCGCGCCCCCTTGTAGGTTTATCGCGCCCCCCAGGGGTCGCGCCCCACAGTTTGAGAAACATTGCCATAAAAGCATGTTTTTTAGTTTGTTTTAAAACTATAATTTATTTTATAATTATTTTTACTATACACGATAAAAATCACAATTCCAGTGAATAATTTAATTAAGAGAAAATATACTTACCTACTTTCAATGACTTTTCAATTTTTCTTAGAAAATTTGAGAAAAAATCCAATAAAAATGAAGAAAATGTTCCAAATATGCGTGTCCTTAATAAAAGACATAAATCACAGAGACACTTTTCGCTAACAACACAGAAAAGTTATTTCCCAGCTAAACAGTCATATTTTTTCACCTTATTGTAGTTTTGATGTTGTTTGATGATCTATAAATAGCATTTTGAACTTTTTCTTCCTTGTGTCTTTTTGACAAGGCGAAGTGCTACATTATGGCTTCATAGTTTTCTTCATAGAGATATGTAGGCAGATCAACTCAAACGTTTCATCTCTAACGCTTTTCTGATATTTACTTTGGCTATCTTGATTAATACGCATTATTTCAGAAGGTTCTTCAATTGCTTGATCAGTTTCAATCTCCTTCAATAGGGATCACAGATGCCCATTTTTTTAATATTCTTCTTATTTACATTTATAAACCATAATAAGTCGTACAACACAGCAATCAAAACTGCAAAATTCTTCATGGGGAAAGTGTAGCATGTTCTAAAAAATAATTGTGTGAAACGTTTTTCATTATTTATTATATGTTTCAGAATACTCATGCTTAACCATATATCATAAAACTCTTTCACATGGAAAAAGATGAAACAGAAATATATTATATATATTTACAACTTCCCTAAAAAAATACGGAGATAACCATACCAGTAAATTCGAAGATCAGCTAAAATAATATTTTAGGTTAAAAGAAACGTAATATAAAAAAAAATCTCTCATGGTTTGAGATCGTTAAAAGAAATGTAAAAAAAAAAATCTCTCTTCGTTCTCATATTGACCGCAAAGCAAACAAATTATTTTTTTTAATTTGGTTATAGGATCAAAGATGGGTAATGAGCGTTTGAAGTGGAATCTTTTATTTTTGATGATCACCAGATGATAAAAATAAATTATATCAGTGCAAATGTGTATTTTTTATTATGTCAGAAAGCACTTTTTTTTCTTCATTCCAAAAAATTATTTTTTTAAACCTTTTATTTTCAATATGCTCGCGCCCCCCTTCGCAGGGCTACGCACCCCCGAGGGGGGTGCGCCCCACAGTTTGAGAAACACTGATATAATGGCATCTATTACAATTAAATATAAGCTTTTATAAAGTTAAAAAAATTAAGTGTAAATTTGTGTTTCTTCATTGGTTTGAAGCCAACAAGTTTAGTGGGAAAAGAGAGTTCAAAATCATTATTTCAATTAGTAATTATAGGCGAGATATAGAATATGTATGGTTAAAATGTTTTTTTACATCTAAGCAATTTTTGTACTTCAATTTTAAACTTTGGAATTTTCGAAGGATATTTTTCTGTATTATAACGATTTCATCTATAGGAGTAACACGCAAACTCTTGCAAAATGTTTCAAGCATGTTTAAATATAGAAGTTCGTAAAAAGAACCTGGAAGAAGATGTCAAATAGAGATATTGTCACAAAATTTTTAATTTTGCATCTCTTGTTTAAAAATTCAAAATGGTGAATACATGTAAAACTGACAGATTTGCATTAATTTCATTGTAATAACTGATAAATACAGGGGTGATGAAAAAATGTGTATACACTTTGACGGAAAAAAGGTATTTATATATATACACTCTGTCGCAAAAAATATATGCACCCAGAAGAAATCAAGCTACAATCACGAAACTCGGCAAGAATGTAGTCTGGTAAGAGATATGCAAATGATTAAAATTTCGAAGCCAATGAGACAAGGCTAAGTGTGCTATGCGCATATTAGTTGCGCAACTGGGAGAGTTTAAAAGCATGAGTACGAGCGCCGTACGGCTATCCAAACGAATCTGATGACTTTGATAGACGATATTGAGACTTAGGATGCCTCCAAGACGTAACCGGCGGCAGTACGAGCAGCTGACGGACTTTGATAGGGGCCGTATAATAGGCCTCAGAGAAGCAGGTTGGTCGAATAGACGTATCGGCCGCCACCTCGGTCGGAGCGATATGGTAGTTGCTCGGTGTTGGCAACAGTGGATCACAGAAGGTAGAGTGTACCGTCGCGGAGGATCAGGACGTCCCAGGAACACAAATGATCGCGAGGATCGTGCAATCAGAAGAGTGGCCACTTCGGCACCAACAACGTCGCTAGCATCGATTCAACGCCACTTACTTCCTTCCAGACATCCAGTGCCATCAAGAGAAACCATAAGGAGACGACTGACCGAAGTTGGCTTGAGGAGCCGACGTCCGCTAAGACGCTTACCACTGACCCCACATCATAGGCAGTGTCGACTGGATTTTTGCCGACCTCGGGCAACTTGGAGTGTGACAGACTGGAGACGTGTCATCTTCAGTGATGAATCCCGATTCAGTCTCAGTGATGATGACCACCGCACACGTGTCTGGAGGCGCACCGGCCAGCGGTCCGATCCGGCATTTATTGTCGAGCGGCATACAGCAATTTCACAAGGTGTGACAGTGTGGGGAGCAATTTCTTGGGACACACGATCATCTTTAGTGGTCCTTCAAGGCACTTTGACAGCTCGCAGATACGTGGACGATATTTTAACGCCGATTGTGCTACCCATGCTATCAAGTCGCCCAGGTGCCATTTATCAACAGGATAATGCTCGTCCACATACTGCGCGACTCTCCCAACAATGTCTTCAAGGATATGACGTCCTACCATGGCCTGCCAGGTCACCAGATCTTTCGCCAATAGAGCATGTCTGGACGCGCTGGGAAGGCAACTGCAGCCGTCCCGAGATACAGGAGAATTAACTGCGCAGATGCAAAGACTATGGCAGGATCTTCCACAGGGGGTCATAAGTGATCTAATTGAATCGATGCCACGCCGAATTTCGGCTTGTATAGCTGCCAGAGGTGGCTTTACTACTTACTGATTTTTAACCTTTTGCAAGCTGTAACCGCTTAATAAAATGATATTTTGTTCTGAATTTTTAATCATTTGTTTATTTTCATATACACTACATGCATACCAAATTTCGTGAATGTAGCTCAATTTCTTCTGGGTGCATATATTTTTTTGCGACAGAGTGTATTATCAAAAGTATTACAGTGAATAAAAAGGAGAAAGTTACAATAAGTGTTCACACTGCAATCCACCCGTCTCCAAACATTTTAGAGCATTATGCCGTACATTGTTGGTGACATCTTTCAGAGTAGCCACAGGAATTGCGTGATTAGCCGTGGCCGTTCCTCTAGCGTGCACGGTAGTTTACGGTTTCCGATGTTCTTGAGATAACTTTTAAGTATAAAAGAAACTACATCACTTGGGAAACAAAATTTACTTTTTCTCAACTTGTGCAAGGTACCATTCACAAAACTGAGTTTTGTCTGGGTCGTCTTAGTTCAGTGTGTGTAACAATTGTGGTAAGTAAACTTTCCATTTTGCTCTTTGAAAAATACAACTTACGCTAGCCATGCTCACTCCTGCTTTAAGTGCACATTGTGATATGGATTTTTGAGGTGACCGTGTGAATGAATCTAACACCCCAACAGAAAATGTTTCTCTTGTTGATGAGTGGGTCAGCCTGATATTCTCTTATGTATATCCTTTGTTGTTCCATCAGTTTCAAACTTTTCATGAAAGCGATGAATGCTTAAGTGTGTTGGTGGTTCCAGTCCATACTGTTGCCTTGAATTTCGTTGCACTTCACTGATTCCAATACCATTTCAAACTGCTTTTTCGCTGCGTGAAAGACAGACGTACTTTCTCCGTAATCTCACATTCCCTACAAAAGCCCCAGCACCATCTGTCGCTGAATTATTGATGAACACGTCGAGAAACACTACTATCCAGTATTAATACCATATCTTACAGCTTAATCCTATTTCCCAGCGGTTCTTAAACTGTGGTCCGTGGACCCCCTGGGGGTTCCCAACGCCTCTCTAGGAATCCGCCAAGTCTCTCAAGCAACGTTGTTATTTCCCTCTTTTGCAGACTATGAAAAGCCTCGTGGAAAAATTTGAAGATTTGTCATACTAGACTAGATTGATGTATATAGTCCCCTATGAAGTAACTCTTCCAGTACTTGTATTTTGATCAAGAATATTAAGGTGTTTTAATAAGGTCCTAAAGCAGTGCATCTCAAACTTTAAATATACGCGACCCACTATTCAATCATCCTTTTCTTCGCGCCCCCTCCATACAATAACAATGTATTGAATTCAATAATTCTACACTTTGACACTAAAGCTACAATATGACTTTAACCTCTTAAGTGCCACCGACATATATAAACGTCTCGCTCAGACAAATCATTAATTTTCTGAACGTATATACACGTCTTTACAAAGTACGAACTTTTATGAGCAGTGCTATCCATAAAATTATTCCGAAGACTTTGGAATGCAATAAAAGGACTTTGGCAGTGTTTGCGAAAGATTGACTACTTCCGAGGATTTGCTTATTTATTTCTTTTCTTCTCCCCTTCCCCCTCAAAGAAACATCAAAAGACGCTCGTCTACGTGGAAAACAAAGACATTGGGTAGCAAATCGTGTAACTTTTAATCGGCATTTAAGGAATTAATTATAAAAGCGTACAAATTATCAAGATAAGTTTTAATAAAAGCACATAGAATCAATGATAATTATCAAACTTGTTCTTAACTTACACAGTTAGTATTGTTAAATTAATAATAAATCGTACAGTACTGAGAGAGATATATACATTTATAAGCGTATTATATCAGTAGAAATGTGTAATTTATATTTTATTATATCATAGTATTTTGTTTGTTTACTTTCAGTAAATTAATAATTTTTAAGCAACCTTTTGTTTTCGACTTTTCAATAGGCTCGCGCCCTCCTGGTAGAGTTATCACGCCCCCCCAGTTTGAGAAACGCTGTCCTAAAGGATAGCTTACGATGAAAATGTAGATGAGAGATGAGAAAAGTACAAAACAATGAGATCGTATTATACTGTACATGTTTAGATATTCTTCAAATGCTAGCAGAAAAACAAACACAAAGTATTTTACATTTACAATCTATAAAAGGAACATTTAGATTTAGTTAAACTTAACTTCGATTTGATTCTTTTTTTTATACTTTTATTTCGAGTGTTTGTAACTGAATGAATCACATGGGAACCCAAAAAGGCCCATAAGGCCTTTAAAAAAATATTTTGGATTTTGTTATTAGAAAGTACGTGCTGGGAACCACATCTGAAGTTATTTATTTCCATTTGATTCGGTAAATTTATTCCGATTTTTCTTAAAGTCTTGTCGTACTACATCAATATACAATAGACAAATGGTAGCTGATTGGAAGCTCGTGCAAGTATGAGTCATGTTATCTTAATATTTATGTTTTTTGTTTGAAATAACTATACCCAAACCACCTTCTTTTATCAACTATTCTATGGAGACTAAAAGTTCCATTGCAGACAAATAAATGTAGCTACATTCTTCAAATTGCTAATAATAGAAACAAAATGTACAATATTAAAAGTAATTCATTACTAAAAATATTTATATGAACCCACATTTTTTACTCATCGATAAAGAGCAGAATTGTTGTTACCAAATTTTTTAAAAAAATGTACACAAAATTTAATCAGGGCATTAATGGTTATGAGTTTAATAATTTTTAATAACCAAAAAACAAAGAGTTTCTTTTATGTAAAATGAATAGAATCAAAATAACTAATTCTTTATTCTGTTCCATAGACTTTTCCTAAGACCTTATGAGATGCCGATGAATATGCTTTGAATGATATCCCTTTTATCAAAAGTGTGCATTATACGAATTAGCAGAATTTAGGGGTTGTTTTTTTTAAATTGTGACTATCAAAAAATAATAACATAATTTTTGAGCTGATTATGGTCTTTCAGAAATTCTTTTGAGATTATATATAAAGTATTTGACTTATCCCCTTCTTATGTGATAACTTTGAAGGCTGAAATTTTATACATTGTAACTTTTATAATTTTGTTTGATAGTTAAAATTTAATCTTATTTGGTAGAATAAATTATTGTCCGTAACTCATGTCCAAAATTCTATAAATCAACCTTTCGCTGTGTTATGACTTATTGAGAAATACCAAGGATTAAAACCATCACACAATGAAAACCGTTCCTTAGGATTCATGTAGGTATTGGACAAATTGTTGAAAATTTAATTTCAACGATACTACATTTGCTTTGTTTTGTTTACTTTATGATATTGCGTTCAGTGTAATATGTGTGCAGCAACTGTGTTGTCCAAATAAAAGTAGTTCGTCCATGAATTGCGTTATTTCTGACAGATAAGAACTTTTTATTTGTTCATTTATAGCTATTCAAGAACGAAGGTTTTAATGAACCAAATTTTTCTCGGAAAAACTCCTCTTCTTTTCATTTAAATTAAATATGAGGTATTACATCATTTGACTGTTAAAGATTCGAAAAGCTCTGAAACTGGAACAGTTTATCAACGTTTGTACTTTAAAAAAGACTTTTAATTTATTTGGAATCACAAAGTAGGGGTTTGTGAGTACTAATTATTAAAAGTAAGTATCATAAAATACTCTTGATACAATGAAAAAAAATGAATTTCTTTCGAGTTGTGTTCACTTTAGAACTAACAGCAACTCTATATGCAAAGCAACTGGTAATCGGTCAAATACATTCCCCTCTACTCCCCTTATCATGTAGGCAAACCATTTCGAAAATACTTCTATTCTTATTCAGAACTTGTCACATTTTGAATATTTTTTGAAGTGGAAGGATATTTATTTCACATTTCCCTTTCAACTGTGACTTCACATTCGACTCGATATTCTTTACTCCTTTTCATGCGGCGAACACTTACTCATACTCTCAAATAAATATCGAGTGACTTACGGAATAGCTTTGCATCCATAAAACCCTGCGAAGCGAGTTTTGCTTTTTAGAATAAATGTTTCCAAGTGTGGGGTATGTGCGTGGAAGATATCGAGAACGATGCGGGACCTGCAATCTTTTTGTAGGGCTTTGCTCGGACATGGATGGAAAATCCTTCCTTCTGGATGGGAAGGCGCTTTTTTGGAGCTCTGGAATCAAAAGTAAATGGAAAATCGAATGCCGGAGAAATAGTCGGTTGTATACTTGGCAGGAGATGAAGAGGTAATGATAAAAATATCTGAAGCGTTATTGACAAATCGTTTAACTTGTGGTTGATTTTTTTTACAGTGCAATAATCGCATATTGTACTAGAAGTTGTACACAGGAATATGCGCTTGGAATACAATGTGCAGCATTGTAGATCCTTTTGATCGAAATCCTGGTATATATGCTTGTATTGAGTAATCAGTTAAACTCCTTAACTGGCCAAAATTTTTTCTCAAGTGAGTGAGTGAATATTAACTTCGCACTGTTCAGCTATACGAGGGCTTTTGGCGACGGACCACGTAATTTTGAACCATGGTCTAGTGACGTGGACGACACCTGAGCTGGCACCCCCTCTCCTAACTACCACACTTCACCAACGGGAGGACGTTTCAGCTCTCGACAGATTTAGCGTGCGTCGCTGCCCTACACGGTGGGTCTTTAGTGGTACTGGGCTCGAACTCGTGACAAAACCAGCCACGATCCGATACCTATACCACTCGGCTACCACGGCCCCTATTTTTTTCAAAGGCGGAAATGGAAGAATTTTATTTTAATTTTCAAGTTTAAAGGTTCCCCGCCATTTTTTTATTTTATAATTTTGAAACACTAAACCCCTAAATGTTTGCTTTTTATAAATTACTCTGCGTGCTATGAAGAATGTTTCAAATATCTTAAGAGAATTTCCCTCATACTTATAAAAAAATTCATGTTCGTTTCTTATTTTAAGTTGTTGATGGTTCTGTATGCGCCTGCACGTGCACACGCACACACACGCACAGATATATGCGAATACAATTTCTAATACAAAGACTTACATAGCAATAGGAACAAAAATATATCGGCTTTTTCTGGGGGTGGGGATTTTCTTTCCATTTTCATTTCTTTTTATGCAACAAACTGGATATTATCTTGCCCATCCTAGTTCCTTATAGAACATTTCCAGGAATCTAAATTCCTATCTTTAAAGAAAAATTCACGTCTTCATCTTGAAGAAAACCCCGAAAAGAGAAGCATTTCAGTACCATAGACAAATGGAATCTTTTAAAAACACTTATATTAATAATATCACTATAAAAATTAAAAATATGCGAAAATCAAAGATAGAAAGAAAAAAATATATGTGCCCGTACGGCATGCGAGCAAACTGGTTGTAGATAGCTTTCGGTTAAATAATAACAACGTCAGCACGATTTTAAAGATAAATTTAATACAGATAAAAATTGTAAAACATACTGAAAACGCTTTTATGCAGTCATCTGTAAATCCATTAATGTATTTTGAATGTGATAAAATCTAGAAACTTTTATGTGCAACAAGTATAAGTGATTTAAAGCGAGAATAAATTATGGAGAATAGTCTACATAGAGAATTATAGACGTATCGAAATAAAATTGAAATTGTTTTCAAAATAAAATTACTTAGCGTAAAATGTATTGATACGAAGCAAACAAACATAAGAGAGTACGGAAACAAAGGATTTTGCGTTTGAAAAAATATTTCACTGCAGATTGAAGATTAGATGGTTGCAGTTAAAGGTTTATATTGGCTTGAAATAAAGCATTCGAGCTTAATGGACAAAATATTTATTATTTTCCTAGGAATATCATATATAATATATATAAATGTTTTTATGTATTACCTATATGTCTAGGTGCACAAATTCCATTTGAGAAAAGTATTTTTCGTTAAATAAAGCTGTAGCTGTAATGAAATATAAATAATTTGCTCTTAATTATTTAAAGTGAGCTTAATTACCAATAAATCGAAAATGTATATTAAATACCGTATATTTCTCCGGGTGTAAGCCAATGGTTTTGGGAACTTTTTGAAGGCATCGGCTTATAAACTGATTTGCTAACTTTTGATGGGAAAAAATATAACTGAAGAAAATAAATTTCTGTTACCTATGTGGAAAATGTTTTAATCTGCTAACTTTTTGGTGCTTTGAATGGAATTTTTATTCTTATTGAAAGAAAAACTTTCTTCCTTCGAAGTTAGAA
This sequence comes from Trichonephila clavipes, assembly GCA_019973935.1. Classification (NCBI taxonomy): domain Eukaryota; kingdom Metazoa; phylum Arthropoda; class Arachnida; order Araneae; family Nephilidae; genus Trichonephila; species Trichonephila clavipes. The sequence continues at coordinate 1,219,235 of BMAU01019951.1, read as the reverse complement.
CCAAAATCTGAGTTAGGTTTACAATCTCGTGCTGCTTTTTTACGAATTTGCCTACTCTACTAATTCAAAATGCTTTTTTTTGTTCACTCTCGAACTTGTTCCTCATTTACAGAGAATTACCGAGCAGTTTAACGTATTGGGAAAATTGATGGGTAGTATGAGACTCTAAAGAGTTAAATTATTGATGTATTACACCTACAACTATTATTTACAATATTTACAAATAGGTTCAAGTTATATCTAAACTGTAGAGTTTAAGAACTAGAGCAAAACACAACGTCTACTTTTTGAGTGTTTCAAGCGGTCTATCTCTTTGCTCTCTTGGAATGAGGCGGTCCCTTCCATTTCCCACTTTTCCAATTCCACATGTGGTTCGGCTCTCAGGTGGGGTACAGATGTTTTTGTTTTGAATCTATGGCAGTTGTGGCGTGATGTCAGATGAAGGGATCCTACAATATTTTACTGGTGCACGTGAGGATAGGAATGGCGTGATGTGTTATCTACCTAGAAAAGCCGATGTGTCAGGTGCAAAAAGAGAAAACGTTATAGCAGATATACTGTTACTCAAATCTTCAGCAAACTTTGTCACCTGTTGTTAGAGACATAAACAAACCTCTTCTGTGAATGAGCGAATATTCACGTCACACTATTGAGCTACTCTAGGGCTTTTGGTGACTGACCTCGCAATTTTGAACCATGGTCAAGTGAAGCGGACGTCACCTGAGTTAGCACCCCTCCCTTAACTTCCACACCACACCAACGGAAGGGAATTTTAGCTTCGATATATTTAAAGTTCACAAGTCACTTTCAAGGCAGGTTTTCAACGATATTAGGCTTGAACCAATGACACGCCGGTCACTAGTCCGTTTTGACCACTTGGCTACCCTAGCCAAAACTCTTCTGTGAGGGGGTTTTGTACGCCATTGCCTGGCATTTACCATATATGAATTTCTCTTACCAATCTGCAGTCCCATTTGAAAAAAAAAATCTCTTCCCGCTCATTTCCAAACAAACAAACAAATGTCATACAAAGACATAAAATTATCGTCTTTGGCGTCTGGCGTCTTACTTCACGTATCATAATATTTCACCCGTTTTACTTGGAGCGGAATAATTTCATTTTCATGGCTTCATATTTGAAAATTACAGTGTTACGTCGCCTCGTCAGATGGACATTTACTACCCTATTGTCATTTTTGAAGCCCAATGGCAGCAGAATAGCCAGATGGGTTACTTTCTTCTTCAAAAGAGGACTACAGATTATTTTCTCACATCCTGGTGCGAAACATATGTTGAGCCGACTCTTCAACTGCTTTGATGTTACCACTCCTCTGACACCCAGAGGAAACAGATTTACTAGATGTTTTTCACAGCGATCTTTGGAAGGAACACACCTGTTTTTGACGGTTGCCCATTCATTCGTTCTTTCGCACAAGTTGGCCGGGATGCACTTATAAGAAAAGAACTGTTGACCTTTTGTGAGGAAGAAATACCAAGGTGTGCATTCCCAGCGTTGAAGTGACAGATCGATTTATAGACCCTCCATATGGTTTACTAGATTCTACTAAATAGATAATCACAGTCGCGTCAAACTTTTGTCCCGGGAGAGCCAAAGGTGGTTGGTACCAATGCAGAAAGGCCGGTTGCAGACGCGTGTCTCTCGTCAATAAGAAATAATTGAGATCATGAAAAAGGGCGCCCCTGGGGGTTTAAAGAGACGGTTCAGAAGGGGATCGAAATCTTCCGCGATAGAAGTGAAAGAGGTTGTAGGGCAGTCGCACCTTCGAGATGATCTTCAGAGGCCAGCAACAGATATTGGACTTGCGTTAAGAGAGAGAGGTTACAAATATATATTTTACAAACAGAATAGACCATGAGTAGATTTGGTGTTAACTATCTGTAAATAAAAAAGTACTTTTTTTTCACTAAAAAGGTGTGATCTCTCTCTCTCTCTCTCTACCCAGGAATTACGTAAACTTTAGGGTCACGACATTACAACAGGATTCCTCCCCTCAAATTCGGCTTATATAAAGGCTTTGAATTTCGGGTAAATTTTGTAAGCAAAAAATACACTCTTGGCTTATATACAGATTGACTCATATTCGGAAGTATACAGTAGCTTAAATTCTGCTTTGAAAAAAGAGTACTTTTGCATCGATGTAATTAATAATTTTCTAGCTTATTTTGTAAGTTTGATTAAATTTAATTTTCATAAATGTTAATTGCAGCATTATTTTTATTTATTGAAGTTACAAAGTAATCTATAAATATTAAAAAAAATCCATTTAAATATATATCTGTGATTTGAATTCATTTTCAATCTTCTCATAACGTACAGAAATTTGTAATAGGAATCCTACATAAAACTGGGTTCTGAAGGAGCAATTAAAGTACTTTAAAAGTCAATCACGCATGAATTTTATGTGGTATTTTTTGTTGTATTGTACACTTCTGGCTGCCTATTTTTGTCCTAAACAAAAACGTGCAAACTACAGCCAATACGCATCGTAATTTTAAACCAATGAAAGATGACAAAATCAACAGATTGACATCTACCTGTCAACAATGTATTTTATCTGAGCTGTAATAACAATGAAGTTAGAAGTTATTGAAACGTAAAATTCTTAATAAGTTATCCATTGTTAAAAAATATATTGACAGACGCATTATACTTCCCCACCCCCGCCCTTTTTGTTTCAATAACGCAGAATCTTAAGCAATGGAGAGTGTGAGTTCGGATTTCATAATTCCTAACAAAAATTAACGAGTGGACCGAAGTTGATATAGATTAAATACTTAAGACTCAGAATCTTCAGGTGGACATAGCGTAGATGCGAAGTGTATTTTTTCAGGTTAGGTGTCAACCACAAAATCTGACCGAGATTAAAAATTGAAAGGTATATTGCTATGTTGAAAAAGCCTTTGAGTAGGTAAACAATAGACCACAAGAAACATTCCGCAACAGTGAAATCACTTTATAGTTAGACTGCAACGGAATCTATGTGTACCTTTTTTAAATTTTTTGGTGAAAATTATTTCTAAACTGGTGTATGTTAATAAAGTTGCTTCCAGTAGAAGAACCATGATTTATGCTAATGAGAGTCTCTATTCAAGCTCTAGCGAAAAGAGGGAAATATAGTCAATGATGATATTAATGCGACGCCGGTTTAACTTAAATTGATTTAATTTATTCTTATTATCCATTTTATAATACCCAGGTTGACTGTCACGTCGCATCATAGCTTAAGTTAAAATTAAACACTAAATCCTCAAAAAACAATAAAACAGTACACTAAATTAAAAGGCCGTTCTTTAAATCAACACTTAATTTATTTAACAATAAGATTGAAATTACGTTACATACTAAAGAGATACATGATTACTTAACTGAATGATATCGGTGAGAGAGGAGTCATGACGGTGGTGCCCGGAGAGTCCCCAACTGCGGTGACTAAAAAAAAGACGTGTCAGACCAAGTAGGTGTGTGAGAAAAGCCCCGAGAGAGTGTCAATTCGTGGTGCATCCGCCTTTTATCTCGCGGCAGTTTTCTCTTGTATTCTGGAGCGGATTCTTTACAGAAATTCAATCAGTTTTTCTGATTGGTCTAGAGTCAGCGGAAGGATATCCTCTCCCGGTCAATGGCATCCCCCAAGCGCGGGAAATTCCCAAAAACACCCCATATCATGATGTATTTATGGGTGCAATGCCTTCTTCCAGGCGTGGGAATACGTCACCCTTTTCGGTGGGGTAAGAGACGCACCCAAGAAATTCCTTTCCTTGTAAACAACAACAGGGCAGATATAAAAATTACAGTTGCAATCCCTAGAGACCGGAGACCTCCCATCAATTTAGATTATTAAATTTCGAATCAAAACCTTCCGAGTTTCAGGAAGAGGATCCTTTTGGGGTATTGAACAAGTTAATTCGTCAAACCCCAGGATGAGTACAGTGACGAAGTGAGGGAAATATAGTCAATGGTCGTTAGGCTGCTGTAGAATTTAGAATTTTATTAGAATTAAGAATCGAAACCCTTCGAGTTTCAGGAAGAGGATTCTTTGGCAGTACTGAACAAGTCGTCAAGTCAGAACGAGTACCGTTACATCAAATCGTATCTAGACATAAATGATCCAATAATTTGTTATTAATATTTAGATTAGTAATTAAGTTTACTTCTCCATTGGCTTAAAAGATTTCTTAATAGTAAATTGAGCGATAAATAAAGGTGTTGATTTTTGTAAAATGTCTAACCATTTGTTGTCTCCGATTTCACCAGAGACTGTGGGGTTGCGAAAAGACTAAAGTCAAAACTATACGTTGAAATGCTTCTGAAATCGTATCAATGAAACTAAAATAAAAATAAAATTATGCTTAAGTGAAAGAAAAGATATTTATAAAGTAGAGGGAAAACTTCAAAAAGTAGTACGTCAATACTTGATTTTTATAACTTAAGTTTATTTACAACAAAACATATAAATTGCCATAATTCTTACACATTTCTGCAAGAATAAGTTTTTCAAAAGTGGAATTAATATACAAAACAATGCGTAATCCACTAAAAGTGAAAAAAAAAGTAAACCAAACGTGCATTTTTCGTACAATGGGGATTATTTGCAGTTTTAACATTGACATATATGCTTGAACCAGCTTTATTCCATAAAAAAATCCTGTTCCGCCCCGATGCCATTTATTTGGGGGGGGATTCCATGTGTAGGAGTAAAAATAAAAATAAAATAATAAAAGAGGAAAAGGGAAAAGTGGGAGGAAAAAGGAAATTCCACCACCTCGCCGGTATTACATTAATTTCTTTCTTTACAAATTGAACTTTTTCGGAATATTTTCCTCATCTACGGAAATATTAAGGAAAAAAATTAACTCTGCTGCACATCATGAGGAAATTTATTTATGTGTGTTTTTATAAAGATAAAATTATTGCAATATATATTTTTTTATTTTAACTTAATTATTTATAGATCAAAAGATTTGGGTACTTATGGACCCTAATAAATTAATTCTGTGATGATATAAAAGTGTTTATATCCCATTCATTAAAACATGCTAAGATTCTTTTACAGAAGTTGTATAAGTAATATGTCATTGTTTTTTTTATTTTATAGTAAATTAGAAAGAATTATATAACATATTCAGTTTGAAATATCTTTCTCCTGTATTGAATACAGTTGAACCTGTTTTTGTGCGGTAGATAGGGACTGCATAAAAATAAGCACGCAAAAATTATTAAAAAAATTTATAAATTCTTACATATAACAAACTAATTCATGGAAATACTACAGAAACTTTTTTTATGCGGAGGACAGGGACCGCATGAAAAAAGTCACAGTCATAAAATATGCCAATTATTTACGAAATTTATGTAAGAGTACTTCCATAACAAAATAAATAATTAAATATTACACATGGAAACATTTTAAAAACAAATAGTTTTTAATAGTTTAGTTTCTCGAATAAGTTTTCAAAATGCGCATATGTAATTCATTGCTACTCATCGTAATTCAAAGCCCTGTGATGAATAAGTTCAAAATCGCTTTCGTCACTTGAGGTACAATTTCAATTGATTTACTTTTTGGCAACATAAAGTAAGAGATAAGTTTTTTTTGCATAAAGGACGGGTGGTCAGTTGCTTGTAAATGTAACGATAACCAGCTATACATGATTGAAGCCCTTTTTGGAATTTTATACTCCTTTCTTAATTGGTATCTATTTGAAGAATATGCTTTTCCAATTTGTTGGAAACCTAGATCCCGGCATATTTTATCCGCCCTCAAAGAATCTGGCTTCTTGTCAGTTTTCATAATCTATCAAATTATTAATAATGTCACTGTAATTGAAAGTTTCGTCTTCAATCAAGCGGGGGCTCTTGGAGCGTTGAGAGAAAGCAACTGAATGCGGATTGTCGGGAGACTGTTTAGAACAAATGAACAGAGCGTCTTGAAGTGTCTACATTTCATTGGCGTAACGTACACTCCCACATCACGGGGGCAAGCCTCTTGTTGCCTAAGGCCAGACTTACGATAAATACGTATTTACCCAATTTATAAAATATTAAAGGCAAAACCTGACTTTCAGGGGGGAGTCTTAACATTCTCCGTTACACCACTGTTAAATATATAGAAAACATTAAAGTGGTGGCAAAGCCATTGAAATCCATGTACCACATAAAAAAAGATCGCACATAAAAATAGCACAAAAACAGGTTCTAATGTACCCAATTTATAAAATATTAAAGGCAAAACCTGACTTTCAGGGGGGAGTCTTAACATTCTCCGTTACACCACTGTTAAATATATAGAAAACATTAAAGTGGTGGCAAAGCCATTGAAATCCATGTACCACATAAAAAAAGATCGCACATAAAAATAGCACAAAAACAGGTTCTAATGTATTTTATTGAAAAGAAAATTGATTTTAGATTTAATTATTACGTTAACTATTATTATATTATGAAATTAAATAGATTGCAAACAATTGAGTATCAATGTCAGTTGATAAGCAGTTTGTATATCCTTCATGGGCAGTAACGTAATAAAATTTCGAAATACAGAATTAGTCAGCGTGGGAATATTGTCCCAATGAACAACTTTTCGCTCTCAACCTTTTGTCCCAGTTCGTTCTTCCAGTACGATGGTGTTAGCGTGGGCAAACGACGACTAATCATGGTGTAAGATATATTTAGTGGAACAAAGAGATCCAGAAATCTTGAGCCAGAAAAAGGCAAGAAATTTCGTAAGATTTCTTGACTAATACCTAATGCAGCTGAGCGTTTTTTTTTTTTTTTTTTTTTTGGTGGCAAATTGCATTAGTCACCTCTGAAGGAAAGTTATTGCATCTCGACACAACATAGTGCTTGAAATCATAAAAAGGAGATGAACGTGCATGTTATAGTACGGAGTTTCGGTTGAATTAGCCCTACTACCCGCCGACGTTTGAATTCCACACCTTGACCTCCTTTGCCGAAGCGTAACTTTCTTATCGGAAGGCAAGATTCAGTGCATTCTGTCATGCAAGTCTAGGATGTTGATATCTCTCTGTAGTTTAAGTTACAATTCAAATGAATTAAATTTTTTTCTTCCGCTACAGTCAGTGCATTGAGGACATTCGTAAATGGCAAATAAACGACATATATATATATATATATATATATATATATATATATATATATATATATATATATATATATATACAACTTAATATTAAAACTTAACAAATATACCAACTCGTTAATTCGCCTACTGGAGCTGTCTTTGTTGAAGGAACATTTTCTGTTAAATGTTTACTAAGCAATAATCAACAGTTTTTCTAAGCGTTTATAAAGTAGGGTGACTGAGTTGTGGGCGATTTTTATACTATACTCGTGTTACTGTTACTTATGCCTCCTGATCGACAGTAACATTAGATCAAGACCCAAGAAATTCTTCATAACAAAGGTATGACTAAATTACTCGCGATTCCTAGTAAGCGACTGTCTGAATAGCTAACACATACCTCATTTAGCGGTAGAAACTTTTCACTGAGAATACTAATGAGAATACTAATGAGATTACTAATATAACTGAAATTAACTAATGTTTCCCTTCACTTGAACACTTGATTAGATTTTCCCATTATATTTGCACCGATTTAAATGTAGAAAAGGTATCGTATTTGAAACGCACATATATATATTGTACCATTTTTTGCTTCGAAATTATAATGCTGTCAATTGAATGAAAAAAACTCATAGTCTCTCTTCCTGTGCAAAATACCATATTAAATATTGAAGATATTTGGATAAATAATGACAATTTCTTCTTAATTTGTTAAAAAAAAGCTTAAGGTATTCGATTGCCCTAAAATCATGATTTTTTTCAAAAAAAAGGACAATTTTTTTTATCATTTTAATTTACAGGTCATCTTATTAGCTTAATAAAAATACCAAGTTTATTATTTTTCATTCACTAGAACAAAAACTACAAGTGTTTCAGTAAAAGCAAATGCCATAACTTTACACACGATGTCAAACTTTAAAATGCGTTTTACTCAAAATAAATTTTTTTCAAAAATCTCAAACGGGGATAGCGATTGCTCAAAAAGTTTTTAAAATAATTCGCTTAAATTGTTTGCGTAGATTCTGTATAATAGTAGAATTTTTTGTGTGTGCTTTGTATAACAGTGGAAGTATCTTGACCTTCATATTTATCAATCACTGTTTTATTACAAAATTTACAGTCCTTTATGTGAATATGAACTCTGTTTTTTAAGTAATTTCATATAATCACTAAGATAAATTGCTCTAGTTTTTGTAAAAATTAAAATATCTCTTATCCTGAAGATCATTTCAAACATGAATAACAAAGTAACACATCAAAATAGAAAAACTGAGAATTCGTTCATAAAATTTTTGTACAGAACGGACCCCATTTATGTATTTTTTGTAAATTTTCACCAGTTTTTTCATATTTTAATAATAATAATTTTTTTTTTTCTGTTTTCATTTTTAGGATTTTTTCCTTAAAATATACTAAATAAATCTAAAAATCACAAAAAAAATCCCCATATCTCCATTTTTTTCAAGTTGTCGCTGTATATAAATATAGTATTCGGATACCTTAAAAACATCTAATTATTTTTTGCTGTTGTAAGAAGTAATATGATTTTGTAGAAATACTTTAAAAGCAAAAGATGTTTTTAAAAAATTGCATAAGTTGAAAATTTGGTAAACATATAACATATCTTTATATATAAAAATCTTCTGTGCGTGTGTTTGTCACTAAACTCCTTCTAAACGGCTGGGCCGATTTCGATGAAATTTTTTGTGTGGGTTCAAGTAAATTCGAGAATGGGTTAAATTCACAATTCGGTCCGATATCACAATTAGTTAAAAAGATATTAATTAAAAACATTAAAAAAGTACAACTCAACATTCACCTGCATTGTTGTAACAACGCTATTGTTATAAACACACAAGTAAGATAAAAAAAATTTCAAACCAATTCCTACTTAGATCAACCGAGAAAAATTTATTTTAGCTACTTTTCATTAAACAGCTGTAATTAATATAAATATGTATATACATATGACACAATCACAACATTAAGTGGTAATTAATTATCATTAAAGTATCGTATTGTCATCCAAAGCATCGTGTATATAAAATTTCCTTTCAACGGCTTGCTTTAACACGTGAGAAAAAAACCTTTTCAAATTTTGACATAAGTTGCCAAAAGGGCCGCTAAGTCGCCAACATGGTTGTATTTGTAATTTTTTTAAATAATTAGTTTTAATCAATTAATTTTTATTAATTATAATTAAATTATTGTATTGCCATCCAAAATAATCATGTACATTACATTTCAGCTCAATTGAGCGCTTTAAAATGTATTTTATTAACGATTGAAAATTCCACCAAGATAAATAAATAAACAAACAAACAAATAAATAAAGTATGTATCAAGATCGTGAGCTAATAGTAGGAATTGAAAAGACTCAAGTTGGCGTCAAAAATTGATTTTCAGCCAAACTGGCCAAACCCGGTCTTTATTGTTACGAAAATGCAGACGATTCACGCTTTTTAGCGTTTTTAATTAATATCTTTTCTATTAGAAGACGGTTCGAATCGGATGTCTCTGGTAATGTTGCTTTTTGAACTTATTGTTTTTTTATCGCTCATATTTCATATCCAGTTGGTTGCTTCATGTAGATTACAGTATCTAAGTTAGCATATAAATAAGCATTAGTGATATCTACTTGAATATGCGTCCATTTCCACAAACATACACAGATAGTGAAAAATAATCTTACAATAGTAAAGTTAACAACTGGACTAAATACCTCGTCAAATGACTCGCCTCGTAATTGTGTGTTACCTCGCGCAACTAAGCGGGCCTTGTATCTAACAATTTTATTATTTTCATCATATTTAATGGTATAAACCCAACGGTTTTCTAAAATTTTTATATGATCCGGATGGTCAACTAAATCCCAAACTTTACGTTCCATCATTACGTTAATTTCTTTATCCATTGCATCATGCCATTTAGATGCGTCTCTGGATCTTATCGCCTGTTTGTAACAGTTAGGAATAGTTACTTCAACCATAAGAGCTTCTTGTTGCTCTGACAAATCTGAAAATCCCTGGGATTCGGTATTATCTTTTCTAAAATTAAATAAACTAGGATCATACTCAATATTATGCCTCTTACAGTATCTTTCTATTTCGTTAAAAGATTTCAATCGGGTTGCTTCCCCTTCTATACTATAATATACGTTAGATCCAGTTACTCTCCTACCTATATTTCGAATCCACTTAACCTCTGTACATGGGATCAAGCTATGATTATCGGAAGATACAACTGGCTTTTCAGATGTTGAGGGCGTTTCCGTACTTGTCTTTGAAACTAAACGACTCGTTAATGAATCTTTTACTCTATCAAAATCATCCTCATCATCATAATAATCAGGAAGGTTTAAATTATATCCAAGGTTACTATTAACTTTTTGTCTAAAATTAATTCCCCTCTTATTTTCATCGAATCTTACATTGATAGTCTCGACTAATTTATTTTCATCTATCAACCATATTCTATAACCCTTAGTACGTTGTGCGTATCCCATCATAATTCCCATTTTCGCACGCATATCGAATTTTTTTTTCTAATTTGTTTTGGCACACCAGCATATGCCAAACATCCAAAAGGTTTTAGATGCAATACCGATGGTTTTCTACCTGAATATTTTTCGAAAGGCGTTTTGTTACTGTCTTTGTGACAAATTCGATTCCACGCATAAGTGAAACAAAGTAATGCTTCTCCCCAAAACTTATGGGGAACTTCACTAGACTTAAGCAATGTTTTGATGCCATCTAGAGCGGTTAAATTGAATCTCTCCGCGACCCCATTCATTTCTGGCGTATATGAATTTGTTACCTCATGCTTTATACCCAGTTCTGTCAAGAAATTATCCATATCTTTATTACAAAATTCTAGTCCGCCATCAGTTCTAACTGCTATTACCTTTTTACTTAGAAAACGTTCTGCTCGTTTCTGAAATCTTATAAACGTATGAAATACGTCAGATTTATTTCGGATGGGAAATACAGTCACCTTTCTTGAATAATCGTCAATTATACTCAAGAAATATTTATTACCGCCTTGGCTTTCAGTTGGCATTGGACCACAGAGGTCCATATGCAACTATTCCAATGGACGTTTTGATCTTACGGCCCCCGTCTTTTTGAATGAAACTCTCTTGGACTTCGCTAATTTACATGGTATACAATGAGTCTTACCATTATCAGTTAAGCGTGGGAGACCTTTTACACTATCATTTTTACTAGTTTTTACCAAATAATCGTTATTAACATGACAAAAGCGTTGATGCCATATTTCTATTGATCCGTTTTTTGTTTTAGCGGTTACATCACTAAAAAACTAATTTCTTTACTCTTTGGTATAATATAATGATCCGGCTTAAAAAATACAAATTTTCATGGCGTGTCGCCGAGAACAATTTTATCCAGTCTTTATTAAAAACATTAATCTTACCTTTAGTACCCACAAAATGCGCACCTTTACTTTCTAATCTGGAACCGGATAACAAATTTCTCCTCAACTTAGGATTAAATAATACATCAGTCAAAGTTATTTCATGAAAACTCCCCTTATATTTTACCCGAAATCTAAGTGTACCGATTCCTTCTACGGGACAACTTTTATCCTCCGTTGCTAACGACATTTTCATGTTAGTTATCGGTTTAAGATCTAAAAATAAACTCTTGTCATTACAAAAATGACTCGTGGCAGCAGTATCTATTACCCAAACACCTTTATCAAACTCTGTGTTAAAAGTTTCATTTACAGTTGGAGGAGATTTTTGTAGAGACTTTTTCTCTTTACAGTTTACTTTAAGATGCCCGTACTTATTACATACATAACACGGACCTATAGTCTTAATAGATTGTTTAACATTTTTAATAGTTTTACAGTTAAATACCTTACCACTTTTCTTTTGGTAATCATTCTTGCCATTTGGATTTCCATGAGCTGCAGCACCAGGTAACGTCTTCGACTTCTTCGAAGTGAAACTGCTCAAGTAAGCATTCTCCGCTTTCTCCAAATCTTGTTTCATCAACTGAAGACGATTGGCTTCTAATATCAGCTCTGCTTCAATTTTGACAACTCTGAAGTCCTCTTCTTTCCATCTGTAGATTTGTTGCACGGTAGACTGGAATTCCTGAGGAAGCCACCTTATTAATTGAAAGCCTATGTACAGGTCGTCCAATTTATGACCCGCTTCTTGTAGTCTGGTTGCCGCCGTCTTTACACGAGATGTGAAGATTCCAACATCTTCCCCTGGTTGGTATTTTGTTCCAAAAAATTGATCTAATAGTTGAATTACTCTTGCTTTTTTGACTGGTTCGAAGTGATCTTTTAATATCTTCCATGCCGCTACTCCGTCAGTTGTTTCCGTTATCAGATTTTTCAAATCTGAACTGATGTTAGTATAGATCAACGTATAACATCTATCCTTACGAAGTTGTAGATCTAATTTTTCCTTGTATGTTGCCTCTTCATCAGGTTGCTCTGGCTTGGTCTGTATTATAAACTGCCAGCAACCATAATGCATTAAGAGTACTTGCATATCATGCTTCCACGTGTTCCAGTTGTTTTGAGTCAACACTGATATCTGGTTGTTAAACTCCATATCTGTTACTCGATTTAGCGTACTAGCAACAGAGTTCATAAAAAATAGTTCTAGACTGGAACAGTATTTAAATAGACAAAGTTCATGGCCTGGTTCAACTGCTTAGCCTGTCTCGATACAGTACATGGACTGGGCCCATAACCAAATTTGTTACACTTATTGGTAAACTAATTTAAATTTTGCAAAGCTAGCAGTGAAATTTATGTGTCGAGGAGGCATGAAGACGAAAAACAGTTTCTTAAAATTGGCCTTTAATAATCAATCAAAAAGTCACTGCGCTCGTTACTGGAGCGATAAAAAAACAATAAGTTCAAAAAGCAACATTACCAGAGACATCCGATTCGAACCGTCTTCTAATATTGTAAAATTAATTTCTAATCTAAAATGGTGACGCAACCTGCAGTTGCATTGCCAACCAGCCTTTCTCTCCCTCTAAGAGTTAAACCACTCACACACTTCTTATATTTAACCAGCCTTTCTCTCCCTCTAAGAGTTAAACCACTCACACACTTCTTATATTTCCGTTTCTCCTTCCTTTTCCAAAAACTAACATGAGCCGAGTTTAAATACTCGCTCGATTTGCATGGCAGTTGCTGCCAACCACAAATCACGAAACTCAAAAAGATCGGGTTCGAATCGGTGTGCTTACTTTCATTGAGATCATGGAACGGGGTTGGAAAAACAACACAAGGAGATCATAAAAATTTGGATCCGACTTTTTAAATGTCTAACATTTTCAAATAATCTTTATATATGTAATTCTTCTGTGCTTCTGTATGTAACTGAACTTATCCTAAACGGCTGGACCGATTTTGATGAAAGTTTTTGTCTGTTCCAGTGGACTCGAGAATGGTTTAGATTTATAATTCGGTTTAGAAATGTTTATTTAATTAATTTTTTATTTATAAATTGTTGATCTTGGAATGTTTTACATAGGATCCGGCAGACTGCGCTACGATCGCAGTATCGAATATTCAAAAATCTTTTATTTTAAATTTAAGATGTGTGTACAGGACAACGTCTGTAGGGTCCTCTAGTAAGAAATAAAAACTTAATCTGATATTTGATAGAAAGTAATTAATGAAATTTGAAACATAAAGAATTTCTTAATTTATATTGCAGCTTACGATTCGTTTTATTTACCACTTAAGGGCAGTCGGAAACCTCTATACCGACAATGTTAAATTGGCTGTTTTCGAGGTTTTTCTCAAAATCTGTTATATGTACATGCTTGAAATTTTTCATATAATTAAAATACAAATTTCTCATTATACTCAAATGAGCTTTTAGCTAATTTTGAATTTTTCATAATTTATAAAATATTTTATCAAACATAGTTTACGTTAACCCGTTTTTCACATAAAAAAATTTGTAAAAAATAAATTTTGGGGTTTTTACAAAAAAGCTCATTTCAGTATATATTAGCCATCATTATAAATATATCATAAAAAATTTACATACCTGTGAACAGTAGTTTCTAAGAAAAGGAACATCGAACATCAAAATTGACATTTTGAGAAAAATTGATTTTAACGTATAATTACTTTTTAGTTAAAACATGCCACCTCCATATTCTAAATCATCAGCATTTTTTTAGTAGCTCATCATCTTCTTTCTTCCTTTTAAGTCTTTTTTCCTTCCTAACTTCCTTTTTTTTGTAAACAATAGTATTTTGCTCGTAACAGCCTCTGTTTGTCGAGGCACTCCATCGCCTGTACCGTGTAATCACCAGACTCAATACACATTTTCTCAAAATTTCTAGTTTTGATACATTCCCCATATTAAATGAGGAAACTGCATCATATGTACCCAGTGACAAAACTTCTAATTGTACAAATGTTTTCTTCGGGGTACACGAGACCATATTACATTATTTACACTTTCGTTAAGATTTTGCGTACCTCCATGTAAACACTTTTTAGCAATTCTGGATTAGCTAAATCCCTATAAACAGGTCGCATGGCCTCCACAACATCCACAGGTAAACTATTTTTGTGATGATAAGTCTCCCCAAGCAATTCTGCTTTTTAAATTTGCACCACGTATCTGAATCAGATCCATGCTGAGGTTTTCATCGGTTGATAGCTTGTGTAAAAATATTGCCCATATGGCTTGTTGCATGTCCTTCACGCTAGACAAATTTCTGCGGATAGCTAGACCATAATATGCTTGCAGACGGTCGATTTCTGCCTCTGTCAATCTATTTCTTCCGCATAAAGGCTTTCCGTCAGAAAGTTTTTGACCTCTCATCTTAGTTTTCAAGCGTCGAAGACGTGTCCCATTCTTTTCATAACATGACCTATGCATTCTAATTTCTCGACAGAGCAATGGTCACCATATACTTTGTTCTCGACAATAGAAGTAAACGCTTTGGAGTCCCCATCTCCTAAATATTTTGTGTACCGAACATTGTAGAGAGACTGGGAACGCTGAAAAATGGATAGAGCTCCAGCTACTTCCATCTTACCGCTATAGCCTTCAAAATTTCTCTTACAATTTTGAAGATGCTTGGTTTTGTTCGGACAAATACAATGTTTTGAAAAAACTTCGACATCTATAACTTTGCCGGTATCAACACTTGTGACTGTCACCAAGCCATTCTTCGAAGAAAAACCACGCTTCTGCCAGCTACCATCAACAGCAACAGCAAGGTCCCTTTTTCCATCATTTTCATCAACGGCTTCACGAACAGCTTCTGCCATACTGTGTTCACAGGTTTCTCTTGTTGCCTGCAGTAAAATGTGGTTGTACTTTGAGAATTTTGTGGGTGGCGGGGAAGATTCATGATACCGCAAAACATCCTAGCAGACTCAGCACCTTTACCTATGCATCGCATAGCATACACTAGCCGGGTATTCAGTTCGTAATTCTCAGAACTATCGCATTTCTTGGAGTTAAAAAAGTATAGTTATATTTACAAGAAGGACATTTTAAGTGAAACTTCACAGCTTCACCACAGTTACTTTCACTGAGGTGCAACCTGAGTCCTGTTTTTTCACACTTTATACATTTTACAGCTTCAAAAAACACACAAGCTAAAAGGTTAATGTCCACAATAACATTTCTGAAACCAGAAAAAGCCTCATCGAATATGAAATATCCATGTTTACAATTTTTCTCTCACTGGCAGATGGTTCAGTTTCATTAGTACAAAGCTTTGCACCATCAGCACAATTTTTTCATCAGCAGAGTTCTTTGGAACAGTAGAATTGCTTTCACCACAACCATCATTACTTTTATTACATCTTCCTTTATTAAAAACTCCTCTTCGTTTCTTAAATACTTTAGTCGATGCTCTAGGCATGGTAAAGTCGATATATTATAGCAATTTTTTTTTGAAAGTTTAAGCTTAATAATGTTAAAGAATACTTGCGAGTTCAAAAATTATAACGCAGTTTTGAAAGTGTAAACAAACACTGATTTGACCGTTAAAAATACAGTGAAGTTTCAAATGGGTTAGGAAATAAAATAATAAAAGGCTCAATTTATACAATAAAAGATAAATGTTTTGATTTATACCAGACGCTCAACTTTTAAGCCAAAACAAAAAACTTTGTTTACTTTTACGCTTGTCAAATGGGCGTGGCCCAGTTTCAACGATTATTTAAAAAGAGGTTTTTAGGGCTTCTACTTACCCTAGAGGTTAAAGTAAGGTATTTTAGAAAGGTTAAAATCTGTACTATGTGGAAATGTAAAAATCTCAAATTGTCAAAAAAATCAAATTTTACCTTTCCGACTGCCCTTAAGGACATTTTAAATCATTTTGTTCAAGTTTCATGAAAAGAAGGGGTAAAACTGTTTTCTTTTGAAATGAATTTAAGTGTTTAAAACTTCTTGAAAAGAAACTTAACTGTTGAGCTTTGAAAATAGATAATATGCGTAAAACTAATTAAATAATTATCTTTTAACGGAAACTTAGTAATTATTTTATTGAGACAGTACAATTTTAAATTCAAGTATTTATTCTGCAATTAAGAAAACTTTTTGTTACATCTAACTTAATCCGCGGAATTTGGTTGAAAAGACTTCTTTTTTCTTTGAAAGAATGCCTATTAATTAATTAATTTAAAAGTTTGAACCGTTCATTAATTTTTTTCCTTTAAAATATTTGTGTGGTTAATTAAATGTTTAAATAAAACTATTAAATTAGCTAATCCTAATTAATTCCAGATGAACAAAAGTCAGCGATCAATTTTTCTAAAAAAAAATTAACATAGTTTTAACGAATGGATAATTTTAAATTTAATAGTATCTAGGTAGATTATTTATTGCTGTATACAGTTAATTATGAATTATAAGGCAGTATAATTTTCAGGCATTAAAATAATGCAAAATACGCTCAAATGAATTGATGTATTAAAAAAATATGTAATCTTTGTTCAGCTTTCAGCTGAATATGCTACTTTTGTAATGATGTTACCCCTGGGGTCGCTTCCTCGTCATCTTGTTTACCTAAAGCTGTGGGAGGGAACGATGAATGACCAATACGTTCCATGATAAATCTATTTTATTATTGCCAATTTTAATATTCCAGAACAAGCAATCTATAAAAGTTAACCTTAGGAGTGATATAAAGAAAGCAACAACCTTGCGTGAACACGCGCACGAAATCAGCTTAATTTAGCTTTAATCAATCCTATCTTAATAATTCTGGATTCACTAATTTAGTCTATTAACCAAAATCCGTCTTTTAATCAAGATGCGTAATTCTAATTCTTACCATTGTAACATTGTGTTCAGATGCTCCGTTCTTTCTGACTTACGATTATTAAACTCTAACTTTAAGATACACTAACTAATTTGCATCTCAGGGTTTCTTCTTGAGAGGGATGGCTGTGAAATAAACGCGAATGCTAGCCCAAAGATTTCACTAGAGGATTAGTTGTTGAAAGTCCCGTAAAGACCCGTCACACTTTGCTATGTTTATTAAAAAAGTACCAGGTGAACCAAAAGTTCGTCCAAACATTAAAAATTCTTAAAAAGAAAGAAAGAATGATAAAGAAATACATTTTACAAAATTGGACTTTTTTTAGTAGAAAAAAATTTTTTAGCTAAAATTATTACCGGTAGAGGGCGCTGAGAGAGAAGATCCAAAACACAATGTGTAGGACTACAGTACTTCCTTTAAATTATTCTTGTAATAACAACTGTTCATCATGACCCCCAGAACATTGTCCAACACAAGTAAGGTGGCTCCCAGCTACCGTTACAGCTGAATGTAACATACTGGAATGAACTGCAAAAATCTCAAGACAGATAGAATGGTACACAGGAGATTTCAATAGACCCACAACTAGAAGTCGACTGAAGTAAGGTCGGCAAAACATGTTGGCCACTCGATCTTCGAATCCCGACCAATCACTCTGTTCTCACTAAAGGTAATCAACAGAAATCATTTTACTGCATTGGCATAGAATAGAGGTGTGACATTCTAAATGAAGCTAGAGTTAATCCTAACGTATATTAAAATTAAGTTCTGAAACAGATTCACTGATGAACGCTTCTGCAATTATATTGCAACGGTAGCCTCAACTTATTTTCTTAACATTAAAAAACTTGCTGATGACAAAAAAAAAAGTCTCATACTTCTCATTAAAATTAGTAAGTTCGATAAAAAAATCTATTATTACATTTATTATTTATTACTAACTACACTTCAATTTTTTTCTTATGTACAATTCGATTTCAGTTTAAATGAAACTGATTTCATATTTATTGGAAGGGAAAGTTTATATGCAATAAGCATGCATACAGGTTTTAGAAAGTTGATAGTTCTTTTGGTTTGCGGCTCATAGTAGTTTGCGGCTCATAGTAGTTTGTGGCTCATAGTAGTTTGTGGCTCATAGTAGTATGTAAAAATGGTATGGTAGCTCAGAAGCTTCTAAGTTTGGCGCGGTAAGGCAATTCCAGAGATGATTCAAAGTTTATACATAGTTATTAGAAAATTGTACTCTGTTTCCCTTCGCTTTCAGGAACGTCGTTATGTACTGAACTAAGAAAATGCAATTAAATTGAATATTAAATTCCTTTTATTTACACACACACACACACACAAACGCACACGAACGCACACACACGTACACACACACACACGCACACACACACACACACACACACACACATATATATATATATATATATATATATATATATATATATATATATATATTATGAAGAATCGAACGTGTGTTCGCTGGAAAAAGTAGAAAAACAATATAAAATAATATAATTTGGAATGAATATATTAAGTTTTTTTTATTTTATTTCACAATGACTATTTGTATTTTAAAAATTGACAAACCTTTTTGACTACTAAGCAAAATTTATATAGAATTAACGTTTAAATGAGCGTTCTAATAAATATGCTATAATATCATATAGCCATTTATTATTTCTCTTACCAGCGCTTAATTTCCAAGATTAGTTATGCTGTTAGAAATAATTACGATTAAACGTTTGACGATTATTAATTATCCGACTTAACTCTTGAAAAATGAACTCACGTGTGAAAGTACAAGAAAAATGATTCCGTGGTTACTCATGCGAAATATCACCGCATCATTTTCCTAATAATTAATAAATGATGAATAGATGATTTTGCTGGGGAAAATCATACACACCCAGACGGGATAACACATTTGATGGATATGAAAACCCAATCATGTGATGACAGTTCACAAAATCCACACCACAGTTAATTAATTCGATAAATCACTTCACGCACACCCATTACAAAATTGCGCTGCAACGTTGCACGCACCTTTTCTGTCCAGATGTGCAGCCTTAAAATTTAATCAGCAGAAGATCATGGCAGTGTGCGGTTTGTAGCTTGCCCCATTACAGCTCAGTTAGTGGCTTCTGTGCCGGGGCTGACAAAATAGCTTTTGCCATTAATGAAAGGGGCGATGAGTCGAAGTGGCTTAGAGGGCGTCATTTTGATTTATGTGATCCGAACTCTCCCGGATTCCCGGTTGCTCTCCACCCCCACTCCCATTTGGCCTTGGAAAGGGTGATCTGGCGATAGATCGAATTTTAAAGGGCTTGCAGGGAGAGGTGGGTTGAGTATCTGTTGATATTCCTCGGCGGATTTCGATTTGATTTGCAAGTGATAGTCGAAGTTGAGAATTCAGGGTCTTACAGTTAAGCATGGTGTATTTCAGCACTCTCAGGTAATTTAGAGAAGATAAGGTGCAAATGGATGAGAGGGTTGATTTGGAGATGATAATTTAGTTAGCATAGGTGATATTATCAAGGGAATTTAGTTCAGGATGGCAAAAAAAAGAGAAAATATATAATAAGGCTATAAATTTCAGAATTTTAAATTTTTGTAATGGGATTTCAGCTTGCAAACTAAATATGGTAATCAGTTAATAAGTGCTAAGCGAGTGATTTCTTATTTCCATCCAATGTAAATCAGCACGAGTTCTGTTGGCAATGAACCTCATATTTTGAATGTCGTTCAAGTGAGGAAGATGTGTGTGTGTGTGTGACATTCGAGCTTTCTTCAAATTCCCACATCGAACCAACGGGTGGACTTTGAGTCCAGGCAGATTTAGCGTGCATCAGCCCCTCTGCATTTAAATAGTGCTGCAAGCTTTCTATATATATATAGCTATTTATATTATTTATAAATTTTTTAAAAAATAGTATTAGTAAAAAATTTTCAAATTGAAATTGATATTTGACTTCCAGTAAATATGCCTTTTGATAGATAATCCCTGAAAGTGTTATATCTATGTCTGAATCAGTAGAAAATAATCTACTATCAATCTAATTCGTAGACAATTTTCTGAGCCACCGGAAGATAATTCATTATGTAACAACATCTAATACATTTATTTTATTACATGTTCTGACAAAACTGTTGTCTTTTTTGTTTTTTTGCTGTTTGTATTTGTGCTTTATTTTATGAATTTGTAAACTAATACATTTATATTTTATTTTAAACCTTGCACTTACAAATTATTTTCTATGAAAAGTAACTCGATAAAAAAGAAAATATTTATCGAGAGAAGATAATTACCGCATATACCGGCGAATAGCGCACACTTTTAACGCAAAAAAAAATAAGATTGAAATTTGCGCACATGTGTTACGTGCCGAGTATAGAGAAATATCTTTAAAAAATACGAAGAAAAGATGAGTGCATAAAAATTAGAATTTGAAAAATGCTTTTGGCATTTTTTAATGGTTTTCACCTTCTAACATCTTTATATTCCACTGTCGTTTTCAATATTCTTTGAATGGGTTATAGATAAACACATCTAAAGGTTAATCTAATGACGATCATCCACCCGCTATTAATTTCATGCCTGTACTGCACTCAGTCAGGAATTTCTTCGTATTATTCGTTCGATAGGATCTGAACATGATCCAAACTAAGAGAATGTTTGGATTTTTTAAAACACCACGAGATATTTTCGCCAAACATTTCTTATACACAATTTTACATCATTTTCATTTATACAATGTGTTGGAAAGCGGAAAATCAGGAAAAAATTTTTTTCGGGAAAATTAGATTTACGCGTACGCGCGAAATCGGATTCCTTTTAACCCTGGAGGAGGCTCGATACTAACGTTAGTAGTCTCGCGGGTTGACGGAGTCACCACAATACCTTTTCCAATTCCTACTATTAATTCACACTCTTCCTATGTGTATATATACACTGCTAGACAATTGCTAAGGACGGATCCCAAATTGCTATGTAGCATAACATTAAGCGAGACATGAGGCCTAGTAGGATAAAATATAGTTGCCACACTGTTCAGACATTAGAATAAAGAATATTTATTGATCTGGAAAGTACAAAAGCTGTGAAACATTTGAAAGGAAAAAAAATGTTCATTTGATCTGCGTACGGAGAAATGGAACAATGCATCTAAAAGTCAGCAGGCACCTTAAAGAAAGGTATCAGTACGGGATATGTCCACCGTGGAGTGTGATGCAACATTCCACTCGTCGTACCATACTTTGCACAACATTATCCAGCAGCTGTTGAGGCAATTTATCCCATTCCTCTGTGAGTGCACGGATGAGGTGTTCTTGTTTGTCGGAGGATAGTTTCGACCAGCAACTTGCCTCCCCAAAGCATCCCACACATTTTCAATGGGGTTTAGATCTGGAGAACGCGCTGGCCATACGAGACGTTGAATACCCTCGCTGTCTAGACAATCCTGAACAGCGAGTGTTCGATGACATGTTGCGTTGTCGTCCATAAAAACAATATTATCACCGACAGCACCACGGAAAAGACGAACATGAGGAAGTAGAACTTCATCAATGTATCGGTGGCCCGTCATAGTCCCATTCGCAACCACATGTAGGCGCGTGCGTCCATTGATCATGATGCCGGCCCACACCATGATACTGCATGTCGGGTATCGGTCCTTTTCCTGGATATTTTCTGGACGATAAGCAGTACCACTCTAGCGCCAGATCAGTTGGCGTCTGCAATCCGATGACAGACTGAACCTACTCTCATCTGAGAATAGTACGCATGCCCAGTCCTGTTCAGTCGAATTGTGATGTTCACGACACCATTGCAAACGGGCAGTACGGTGCTGTCTGGTCAATGGAACACACGCAACAGGTCTGCGTGCGTATAGTCCTCCTCCCCTCAAACGTCTGGCAACAGTTTTTCGGGAGATCTGCTTTCCTGAGGCAGCAAGAAACTGATTTGCCACCTGCTGAGCTGTGGTGCGCCTGTTCCTTTTTGCTGATAGGACGATATATCTGTCTTCTGCAGGCGTCGTACTTCTAACACGACCTTCCCCGTGCCGTCTACTACACATTCCAGTAGTTTTAAATGACTTCCACAGCCGTGAAACAACGCTGTGAGCGATGTCGAACTCCCTGGCAACATCTGTTATTTTTCGCCCTTCTTCGATCTTTCCAATAATTCGGCCACGCATAAAATCATCTATGTGATGTCGGGAAGACATGCCAAAAATTTTAAGTTCGTCTATTAAATCTTTCCTGTAAAACTTTGACTTGAAACAACAACTGTCCACACGCGTCAAAACCTTTAAAGTTCTTATGAACGCTATCACGTGATGAACAGACGTGGAAAAAAATTTGCATACTCATACTTCTTACTAATATCCCGCACTTATTCTAATTTTCCACATTTTGCTTCCTTTCATTTTGTGGTTGCTATGGATGATAGTGTCATCCGTCCTTAGCAATTGTCCAGCAGTGTATATATATATACATCCTGTTCAAATTTTCAATTGTTAATAAAATACTTTTTATTCCTCCACTCAAGTTCAAATACATTTTTTTAAAACTTGTAGTAGATAATACTTGATGTTAATATAGTTTTTTTCAAATTGTAATGTTTTAAATAAACTAAAAACTGAACAAATTGTAACAAAAATAGTAGTCCAACACCATTTATAAAAATGAAATTTTCTTGTTGCGTCCCTGTAGCGCAATGGATAGCACTTTGGACTTCTAATCCTAAGGTCATGTGTTCGAATCCCATCTGGGATGCCATAATGTTTGAGAATGTGATTTCCTTTTCAATGTACTAATTTATTTGAAAAAGTAAATGTAATTAATGAATAAACACAGTAGCAAAAACAAAAATAACATTCCCACTACATAAATAGAAAGGAAAATGGAAAATCGCTTTCTATTTTTCCACTTAATATTGGGATTCTGTCATATGTATATACATATTTATATTAATTGCAATTATTTAATAAAAAGTAACTAAAATAAAATTATTCTTTGTTTACCTAAGTAGGAATTGTGTGTGTGTGACTTTAATATTTTTTTCTTATAATACTTGTTTCTTCTGATTTTATTGCACAGGTTAAAAATCGTAATTCTAATACTTAATAACCTTTACGGTCTTTTTAATTTTTTCTTTGATAATTTGAGAAAAAATACTATGATATTGAACTAAATATTTCATACATTCGAGTCTTAAGGGACACTTTTCGCTAACATTACATGAATGATATTTGTAGGCATAACTGTCTTATTTTGTTCAAGCTATTGTAGTTTTTTTTTGGAGTTAGTTATCCACAAATAGCATGCTGATCTTTTTCTTGCTTGTGTTTTTTGATAGGGCGCAGTGCGTGCACTTGTTGCTTCTTATCTTTCTTAATGGAGAATTTTTAGGTAGCATTTGAAAACTTTCCTTTCAAATCAAACTTTTAATGTTAATCACTTTTCTCAAATTAGTTTTAGCTATCAACATTGCATTATTTCATCAGGTTCTTCCCTTGCTTGATCAGTTTCAGTTTCATCCAATAAAGATCGTGCACACACACACACAGATGCCCATTTCTTTATTTATATCCTGTTCATTAACATTTATAAACTACAATGAGTGGTACTACGCAGCAATGATTACGACTACGCCGTTCCCAGGGGGGAAATGTAGCCTGTTCATAGAAAATATTTTAGAACAAAAGTAGTCACGTGAGAAAATCGGTCACCCCCAAATACCTCAAAATTGTAAAAAACGTTTGTCACTCCCGAAAAAGAGGGAGATTACAAATATTTAACAAATACAAAAGGGGTATGTAAAAAATATATTTGTGTGCCCATGAGTGAGTGAGTGATTGTTGGGTTATACGGCGCAAGAGCCAAATCTGGCCAAACTGCGCCAAACATTTGTTAAAACATTAGATAAAATAATGGTCTGGACGGGAAGAGAAGGAAAAGGGAAATAGCATGACAAGAAAGAGGGTCGAAAATAGAAAAGAATCACTAGGGTACCCAGGGTTTGTAAAGCCCGTGTTTACCAAAGAGTGTTAAACCCTTTGGGAAAAGGAAAATATCACTAAGACACCTCGGGATTGTGACATCCGTACTCACCTAAAGAAGGTGAGCCCCCTGAGGGTTTAGTGCCCATGAAAACTGTCATATAGGAGGATACTGACAAGGTCATCGGTAACAAATAAACATTTGTCCTTGAATTAAAGATTTCGTGAACCTGGCGGGGGGGACACAGTGCCCCACATGACAGCTCTCGGGTTAAAAAGTAACTGTGGGTTTATTGTTGTACTGTCCGATAAGCAGAGAAAATTACGGTGAAGCGAGGTATTTCGTGATATTTTTTTTTATGTAAACCGTATTTGTAAAACGTTAAGAGCATTTGCACTTGTATATTTTAGCTTTCTTCATAAAAGCAGGATGTCCAATATACGGCGAGTATTCGTTAAAATTAAAAAATCCAGTTTTTTAAGTATAGGTGCGCATTATACGCCTGTCCGCGTAATACGTCCGAATATGCAGTAATCCTTTTTGAAAACATTAAAAAGGTTTCCGTTGATATTATAATAGATTTAACTGTATCAATTGGGGATTTTAAATTAATTAACTCCAAATGCAGTATATGAATACGATAAACGAAGTTGGGCAATTTTTTCGATTTCAAAAAGAAAAAGAAAAAGTTACATTTAATAAAGTTATGTCTGAAATATATATATATATATATATATATATATATATATATATATATATGGAATATATATATATATATATATATATATATATATATGGAATTTTCACATTTCAAGACATACAAAATATTCTTTTTGTTGGTATATTTAAGAAATAGACTTTTATCCTTTTATTAATGTATTTTGATGTTAAAACAAGCATGTTTCTTTATTTTATTTTATTTTGATATCTATAACTGTTTAACTCCCGGATTACTAAGAGCAGAGTGCTAAGTCATATAAATGAAAAAGATATAGATTTATATGGTAGAGAGAGAGAGAGAGAGGATTTCCTAGAAAGTTTTTATTGGGATCAAACAAATATTTGTGAGTATATAAGACAAATATTCTTTGAGAAAACATTCACAGTCTGCTTGAGAATGTTTAAGAAAATGTGAATGTTCTTTCCTTTTCCTTATATCCAGGGAATTTGAACTCCATAGTGAAACCTTGCAAAGTTTACTTAGAAAGATTAGCCCCAGACAATACAGTATTTTATTCTTTAAATATTGTAATCCGTTTACTATTGGAACAGATATTTTCAGACGAATAAGAATATTATAACTATTGTTATCAATACAAGAAAATAAAACTATGTAATAAATAGAATAGAATATTTTGAAAATCTTCAAATGAGAGATACGATAGAAAGATATCAACGATAGAAAGAAAAAAAACATCAGTATCCGCATACAGCGTACGGTAAAATCAGTTGTAGCCAGCTTTCAGTAGCCCGTACGATGTACGTGTAAATCAGTTAAGGAGTTAATTGCTTTTATTTGAGTTTTTTTACTATTTTACTATTTGTATCCGGGAATATTGATTGATTAAAAATTTATTTGCTAGTTGATTATTAGTTTGTAAGTTTAGGTTAGTCAAATGAGCCTAAAAAGAACTTAAAAAAATTGGATTATAAAATAGAATGCAAAATCATATTTGGGATGAACTTTCTTAAAAGAAAAAATTGCTTTGAAATAAATCATTCAAAAAAGTTAAAATAATACCAAAATATAAATGAAAATAATACATTGCTTTGGGGGACTATGATTTTAGTTACTTAATTTGCTTAACATTTTTATTAATCAAGTAAAGTTAAGTACATAAATGGGAGGATTAATAGTTGATTTAAAAACGCCCTTTAGCGCTGCATTATTTTAAATAAAGTAACAATTGTACAATATATATTTAGCATTTTAATATAATTTAAAAAACTAAAATTGCTACATTTTCGAAAGAAGTACATGATTTGTTAAGTATGAAGCTGAATCTTATAAAATTTTCAATTTCTGTGAATTGTGCTAATTACTCTTAAATGCTAATATTCATGGAAGTTTTGAATTAAACAAGAAATATAAATAAAAATGAGGGATTAAAGATGATGTGCGGGATTATTTTCCTGGTTTAAGTGATAGTTAAGTAGAGGAATTTTTGTATCTGAAATTAAAATTCATCCACTTTGCCTTTATAAGAAATAAAGTAAATTTATGTGGCATGTAATATCTATATTTAAAAATTAATCTCGAGAGAAATCCTCGTAAAGAAAAATAAAAATGAAAAACTTTTTAAAAATATTCTATTGAAGTCATAATAAGCGCAAATTAAGATTAAAATTGCTAATGCGGTCGTGCAAAAGATTTTAAAATCGCAGAACAGTGTGTTGTTCCTAGGAATAAATAACATGAGGGGAATTAAGATGTATTTATAGTTATGTATTAGTGCTTTGACATAAACTAGTTTTTTTTTATGAAATGCATTTATTCTTATTGCCGTATATGTTAAAGTGCACAGCTGGAATTAAACCCAAACATCATTGAACAGTTTTTCTACCTTAGTTTCTTCTCATCGCCGTGTTTGTTTAAAAATAAGAAATTTAGAAGAAACATGAAATAAATAAAAGAAATATGTTTATTCACATAATCACAGATATATATGGCAATTAACATATTTCTTCTATTTGTTTCACATTTCTCCTAGGTTTCAACAACAGGAAAAGTATGCAATACGGGTCACACAAATAAAAGTGACATTTCTGTAATAACTTCGCAATTTGACTGCGCATGCTTTCATAGAGAATGAAAAAGGTTGGACATGCATGCTATACCGTCAGATCTAGCCAGATGCATATGTGATAGCGTGGAAGCATGTTAAAAGGTATCATTTGCATCATGGATATCTCCAAACGGTACGACTGTCAATGCTGCCTCATACTGTGCCACATTGCATAGACTGAGAAATAATACCTAGAACCATTGATGTGGCTTGCTATGCGGCGGGATTATCATCCTACATGATAATGCTCGTCCTCAAAATGCTTTGGGGGTGCCAAACATTACTCCAGATATTCCGCTGGGAGTTTCTCTAACATTCCCCTTAGAGTCCGGATCTCTCGCCATGTGAATTCCTTGTTTTCGGTCGGTCCACAGAAGAAAGTTCTGAAGGGACGGCCATTTCCCGACGATAATGGAATCCAAGCTGATGTTGAAAATTGGTTCCACCACTAAAACACCGGGTATCCATCATGCCATGGACCACTATGACACTTGTTTAAACCTACAAGAGGACTTTATCTAACCTATCTGTTACGTCTGTATTACTTCTTTCATTTGTATAGTAATTTATATTAATAACATTAAGCTATTTATCAAAACGACTTTAGTGCTACTTTCATTTGGGTGGCTCTTACATTAAAGAATTTCTGGTATGAGATAAGTTTTCACATCTCATTCAATCTAAATAAATTTTGTAAGAGGCTTGTTCGAAAAGTTAATTTCTTTTTCTCTCTATGGAGGACTTGATGGTATTTTATCTCAACAAAATCCAAATTTAAGCAGCACTAAATGTTTCGAAAGGTGATATAGCACGGTTTGTTTTCACAATAGCTTTTGTTTGATGGCCTACCAAAAACGACAATTTGAAAGCTACATTTTTGGCACATTTTACTTCATTACTATCGAAAAAGTAAAAAATGGTTTTCAAGTTAGAAAATAATTTTTTTTCATGTATATGGAGAAGATGTACATTGACAAAACGTTATTACCACAACTGGTCCTTAAAATTTCGTTCTGGTAGTTTTGATGTTGCAGATACACCACATTTTGGATGGCCAGTTGAAACTTGTCATGTCAAAATAATGCCATTGGTTCATGCAAACCCCCTAATAACAACTCGCGAGATGATAAAAAGGATGCGAGGGCCCATACAAGTTTGGTAACTTGCACGGATTGAATGTGATATACTACTACACCCACAATATTTTCCACATCTTGTACCTTTGGATTTTTATTTATTCATGTCTCTACAAAATTATTTAGATTACAAAACTTGTACTTGAAATAAGAACGTCAAAAAGAAGTTGGTTCCGTTTTCTGCCAGCAAAGCAATGAGATTGAATCATGTTACTTCCAGAAAGATGGCAAACGGTATTGAATTAAAATGGAGAACATATTATTCAATAAAATACTATTCACTTCAAAAAAGTAATATTTTATTTTTACTGCAAAAAAATGATATTACTTTCCAAAATCCCCTATGAAAATAATATTTATAAAGATATACCTACAATCATATGACAGCGTTTTTCAAACTGTAGGAGTGCACCCATAGGGAAGCGGGAAAAATCTATGAGGACGGTGCGAGCATTTTGAAAAGTCGGGGGAAAAAGATTATTAAAAGAAATTATTAATATACTGAAAGGGGAAACCAACAAAATAGGTTATTACATAATAAAGAATAAAGTACACATTTATACTGACATAATAAAGAATAAAGTACACATTTACTCTGACATAATACATTTATAAATGCATCAGTATTGCACAATGTGTTTTATAAATAAATAAATAATATTAAGTTAAGAATAAGTTTAAGAATTACTAATGAACAGGAGGGGGAGAAATAAATAAACAAATCCTTTGCAAACACTACCAAAGTCGTTTTACTGTATTGCAAAACATTCGGAATAATTTTATGGACTGCATTGCACAGAGAAAAGATGGTACTTCGGAAAAACGTATATGTACGACAGGGGCAATCAACGCTTAGGTTGAGCGAGACGTTTATATACCCTGGTAGAACTTAAGACTTTAAGGGCAGTCGGAAAGGTAAAATTTGATTTTTTTGACAATTTGAGATTTTTACATTTCCACATAGTACAGATTTTAACCTTTCTAAAAATACCTTACTTTAACCTCTAGGGTAAGTAGAAGCCCTAAAAACCTATTTTTAAATAATCGTTGAAACTGGGCCACGCCCATTTGACAAGCGTAAAAGTAAACAAAGTTTTTTGTTTTGGCTTAAAAGTTGAGCGTCTGGTATAAATCAAAACATTTATCTTTTATTGTATAAATTGAGCCTTTTATTATTTTATTTCCTAACCCATTTGAAACTTCACTGTATTTTTAACGGTCAAATCAGTGTTTGTTTACACTTTCAAAACTGCGTTATAATTTTTGAACTCGCAAGTATTCTTTAACATTATTAAGCTTAAACTTTCAAAAAAATTGCTATAATATATCGACTTTACCATGCCTAGAGCATCGACTAAAGTATTTAAGAAACGAAGAGGAGTTTTTAATAAAGGAAGATGTAATAAAAGTAATGATGGTTGTGGTGAAAGCAATTCTACTGTTCCAAAGAACTCTGCTGATGAAAAAATTGTGCTGATGGTGCAAAGTTTTGTACTAATGAAACTGAACCATCTGCCAGTGAGAGAAAAATTGTAAACATGGATATTTCATATTCGGATGAGGCTTTTTCTGGTTTCAGAAATGTTATTGTGGACATTAACCTTTTAGCTTGTGTGTTTTTTGAAGCTGTAAAATGTATAAAGTGTGAAAAAACAGGACTCAGGTTGCACCTCAGTGAAAGTAACTGTGGTGAAGCTGTGAAGTTTCACTTAAAATGTCCTTCTTGTAAATATAACTATACTTTTTTTTAACTCCAAGAAATGCGATAGTTCTGAGAATTACGAACTGAATACCCGGCTAGTGTATGCTATGCGATTCATAGGTAAAGGTGCTGAGTCTGCTAGGATGTTTTGCGGTATCGTGAATCTTCCCCCGCCACCCACAAAATTCTCAAAGTACAACCACATTTTACTGCAGGCAACAAGAGAAACCTGTGAACACAGTATGGCAGAAGCTGTTCGTGAAGCCGTTGATGAAAATGATGGAAAAAGGGACCTTGCTGTTGCTGTTGATGGTAGCTGGCAGAAGCGTGGTTTTCTTCGAAGAATGGCTTGGTTACAGTCACAAGTGTTGATACCGGCAAAGTTATAGATGTCGAAGTTTTTTCAAAACATTGTATTTGTCCGAACAAAACCAAGCATCTTCAAAATTGTAAGAGAAATTTTGAAGGCTACAGCAGTAAGATGGGAGTAGCTGGAGCTCTATCCATTTTTCAGCGTTCCCAGTCTCTCTACAATGTTCGGTACACAAAATATTTAGGAGATGGGGACTCCAAAGCGTTTACTTCTATTGTCGAGAACAAAGTATATGGTGACCATTGCTCTGTCGAGAAATTAGAATGCATAGGTCATGTTATGAAAAGAATGGGGACACGTCTTCGACGCTTGAAAACTAAGATGAGAGGTCAAAAACTTTCTGACGGAAAGCCTTTATGCGGAAGAAATAGATTGACAGAGGCAGAAATCGACCATCTGCAAGCATATTATGGTCTAGCTATCCGCAGAAATTTGTCTAGCGTGAAGGACATGCAACAAGCCATATGGGCAATATTTTTACACAAGCTATCAACCGATGAAAAACCTCAGCATGGATTTTGTCCCTCTGATTCAGATACGTGGTGCAAATTTAAAAAAGCAGAATTGCTTGGGGAGACTTATCATCACAAAAATAGTTTACCTGTGGATGTTGTGGAGGCCATGCGACCTGTTTTTAGGGATTTAGCTAATCCAGAATTGCTAAAAGAGTGTTTACATGGAGGTACGCAAAATCCTAACGAAAGTGTAAATAATGTAATATGGTCTCGTGTACCGAAGAAAACATTTGTACAATTAGAAGTTTTGTCACTAGGTACATATGATGCAGTTTCCTCATTTAATACTGGGAATGTATCAAAACTAGAAATTTTGAGAAAAATGTGTATTGAGCCTGGTGATTACACGGTACAGGCGATGGAGTGCCTCGACAAACAGAGGCTGTTACGAGCAAAATACTATTGTTTACAAAAACAAAGGAAGTCAGGAAGGAAAAAAGACTTAAAAGGAAGAAAGAAGATGATGAGCTACTAAAAATGCTGATGATTTAGAATATGGAGCTGGCATGTTTTAACTAAAAAAGTAATTATACGTTAAAATCAATTTTCTCAAAATGTCAATTTTTGATGTTCGATATTCCTTTTCTTAGAAACTACTGTTCACAGGTATGTAAATTTTTATGATATATTTATAATGATGGCTAATATATACTGAAATGAGCTTTTTGTAAAAAACCCCAAAATTTATTTTTTACAAATTTTTTTATGTGAAAAACGGGTTAACGTAAACTATGTTTGATAAAATATTTTATAAATTATGAAAAAATTCAAAATTAGCTAAAAGCTCATTTGAGTATAATGAGAAATGTGTATTTTAATTATATGAAAAATTTCAAGCATGTACATATAACAGATTTTGAGAAAATGTACCTCGAAAACAGCCAATTTAACATTGTCGGTATAGAGGTTTCCGACTGCCCTTAAAGCCCTTATGCAGCTTTAACGTCAAAGTATAATTTTATTAAATTGAATAAATTGTTACTGCATAGAAAGGGAAGAGAGAGGGAGGGGGTGCGAGGAGAAAATTATGATTGAATATTCGTCACAAATATTGAAAATTTGAGAAGCTTTGCCGTATGATATATATGTAGCACTTCTGACTTAATTTAAGGTATTTAATTATTAAGATATTATTTCTGATTAATGTCATCGCACAGAATTTAGGACAAAACATTTCGTTAAAAAGAATTTCACATTTATTTAGCTACGAAAAAATCCAAAATATACATAAAACATTAGCTGAACGAAAAACATCACATGCGCAGTTTACAGAACGTTCACAAAAACATTAACTGTTCATTAGTGACATCTCAACCTTTTATAATTTTGGACAACCGGTAAAGGCTTTTCTGATTGGTCTGCACACGCGTGTGCTGAAAGATTGCATCATCCTGTTTTAAAAAACACTCAAGTTTCAGTTTTTGCGAAATAAAATTGTACTTATTGCCTATTAAGTGGGTATATATATATGTATATATATATATATATAGAGAGAGAGAGAGAGAGAGAGAGAGAGACAGAGAACTTCTTTTCTAAAAATTTGATTAAATTCCATATTCATTCAAAAATAAGTTATACAGAAGACACAGAATAAGTATATTAATAAATAATTGA
Organism: Trichonephila clavipes; assembly: GCA_019973935.1. Taxonomy (NCBI): domain Eukaryota; kingdom Metazoa; phylum Arthropoda; class Arachnida; order Araneae; family Nephilidae; genus Trichonephila; species Trichonephila clavipes. The sequence continues at coordinate 1,186,694 of BMAU01019951.1, read as the reverse complement.
AAGTATGTTGCAAAAATCTTGAGATCTCTTTCAATTTATTATTTTTTTTGTTAGAAGAATATTAATGCAGTATAGATTTTATGTACATATACATATATATGCAAATATTAATCCTTAAAAATATAGAAACTGAAATAACTTAACTTATAGAAAATATGTAAAGGTTATTTTTAGCTCTGATAAAATAAAAATAATGAACTCCTTTTCCATTTCCTTTAGCAAATATCGTTAGGAAATTTTATTTCCTTTTCACCATTCCCTTATGAGTTTCTTAGCTTATATCTGGAGTATCTTCCATTGCGACGTACTTCTAGAGATGATATTGGAAAAAAGATGTTTCATATCGATAAATATAAAAATAGAATTTAAATATTACATTGTTTATCCCAGCGGAAATTGCCTTTTGTAATATGAAGAGTAATTTACATGTGAGAGTCATTCACTCTCAATACTCTGCATAAGATCGCATTAAAAGGGAGATTATTTTAAATTAAGGGGAAACAATTTCATCAAGTATTCAAAAGTATTGCTTTGAAAAATTCATTAAAAATTCACGTGTTTTTCAAAAAGAATTCAAATGATGTTTTAAAATAGCAGATCGGTTGAGAGCAGAACTGGAAAATTATTTATTGAAGACAATCATCATATTCTGATTTTTAATTAAAAAAATCATTTTGTATCATTTGCATTGTATTATATTGTTCAAGGGGTTTAAATGTAATAAGAATCCAGAATTCGAAAGGAAGTATTTTAAACCTGTGAACGAAACTCCTCAGTTAAATTAAAAGAAATATATGCAAATTTAAGAAAATATCATTGATACAATTTGATTTTAAACGATGTATGTAAATCTGTAGTTAAAGAAAGAGATGTTATCCAGCCTATTATAGCGCTTCGTATTCGTAACATTTTAAATATAAATATTTTATAAAATTAATAAAATCTTGAGTTTTCTATCGAACATACAGTCAAACTCCGCTTCAACTAATGTATCGGGACCAAAATGTTTTCGTTAATTCGAGATTGTTCATAATATTGGGATCCATAAAATACGAATTTCTTGCACTTACTATTTTGGAAAATTTATAATAAGCAGCTATACAAAAAATATTCATAGTTAGATGGCACTCACTTTTTTCAGCAGCTTAAGTACTATTTGCTGATTATTATACACTAGTTATTTGGAAAATTTAAAATATTGACTACTAAATGCTTAAAAAACTTTTTGATTCCTAGTTCTTTTTCGATTTTATGCAGATAAAAGCATACTGCGTCATTTACATACTACTGTATGAGATTCGAATAAAACAATTGCCATTTCAAAATAAATTCTTTTTTCCTAATCCTAACATTTTTTTCACAACTGTTGAAATAATTCCTTAATTCGGGTTTTATTATACGTTAAATGCGGTTTTTGCTTTCATTTTAATCGGGGAAAGAAAATTGGTTTAAACAGGAAATTCGTTAAGTAGAGTCGGTAAATCAAGGTCTGATTGTACTAATGTCTCGTTTAAATTTGTAGATTTTAGTTTTTTTATTACTGTAAAATTCGTTTCATCAAAGTCATTACTTGTGTTGAATGAGGCTCTTTTATGCTATGTTTATTCAAACTTTAGAAATTTATTTTAATACTCTCTTGTGTGATTTATATGCTTTGGCAAAGACTCTTTGTCAGGAGAGAGCTTTTTCACTATAATCTCTCTTGTAAACATGGTCAATAAATTACTTTATATCCTTTGAATAGAACAAGAAGGATCTCATTTCAAGAAATTTGGCAAATTCTCAAACTCACCAAGAGCAGTGAAATCAATATTTCTAATTGCATAAAAGTATTCAGGGGAAAAAAACCTCTGAAGTTGACACAGAGTAGATTTAATGATAATTAATGAATTCGCTCTACCATGGATTATTATATTTGTGAAAATGACTTCCTTACTTACGGAAGATTCTCTGGCAAAAAAAAAAAAAAAAGAGCAGGCGATAATTATTTTCTCCCCTAGAGTATGTGTCTGGACAGTTGTTTACGCAGCCTCCCTGTCTCTCCCAACTCCTTCTTAAAACATCACATTATCACCGACCCTCCATTTGTTGTTCAAAGTATTAACCCTCCGTGTATTGAGTTCACGAAGTTCTTCATCACAGTAATTACCCTGTAATTAGCCGCCCAAATGCTTTTCAGTTGTACCCTTCCACGTACTACCTTACCCGAAAAAGTTTCTCCACATCATTTCCAAACGATCAACCCTTCGCATTTTATTACTCCAGAAAAATGATTAAAATTAAAATACCTTTCGTCGTTCTAGTCGGGAACACACCGGTGGAAAATTTCTTTATCACTTATCCCCCCCTTTAGTCCTCCCCTTCTGGCTTGCATGTCAGTAGGTACTTCAAATTAGATTTACAACGCTTGGACTTGTAGTTTTACACGGCATCCACTAGAGGGCGTTGCCGTAACTCATTTAGCAGTAATTCGGACTAGCGATATTGCTACTTGCTCCTGCAACTGCTACTGCGACTAGCCTGTGCAGAAAGCTACATACTCGTAAATTGAGTAAAAGGGGGAGGGGGACGGCTTGTGATGTCTGGTATTTCTCTCGGCTTGCTTTTCACTCGATCAGGCTTAGCCTTACTCTTTCTTTATCTCCATCTTGCCTTGTACGTGCTGATGGAAATAAGTTTTCGATCGTCCTATCTTCCTTTTCTTTTCTTTTTCTTTTTTTTTATCTAACCATATTTGGGATGATGCTTGCGATAAATTTTGTTTTGCCTTTGCCAAAAAGCATTTCGCGATTCCCGAGCGAAATATTTCATTAAGGTACATCGAAGTTTAGGTTTTTCCGCCCCTCCTAAACTTCGTTTTTCTGAAGATTAGAGTAGGGGGAATTTTACATTGCCATTCTCTAATGGTTAGCGTGGATAATATTTAATTTAAGTATTTGGACTATTGTTTTTTTTATAAACCTGTTTGTTTATGCATAAAGGGTTATTAGTGTTTCAGTTGGTATTTCATTTATGCATGGTGTATTAAAAGGAATATGAGAAAATAAATTATTTGTTTAATCTAGAACGATATTAATTACCACACGTTTCCTCTTTGCTGCCATTTTTTACATCTTTAATTTCTAATAATAACAATTCCCAACAAAATATTAAATATTTGCCAAACGAAATACTTTGTAAAGATACTTTTTTTTCTTTAGAGTGAATTTTTAATCAGATTAACAGTTAAAATTATTCTGGATCATTAAAGGGCTGTAATCGCAGAATTTTCCAATCTAAATATTTAATGTGAAGAATAAATTACACATTACGTTAGGTGAAGAAAAATGAAAAATTATCACACATTTTACTTACATTATTAATAATAATTTTAAAAAATACTTCATTCTCAAAATATATTTAAACATGAAAAAGAGTATTTACTCTACAAAGTGGGGTTTTCGAAGGTCTTAACTTTTTTTTTACTTATAAATTAAGCTTTATCATAATATTAGAGACAGGAATTTCGAATTTTTTTTATTTTTGCTTTAAAACTGATTAATTACTATTTAAAGCAATATCTAAAATGAACCCAAGGCAATTTCCAAGCTAAGTAAAGCGTTCCGGCAATAAATGTGAATGTAATGCACAAAATTCTTTAAATTTTATTTTTGTTGCATACATATATTATAAGATTAAGCTACTTTGACCTCTCTAGCCGATAAAAAATAGTTAGATTGATATAGTTTTGTTAAGCTGAGGTTTACACACACACTCTCTCACACACATAACACACACACACACACACACACACACACACACACACACACACACACACACATATATATATATATATATATATATATATATATATATATATATATATATATATATATATATATATAACATTCAAAATTTAAACTTACTGTATATGAAATATAAATTATTTTATTTTAAATCACTCGAGTAGTTAATGATTAGTTATTCGGGAGAATATCATAATCGTGAGATATGATTAAAAATGAAACTCGTATTTTTATTAACTGAGTAGTTTCATATATCAGAAATAAAATGAAATCATATAGTAAACAATATATTTAAGGAACTGAGGAAAAAAGGTAAGATTAGGCGAGTTGAAACTGTAATAATTCCAGAACATGAAAATCATTTTATCTGAAGTCATTGTACTGTCAAGCTAAATTAACATAGCAATAATCATGATATGGTTGGAGAATTCTTCTTTAAATATTCAATTGGAAGCATAAATATATCACAAGAACTGCACACAAAAATACTAATATAGAAGCAAAGCTCATTTCAGTTTCACATTTTTTCAGACACAATTTCGCACTACGAAGGAACACAAAGTCTATTGGTGACGACCGTGGTAATTTTAAACCAAAGACAAATAATGTGGAAGAAACCTGAGTTGTCACTCTAAACCAGGGGTGCCCAACCCAAATCGGTTGGTGGGCCAAGTAAAAATTTACTAAACTGAGGTGGGCCGCACATATCAAAATAAAACAAATTATTCAAAATATTTTATTACCTTACAATTAATGTGACACTTGTTTTTTGTATTTTTACTTGAGATAAATATATAATAGAAATTTATTCAATAATTATTGATATGATCAAAAAACAGTAAGTTTACCTTTTACTGGATCACAATCACAACAAAGTTGAAAGTCGACCGATTGCACTTGTTGGTGGAAGAATATCTCTTAACCTACAAGGTTTCTTATCTACAGTAGATTTATGCTGCCATCTGAGGTTACGTAATATAACAACTATGTGCGTAACATCTTCACATTTTTCACTTGTGTTACAGCATGTTTGCATAAAATTGTTTAGATTTTCAAAATTTTTATTTCAAATGCAGAAAGGCAATAAAGTAAAGAAGAACAGCTTTGTAATTATTACACTGTTTGACAGCATAAGTCTTTTTTTTTTGCCCAATAGCCAAATGTTTAGTTTCTTATTGTATGATATTAATAATTGCGCACCGGGATTAAAATATATCATAAAATGAAAAAGTTACATAATTTCAGAAGGTTAAAATATTAAACATTTTTATTCTGCTGCCGTAATTATCTTACATTTCTACTAGCTGGTCTGACCGTTCTGAGGTAACTCATTAAATCCATCATCGGATTCTTTCATTGCCAAATAAAACAAGAAAAAGACTACTAATCTAAACTTAAAAATATAGACATAAATTATTTCTCTGACAAATAGAACTAAATACAGTACTCACTCTCAACGAAGTTCTCGTTGAAAAAGAGGAATAACACACCCAAACTCATCTGCTTTCCTTCTTCCATCAACACCTGTTTTTACAATTGCTTGGAAGTCAAGTGAAGGAAAAAAAATATTTCGGTAAGAACTGCACGGTGAGTGGTGGGGGTGGGTCAAAACACGATATTTTCGATTCAACCGTCTGTACTCCAAATGTCTAAAATAATATAGATAGAAACTTCAATTGGGCCGCGGGTTGGGCATGCCTGCTCTAAACTTTAACATCACGCTAACGAGAGAATTTCAGGACCTATTAATTTAATATGCATCATCCCTTCTACGCGTTAGAACGTGTCACTAGGTTTCGAAGTCACAACTGACAACGCTGAACACGTGTTCGTGGCCTTGACCACTGGGTTGCGGTTCAGCAAAGTGAATGAGTGTTTATTAACGTCACACTAAGTCAGAACTAGGACTATTTTTGACGAACTTCGTAATTTTGAGTCGTGGTCAAGTGAGCTGACGTTCCCTCTTCTCCACACATGCGAAGAGATTACTTTAAGCAAGTAAAGCATTGCTTCTCAAAGTTTCTATACTCGTGACCCAATATTCAATTATAATTTTCATCGCGTCCCCCTCATACAATAACAATGTATTGAATTCAATAATACTATACTTTGACCCTAAAACTACGATACGACTTTAACCTCTTAAGTGCCACCGGCGAATTTAAACATTTCGCTCAGCCGAAGCGTAAATTTCGCCGAACGTAGATATACGTTTTTCCGAAGTACGATTTTTTTTGTGCACTGTTATTCATAAAATTATGCCGAAGGCTTTGGAATACAATAAGAAGACACTGACAATGCTTGCGAAGGTTTTACTTAATTCAGATCATTTTTGATTCTTTATTCCTTCCCTCATTACATCACAGACGCGCGTCTACGAGGAAAATGGTTGTCATTGGGAAGCTAATCGCGTAACTTTTAGTCGGCAATTAAGGGATTCATTATTAAACGTACAAATCATCAAGATAAGTGTTAATTTTTGAATACAATTTTATATATGACAATCCCATGAGGTCACTGGTAATTATTAAACTTGTTCTTAAATATTAGTGTTGTTAAATTAATTACAAAATATATTGTGTAGCAGTGATACTATTATAAGTGTAATATATTAGTGTAAATGTGTATTCTATTTTTTTTATTATGTCAGAATGTATTTTGTTTTACTTCCTTTCAGAAATTTAATAATGTTTTTAAATAATCTTTTCTTTTCGACATGCTCGCACCCCCCTTGTAGAGTTGTCACGCCCCCAAGGGGAGCACCCCACAGTTTGCGAAACACAGAAGTACGGATCAAACATGCATCTGCTTGTCAACACAGCGGGTTTTGGAACCACGGCCGGCTGAGTGAGTGAATGAATATTAACGTCGCACTGTTCAGCTACAAGGCAGCTTTCGGCGAATGACCTCGTAATTTTGAACCATTAACAAATGACGAGGACGACACCTGAGCAGTCCTACCACACCACGCCAACGGGAGGAAGTCTGAGCTATCGATCACTCCTTTACCCGGCGGGCCTTTAGTGGTACTGGGCTCGAACTCATGGAATGCCTGTTGTTATCCGATACCTTGACCACCCTACCACAGCCCTGAACCCACGACTGGACAACGATGGCTACGAGTATGCAACTAAGACCACAAGACTACCATGACCACAACACTTCTGGGGAAAAAGCATGGTCTCGTAGGAAGAAAAAGAATCAGAATATGGAAGAGTAGACAGTTCTTACAAAATAAAATAGGGAAACAAATGAAAAATTCTTCCTATTAAAATAAACGATTTTTTTTATTTATTAATTTAAAACCCTATAATGACGTTTCATTACTATTCAGAATTCTAAACCATTTATTTTACGCATTTCAGCATAAAACAAACGATAAAACTTCGTGTGAAATAATTAATTCAATACTCTCAAAGGCGTATGGAAAACTTAAAACTCTTTTAACACCATTTAAGTTATAAAATCTCCAAAATTATTATAACTCCTTTTTTTTTCTTTCATTCTTAGTACTGATAACCAACATCATGGTATTGTATTTCATTGTAATTTTATTTTGTTAAATGAATGAGAAAATTACTTGGTTATTTATAAAAACAATGATAAAGCTTTTATATGTACTAAATAATTATCTGGTGAATTAAAAGTGTAATAATATTAATCTAAACTACTTCTGAAGCAAGTATAAAGCTTAACAGTGGCCCTCGGCAAAATGTAAATGTATTCCAATTCTAAGATCAAAATAAACCACTTGTGTGATGCTATTGAACGGAATTGGGCCTCAACTTTTATTTGAATTAAATAACTGTTACATTCCCTCAAACAATTGGAAAAAATAAATAAAATCGAAAAAGAAATAAAAGCAAGAAACAAAATTTTAAGTTGTAACACGAATTTATTGGAGAGCCTTCGCGGGATTGGTTTCGCTACCTCCAAAATTGATGTTGGGGCAGCGAAAGCGAGAGAAGACAGAGAAGAAAAAAAAGTTTTTATTTTTCTAAGAAACTTTCACCCCACAGCAAAGTTGTAGAAAAACTATCAATATTTCGCTCACGTTTTGCAAGGCAGGCTGGAAAAAAAATATCGATTTTATAAAAGTTAAAGTGATGGTTTTAAAAAAAATAGATAAATCAACACATCGATGTTGACGTAAGTCCATGAAATTCTAGGCATTTTAAGGCAAACCGATCATCTAGTTTAAAACTAACAAAAAGAAACACACTAGCGACAGAAATGAGATTGTTAAACAAATAAAAACTTATATGGCGGGTATCTAATGCCACCAGCAACCATTTTTCTGGTCCCCGGAAAATGCTTCAAGAGGTTTTGGGGAAGGTAAATGTAATAGAGTGAATCTTTTTGAAGAGTTTACTTTTCGTGGTTGAAGTGGCAGATGATTCTGTGTGTTTTCTTTGGGGGATACAATTTAGCTAAGGCAAACACTGAGATTTCTTTCCTCCAGAGTAAAATGTTAAACTGTGAAGTAAATATTTCATTTGCCTTGGAAAAATTTGCTTAAAAATTTCGTTATTGATTACTCGTGGCATTTTTGATACTTCTGAATACCAGGACAGTTTCAAGTTGTGAGTTCTTTAAACTTTAGGGCAAGGTACAATTGAATCGTCTATTATCACTAAAAAGAGAATTAATTTACGAGTATTAATTTATGAAAAATATTTATAATGGCTTAATTCTAGTAATTTTAAAGATTTAGAAATCTTTTCAAATTCCTAGATAAGAGTTTAGCTTGCAAAACAGCAACATTTACTGTAAAATTTGTATATTTGTGTGAGATATTTTTATTTCCCTCATTTCAAATTTATTATCCACAGTCAAGTACCCCCGTATGTATTGCTATTATTTTGCATGGAAAGAAAAGTAAACATAGTGCAGAAATTATTTTGGATTTTAAAGAGTGGTATGTCAATAAGCTGAATATGTGAAGCAAAAGTCGTCAATTGTTTGTTCATTTAAAGGTTTTTAAATCAGGATTTCTCAAACTGTGGAGCATCCTTTAGGGGGATGTGATACTCCTATCAGGAGGGGGGGCGAGCATATTGAAAAGTCGAAAGTAAAAGACTTAAAAAATTATTGGTTTACTGAAAGGGATCAAAGTAAAATACATTCTGTGATAATAAAAAGAATATTCATTTATAATGATATACCGTAAAATTCGGCGTATAACGCGCACTTTTAACACAAAAATGAGGTTAAAATGTACAGGTGCGCATTATACGCCGGGTATAAAAATAATAGCATCAAAAATAAGAAAAGATTTGAGCATAAGAAAAATTAAACCTCTACATAGACTGGAATGCTATATTTGTCAGAAAGGACTTACCTAATCAAGTTAAAGGGTACAGATTCTAATATTATAATATCTTTTAACAATCCTGGGATAATAATTCGAATAAATGACTTTAAAACGTAGAGACATTGTACACGCATACTTCTGGTCTCTTTGTAAAAAAGGAATGCGCGTTATTCGGCGAATATACCTAAAAATTAAAAAAAAATATAGCTTGAAAGTATGGGTGTGCGATATACGTCGGTGCATGCTGTACACCGGATTTTACGGTAGTATTGTTATAAATGATCAGTTTATATGTTCTTGTAAATGCAAAATTTAACTCTTAACTAGATAGTTTATACAGTTTATAATCAAAGCTGAATTGTAGCCTTAGCGTCAAAGTACAATATTATTGAATTCAATACATTATTACTGTATCGTGGGAGGAGCCATAAAAATTATGGTTGAAAATTGGGTTGCGAACATTGAATGTTTGAGAAGCACTTTTTTAAATACTTCCAAAAATTCATAATATAAAAATCAAAAACAAATATATCAATACAGTGTTTGTTCGGGGGAAAAAATCGCCGAAGTGCGACTTCTGATCAAAAATAAATCAGAAAATATGCACAATTGAGGCAAAAGATCTTTATTAATGAAAAGATTACAGAAGGTTTTCGAAAGGAAAGCACACTTCTGTGAGGCATGCATGACATCGGCGTCGGAAAGAACCTTGTACATGTTGAAATATTCCTTTGCACTTAACAAATGTTATTACCTGCGAATCTAACTCTGGTAAGAAGACCCTTAAAATCCTTCGAATGGGCGTCTAGTCTGTGGAGTTTTTTAGTTGTCTTCTGGGGAAAAATTCCCCATAAAGAGGATCAGATGATCTGAGAGGACAAGCAAAGGACCCTCTTCAGTGTATCAATTTGTTCTGAAATGTATCTTCTACGCAGTTTCTTGCATTCCGTTTGTAATCTGCTGATTCTCCTTTGCGAGTGATGATCACTTGCTGATTGGGAGGGGGGGGGAGAAGAACTGGTATGAAATGTGGCAGCACGTTCTGGAGGAAAGGGAGATATTCCAGTCCGTTAAGGCAATCTGGTTAGAGATAATGGTCATTCAAGTAGCCATGAACTATGGAGACCAACGCATTTCTGAAAGACCCCTTGAAATTGTAGTATGTTCATTTAAAGTAGTTCACGCATAACTGTTGCGCATATATTTCCTCGAATGTACAGATTATCCGGACCGTAAATAGAACTGTTGTATGTTGCAAATTCTGGCTACAGTATATTTTTATTTTGTTCGAGGAATTCGAATGATCATCATACATGCTGTGAGAAATTGATTTCTTTTACGATCTGTACTCCTTGAAGATGTGATTGGGATGTAACCCTTCTTCGCAAAACAATACTCTCCACATTGTCACATAACTCATTCATTGCTGATCATCCGCTTCAGTTGTTTAACTGACTCATCCACTTCATGTAGAACTGCCAATTTTACCACTCAAACGATTCTTGCTCAACCTCTACTAAAGGAAGGGATATGAGTTGAACCCATCCTTAAAATTGTCTGTGCTACCGCTGAAATGCACTCCGACAGGATATCATATTACTTAAAAATCGACCCTTATAAAATCTTACCGTTTCACTCATGTTAAAGTTGGCAGACCGGTACATAATGCGCATAATCAGTCTTTTCAGAATAGGAATATTGCTCTATCTTTAGTGACGAACAGGAATTGAACAATGAAGGAGTTCTTCAAAAATTATCGTTGCTTCATTAACGAGAATTTTTTCCTCTGCTGATACTTCATTGGTAAAAATGTTTTCTTGGTTAGTGGAGATGTAGCATCTTCTGATTACTTTTGGAAACGATTGGAAAGGATGGTTTTCTTTTTTTTTTCAGGCTTCGAGTGAATTTCTCTTAAGGTTATAACCTGAGCAGACTCTTGGGCGTACAGAAACTCCCTCCAGCGACTTGAGGTTGTTTACTGGAGTGGAACTCTATAATTATTTTCAGTTTTAAGAATCATCACTTTAACTGAATGATACGTTTACAGATATGTGTGGTTTTTTTGTTACCAAATTAAATATTTTTAACAAATTTTTAAACAGTTCTAATGGTATTTACGTATTAACGCAACCGATTGGCGACATCATATGAAACAAAGCACATGGTTGCCAATTCAGTGCATACAACACATAGGAAATCGGGGTTGACAACTTAACGGGTTATTTATATATTTGGCGATTGTTAAGATAATTCGAAATCACTGTTCTTACAAAAGTTGTTTGCTTTTGTACAAATAAAATGAATGTAACAATTAACTATATCATATATCTATTCAATATCTGTTCCGTTGTTAATTAAAAATCATCTTACATGAGATATTTAATCAAAAAATTATCAGCATAGTTCTGTGCGATGTATATATTTATCTATGTAACAAAAGTATTTTCTTTTTCAAGTTCAACGTTGGAAAGATATAATCAGACGTAAATTCTGATAACTAATCCGAAATCTAATGTCAACCACGTTGTTTACAAACTTATGTTTAAAGATCAGAAAAATAACGCACTGTTGCATCTCAAAATAAGTAAACAACAATAGAGAAAACTTTTCTGCATATCATTCAATCTCAACATATAAAGAGTGCAGCTTATATTCAAATAAATGAATGGAATTGAAATTTTGATTGAACGAGTAGAAGACGAAATGCAATCATTATTTATGAAAGTATACAGTAACTTCCATACGCAAACAACAGAAAGGCAAATAACCTTTACTTGAAAGATGAATATACCAAATAACATTGAACAGGCTATTCAGAGCTGAATTAATAGTCTCCATTCACTGCTATACTCTCATCCCGATTTGAAATGCAAACTCCGGGAAAGACTTCATGAAATAGAAACACTCTGCGACCGATGTAATAGTTTCCCTAATTAATTTTCATACCAAAATACAGACTAATCAAATAGATTGTGTTCACAACATAAATTTAAAGTGGATCAATAGTACACAGATTATGGCACGTATTCTGTTATATTTTGGAAGTACGAGAGTAAATACGTAGAGTAGCTGATTCATAGATGCAGATGAGGATTGGATTCAGAAAAGAAGAAGAAACTACTTCTCCCTTTAGCTGGCTAATTATATATATAATTAATTTTATAATGTATAGATAATTTATGTAGAGGATGAATATGAATTATAATTTTTCTAAATTGATTTAACCAGTTACAAATTCGTTGTAGTTTTGTGAATTTTAACTTCAGTTAATAATTTATTACATAAATTAAGTTTTATGTGTGCTAAATATATTATCGATTTCATCACTCAAAAACAACCATAACTACAACTTTCAATCCTATCGATTAAAATGACATAGCGATAGAATAAAAATATGTACAATATCTTAAATTACACACAATTACGTTAGTGAGTGTTTACCAATGTCGTATTTAAAGCAACACTAGGAGTACCGGAGATGAACCTCTTGTTTTTGAAATGTGATCAAGTGACTAAGACGACACCTGATCTGGCACCTAACTTCCACACCACACCAACGTGAGGACTTTGATCAACGATAAATTTAACGTGAATCAGCCCTTCTACACTACAGGTATTCAGTAGCATCAGAACTTAAACCCGAGGCACAACAATGCTGGCCTCGAGTTCTTGACCATGACCACCATACTAATGACCAAATATACCGTAAAGTTTAATTTGAATGTTTTTCGCAGTATAATATTTGCCTGATATTATCGTTGTTTATACTTCCGATCGTCAAATTTTTGTTAAAATTCATAAAATTTTATATATTATTATTTATTAATAAAATGCATAAAGAAAACATCAGTATAATTTTCAGCTACTCTGCTGGGTAAAATTCATTTTAAATTTCATTATTTTAAAGGAAGTTTCATCTTACATTATAACGCTATCTTAGATATATGTGCCACAATACATTAACTGTTTTAGTCTCTTTGAAATTCTATTCAAATTTAACTGTTCTTAGGAACTGAATATAATATCAAAAATTTATAATAATACTAGCTTTCTTACCTACCCACTGCATTGGGTTTTCATGATGTTGTATAATTATGTGCTAGCTTTAAGTTTTTTGATATCTAAGTCTTGGTATTACCCTTTCGATTGTATTGTAAAAGATTTTTCGTGCCTTCATTTTTTATTTTTAAAAAAAGAAAAGATAGACGAACTTCTAAAACGTAAGTAGAATTACCTTTTACACCCGCGTAACCTCGTAATTTCGATCTCCACCAAACCGTAGGATCTCTACTCAACAAAAGAAATATTCTTGCTAAATTTTAAATCTGTAGGGGTCTAATAGACCGGAGATCTGGTGATGAATGAGGGAATTAGTGAGTCGCCTGTCTTCTGTTTACTGTGATTCTACTAGAAGAAAAGTTTTTTTAATATATCCATATATATATATATATATATATATATATATATATATATATATATATATATATATATATATATTGGTATCTCGTATGTTTCTGACACATAGTGTTACTTGAATCATTAGACCAAATCTATGTGCTTATTGATTTTACTTTTCTAATAAAAACTATAACTATAAATTAGAGAAATTAAATCCTAACTTTTTGACACAATTGCATAAATTTAAAAAAAATAAGAAAAGATAAAAGTGGTTAAATAAACATATGTTTTAAGTATACCACTTAATAGTACTGTTAAGAAATTACTATGTATTTTGATGCTTGGGGAAGCTTAAATATACTTTAAAGAATATGTTGTTTGAAGTAGCATTTAATTATGCACCATAACACATCATTATGAATCGTTTTGAAGAAAGTTTTCTAATTTTTACAGTTATTTGAGATAATTATGTTTCAATTTTCGTATGACTGAAATTATTTCTTTTTTGGACAAAGATGTACTGATATTACAAAAATTAAATAATTTAATTATTCAGAAAATGTTTCAACAAAGTTACTTTTGCAGTAACATTTCCTTCTATGCAATTACTGAATCTGAAGAGCAAATAATTATATTCAAAAATAAATAATTGAGGTTAATAACTAGTTTTCAAGTACATATTTAACGAAATACTTACTTATTATTTGAAAGATAAATTGATACTTTTTGCCTTCAAAGCAATACAATTTTCTTATGTCTTCTGAAGACTGATTCTATAAGCCTAATGGACGCATTATTTTTTTATTTTTGTAGTCATTTATATTCAAAGAAATTAATAATGATGAAGATAATAATCATAACCGATTATTATAAATTAGGTTGACAACTCTTAATTATTCTTGTCCAGATAAATATTTAAACATTTTAATTCTTTCAAATATTTGAATTTAAATCACATTATTTTTAATAGAAACATAGTTGAATTTTTTAAATTGAACAAAACTTATTTGTAAATTGTCTTATTTATTTTCCATCACTCATAATTATATATTATTGAAAATAGTCACTCTCTGTATATTATAATAAATATATTACTAATTAGAGTATTATTTTTAAAACGTTATATTTTGTAGAAAAATATACAAATATAACTTTATATGATAACTTAAACATAAATGATGAAAAGTAGAACTGAAGTTGTTATTATAAAAGCTTCAAACATGTTTTCTCTTTTGTAAGTTCCTTATATAAATTACATAATTAATTTCTAATGTCTTTTTATTTAAAAATATTCAGTTGAAGTAACTTTTTTTTTCATTTTTCTGTTGAAAGAAATAATTAGAGAAAAATTGTGTGTTTCCAGAAAATCTCTGACACATAAAACCGTACATTGTTACGTTATTTAAAAATAATTTTATGTGCCTCACAATTGAAATGCTGTAGTGCCTTAAGAATACTTTTACGTATCTTTAATTAAAATTCTTCAAAAATGCTTACGAACTAATTATATATTGTACATTATTGTACATTTGTTTTGAGTCCATTTAAAAGTGTATTAATTTATTTACAGTTATGTATGGTTTTAGTTCGATATAGTTGTAGTCTCACTTGTCATTATAACTGTAACTGACTGTCCCAAGCAGGAGAAGCGCCCTCTAGCTACTACTTTTCAGTAGAGGCCAGGTGAGGAAAGAATGTGGTTGCCTTGGAAAACTGTCCATATTCTCTACACATTGTTTTTGTTAATGATATGTGTTGCGTTTGTGTTACCTAACTTAAATTAATAATTAACTGTTACACTAAATATAAACTTTATTGAGCCCAACCCGAATTTACTACCTTTAAATTAAGCTTTCATGTTCAACACTCTACGTAATTATCTATCAGATTTAAGATAATTATATTACAGTTCTTTTTGAAAATTATATTTTAACATATTCCTTTATATAATTAATCAATCAACTAATTTGTTAATGTTAGGGCAAAATTGTATACTTTATTATACTTGATTTTTAACTTATCAATAAATAAATTTTTACAATTTTTATTTGTGTAACATAACCACATAATTTAAATAATTTGTTTTCTTTAAAAAATTTAATTTTATATAAATTTGATTGCATTGGTCAAACATTTAAGCAAACTGTTTGAAATTGAATTTTTATGGTGAATATGATATTTATTGGTAGAGGTTCTTTTTTATATATTAATGTGGAACAACTCCCTTTCTCTTTTTTAAAATTGGACATATTTTTATCCTCACAAAGCGGAACATTAATGATAAAGAATGATTGAACAATTTATCTCTAAGTTTATTTTTATTTTCTAAAGAGCATAAATCAAGAGGTATAGCATTAGTTTTAAATTATTCAAATCGTTTCATTAAGAACAGTTTAAGAACTTACAATAAGAATTCTTTTATTTGAGTTTCGACTGGTTCTAACTTTTACTTTTTATCTGCAACTTAGAATTGTTTTCAACCATAAGCCTATCTTCCAGAAAAGAGAGATATATATAATTAAATATTTCGCATCAAATGAAACAAGAACCATAACCTAATCCCTTACTCCTAGAAGATTTAATGCAAAAGCTAAAACCTACTGATTACTTCATGCATTTTCCACAGTTAATTAGTGAGACATGTTTCTTGATTAATTTAGCAGCTCAAGTCTTGCAAAATTGCGGATCCCAGAAAATAAATTATACTGGGGAAGGCTAGTTGCTAAGGTTTTGCTTAGTAGCCAGCGATTTTTTTTTCACCAAAAAAAGCGTGATTAAAAATGAATGTTTTTAATTGAAAAGCTAGATAATAGCTTTTAAAAATGAATTTCAGCATCAGGATGGAAAATTAAGGACTCTTTACTACTAAGAAAATTAAGGGCTTAAGCTAGATTTTAACGAAACTTTTTACTAAAGTAAACGTTATAATGAGATAGTTTATGGCAGGTTTTAAATTTTTCTTGGTCTTTTTTTTTCAGTCCCCAGACTTTAAATTATAATTTACTGCAGAGAAATTTAAATCCAAGTTGGTTTTTATGTTTGCAATGTGCCTAATTGATTCTCAATAAAGGAGCCAATTTGCGTTATCAAAATTTAAATTCTAGTAAGTTGTTGAAGTACATGCTCAGTTTTAGAAAATTAGTAGATATTTTATTGTTCCTTTTACGCTCATCTTTTGGAAAAGTATTCAAAGTTGTTTGAGAGATTTTTGAGGGGATTTTTAAAAGAATAATAACTATTCTTGCGAAATTTTTAGTACTAGAAAGGGTTTTAAAATTTTATAGAACATGATACATATTCATTCGAATAAGATTGTGAAGGGCTTTTAAGACTTTATAGAACACACACACATATGCCATATTTCTCATAATGAAATTCATAATTCTTTATGACAGAAGTCTGATCAAATTTCTTCTTAAAAGATTGAAATTTATAGATATTAAATTCAGAGAGAGAGAACTTGTTTGTTAATATTAGGTATTCTTAAACAAAGAAATGTTTTCATTACATAATTTAATGTTTATTTGTATATATATATATATATATATATATATATATATATATATATATATATATATATATATATATATATATATAAATATATATACATAAGTAATTAAATTAATAACCTAAAAATAATATTGGATTCATGTGTAATTTTTAAAACTTTTATTTGTATGATATTGTTTCGGAAATATCAGTAATTGTTGTGTGTTTTGGTTACCATAAGAAGAGAAAGGAAGAGTTTGCAAAATCGAACTATTCCGGCTTATTAAAATTTTAAAAAGTAGAGCATAAAGAGAGATTTAAAGAGAAATTATTTTTTTCTTCCTAAATAATTTCGATGTATATATATTCAAAACAAAAGTACCAAATACAATTAAAAAGACTTTTATACTCTAATATTAATGATTCAAATGATTGTGAAAAAGTATTTTTATGAGCTAATTTTAAAAATGCAATTTAATTTCGACATCACATCTTAAAGCAATGGTAATTTCATTAAACTTATGTCACTAGTACATTTAATCCAAACTTTCAATATTTGCGACACAATATTCAACCATAATTTTCATTCCCCTCCCCCTCTATATAAATAACAATTAATTGAATTCAATAATACTGTACTTTGACACTAAAGCTACAATGCGACTTTTTCTTAAGTGCCACCGGCATATATAAAAGTCTCGCTCAGTCAAAGCCCTTGACGTAGATATATGTCATTTGGAAGTACTATTTTTTTTTAGCACTGCTACCCCTAAAATTATTCGGAAGGCTTTGGAATGGAATAAATTGAATAAATTAAACCTTGACAGTGATTGCAAAGGATTTACTTATTTCAGAGGATTTCGTTATTTATGCCTTGCCCTCTCCCCCCTCATACATTACATACTCTCGCCACTGTGGAAAACGATAACATTGGGAAGTGAATTGCGTAACTTTTAATTTGCATTATAAACCGTACAAATTATCAAGATAAGTGTTAATATTCGTATATAATTTTAAATGTGACAAGCCTGGTAATTATTAAATTTCTTCTTTTATTCTAAAATTAATTTTAAGATACATTGTACAGTACTGATACATTTATAGTGTGCAAACGTTAATTTTATTTTTTATTATGTCAGAATTTATTGTGTTTTACTTTCAGTAAATTAATATTTTTTTGAAATAATCTTTTGTTTTCGATTTTCAATATGCTCTCCCCCCCTTTTAGAGATATCATGCCCACTTAAGGAGCATGTCCCACAGTTTGAGAAACGCTGATTTAATCCAACCATTCTCTAATTATTTCTCAAACAGAGACATCAACAATCATTTATTAACCTGAAACATTCATTTTCGCTTCTGGTATAGCTGCAGGAATGGATATATAGCCATTATTCTTTTGTTTCTTAATATTCCCATAGAGCATTCCCGAGAACTTTATTTATTACAATACTTCCCTAGTCTCCGAGCCTCCACAGTCTCAGTCTCTCTGATTTATTGATAGTCTAGTGGAGAAGATGCTGCTTTTTCACTCGACTCTCCCAATCCATAACAGCAAAAATGACAATTGAGTTGTTTTCTTAATAATGTTTCTTGACTCTATAGCCCCGGGCGCTTAAAATTCGTAATTATCAAATGGCTGTAAGTAAAGAGTAAATAAACATAAAGAGTAAATGTATTTTTTCTGACATACTTGGAAATTTCAGAATCATTAAAATAAATAGATGTATTGTCTCTTAGGAGAGTAATTGCAATTATCTAACAATGATTTCTAGAATTCGAATTTATTTATGTTTCTCAGATAATAAGATAAAACTATTTTCGATTCCCTATTGATCTTTTCGAATAAAAAACTTAAATTGATGTAATAGAAATATGTGTATTATTTGGATGATAGAATTTTTTAATAACATAATATATTTTTCCCTTAGAAACACATTTTATTTCTTAAAAGGATGATTAAAGTATACTATAACAAACTTTAATAGTATATTATTATATATAAATGCTTTTCTTTAAATTAGAGTGTTATAAAATACGAATTTAATTCCAAGTTACTAGCATAAAGCTGATGAAAATTGTGGAATATTTTGAAATATTATGAATTACTGAAGTTATAATATATTGAATTTTTGCATACAATATTTATATTTTCGAATAGTAACGTAAAATATTATAGCATGTGATAATGTGAAATTTACAGCAACATTGCGAAATACTGTAATTTGCAACATAAAAAGTGTAACAATATTAATGATGAATTGATAGACAAAATATATTCTTGTAAAAAATATGTATACTCAAACATCATTTAATTTTAATAAACTGAGCCAAAACTCAATGCTTTATAAATATAAAAACTTCTCAATGTATTTATATGTTCATATGATTAGAAATAATATACTATTTTACTAAACTGCATCGTAAATTTATAATTTTTCACTTGAAAAGGAATAGTTTACATTTTTAGCTATAAAATGCTTATGAAAGAATTATGGAGTACACATATTTCGTAGAATAAAATTATGAATTCAAACTAAAATAAGTTATGCATTATAATAGGTAATATTCTATAACTTGAAATAAGTTTATATTTTAATAATTCAGGGAATTTTATTATTTCCATAATTTATTCTCACTTCAGGTGCCAGTTTAAATGTGAAAAATATCATTAGAAGACCTGTTATGCGTTTCCACCAACATTCTTTTTTTGCGTTATTTTTATGTATATATCTGTATGATATCATTAGTATCATGTTTAATAACTATTATATATGCATTCATTGGATTATATCCTTACTGATATTATAAACGTGAAAGTTTGTATGGAGATGTTTGGTATTCTTTCAAGAAAAAACGACTAAACGGGTTTTAATGAAACTTTACAATAATGTAGCTTATGCATCAGAATAGCACATAGGCTATAATTTATAAAGATATTGTGTCAAATTTCCAAATTATAACGATAATTGTCAAGAAAGTAGGGGAAAAAATCTGCCATCTGCAAAAAAGTCCGGGACAGCATACATCTATCTTTTTTCTGTGAAGCAGAACCTTCCCTGTTTGTTTTGTCTACGCCATGCCTCACTGCGTGCTCTCTTTTAATTTATTCCTTTGATAAGTGTAATCACTATTTTTTTTATTTCATAATAAAACTATATTTCGAAGGGGGATGCGGTGGCAAGATTTTAACATAAAATAAATACAACAGAAAGTAATATTAACTTATTACACTTCCAGATATAAATTAATTACACTATTTTAAGCTTTCATTACACAAAATTTGTAACAATGTGTTACTTTTGCTGAGCAGAGATCAGCTTAGGAAGATGTTTTCAAAAATCGACTGACAAGAGATTAACGGGAGCTATAAATAAATAAAAATCCCTTTTATCAGCTATTAGATCTACAGAATTATGTTTTTTTACTACATACAATGTTTTTTATGTTCAGTTGAGATATGCAAAAAGATTTTTTTTTTTTTTTGCTTAATTTGCAATTCGCGTAAAATTAACTCATTAAAAACTTCTTCATCCTTCAATCTGTATTGCTTTATTTTTCAATTTATCCGTGCGAAGAACGGGTATACCAGCTAGTTTATACATATATGAATAATTCTGAAGCAGATATATTGCAGTGTACAAGATTTTCAATGGTTATCAATAATTGTTAAAAAAGTATTTTTCATGTATAATCTACATTTAAGTATATAATATTATTCATGTAGCAAGCAAATAGTTTTGTTTAGATTGAAATTAAATATTTATGATATACTATTGACATAAAAAAAAAATTCGACGATAACTAACAGTTGTTTAACACAACTTCGTTATTGTTAAAAATTAATTTTAGTTTTGTATTCACAAAGAACATATATCAACTGTAAATGAAAGTTAAATAAATGTATTTTGAAAATCATTTTATTTTAATTCCATATAAGTATTTGATTTGAACTGAATAATAAAATGTGTCATGAATTTATATTAAATATAAACATATAAACAGAATAAACCTATATTTTAATGCAAATATACTTATCTTTATTGCAAATAATACCCCATTAAATATTTATTGAAAAGTCAACATTTCCATTTACTAGTGTGTGATACAATATAATATTAAACATAATGATAAATATTTAAACCTTTTATTACAATAATATTCTTTACAAAAGAATATTTACATTTGAATGGAAATCGAAAGCAACTCAATATTTTTGCTACTAAAATTGTAGTTACAAAGAGAATTTAATTGTAATATATTTTATCTATTCCTATATATATGTTTGTTTTTTAAATGTAATTTTTTAGAAACGATAAGCTATGATATTCTAAAAAAATATTATTTTCGATTTAATAACTTCAAACTGGAATTATTACATTTTGTTTCATTAATCTAATACTTAGTGATAAACATAGGAAAGGAATAATATAAAAATATTTAAATATGATTCAATTTCAGATTGCTTCTAAAGTAAAATAACTGTAATAATAATAAACAAATAAATTAAGGAATAAATAAATTAATTAATTAAAGATTAAATAAATAAATAAATTAAAGATTAAATAAATAAATTAATTAAAGATTAAATAAATAAATTAATTAAAGGTTAAATAAATAAATTAATTAAAGATTAAATTAATTAATTAGTTAATTAATTAAAGAATAAAAATAATTAATTAATTAAAAAATAAATGAATTAATTATTTAAAAAAATAAATAAATACATTAAAGAATAAATAAATTAATTAAAGAATAAATTAATTAATTAAAGAATAAATAAATTAATTAAAGAATAAATAAATAAATTAATTACTTAAAGAATAAATAAATTAATTAAAGAATAAATAAATAAATTAATTACTTAAAGAATAAATAAATTAATTAATTAAAAAATAAATGAATTAATTATTAAAAAAAATAAATAAATACATTAAAGAATAAATAAATAAATTAATTAATTAAAGAATAAATAAATGAATGAATTAATTAAATATTAAATAAATGAATTAATTTATTAAAGAATAAATAAATGAATGAATTAATTAAATATTAAATAAATGAATCAATTTATTAAAGAATAAATAAATGAATGAATGAATTAAAGAATAAATAAATGAATGAATGAATTAAAGAATAAATAAATGAATGAATGAATTAAAGAATAAATAAATGAATTAATTAATTAAAGAATAAATTATAGATTAAATAAATTCATTAAATAATAAATTAATTAATTATTAATTAAAGAATAAATAAAGAAATAAATAAAAATTTGAAATAAATACATTTTATTTTTTTATAAAGATAACAATATTTCCTCTTAGAACAGTTGATAAGATCATTAAAATAGCAGAATTACCCAATTATATTTGGAACGTTCATATTTGATTTATTTGGAAAAAACGGAACAATTTGTTTTGCAAAGAGAAAGAGGAATTTTATATTTAAATAAAGTAAGATTTTCGTTTTGGCTCCGTTTAAATGTCAATTGTATTAACTAAACATGAATAAATGCCTACGCTTCTGTCTAAGATGTAAAGAAAATGCTTACAACAGATTTAGAAATAAAATTTAAACTAATTATTCAAAAGGAGTTTCCCTTTTAGAATCCATTGAAAATACTTGATATATGCTATAAAAAAATTGATTTTCGTCGAAAGAAAAACTGCATAGTTACACATGCCATATATATATATATATAGTAACTTGCATATATCAATTTACAGAAATATCACTTTGAATTTCATCAATGAATACCATTTTAATTTCTTAAGAACTTATATTCATCACAAATACATTAACCGTCTTGCTACTTCTAATTCCAAAACCACCACACAACAATAAGATTTCAAAGTCAGCATGTTAGTGGTCTTGCTGTGAAGATTATATCATAACACTCATATCACAGTTTACATTTTTTCCACACACATCTTGAACATCTTACACATTGTTGACAACCAACCAAATTAAAGCCCAGCAAATTTACATTTTTGTCAATCAACCAATTCAAAGCCTACCATATTTGATTGTTATCTCTTTTGGTATCTGTCTTTGCCGGCTGGTTTAAAAGTTAGTTCAAAGCTTAGTTCAAAGGATGCGTTTTTGTATATTCGAATTTTGTAACTTGGTGAATAATTGATTTTCCTTAATTTCAAGACGCTTGATTCTCTTGGAAAAAGCTCTGTGAATAAAGAAATTTTGTTAAATTCTTTTTTGAAAATACTTTTCTTACGTAATTGTTTTAGGATTTTTCTATTTTTCTACTTTTCTTACGTAATTGTTTTGGGATTTTTCTGCATAAGAGTTTAAGAGAGTTTGTTGCAGAGTAATGGTCAGTGGTTTTATCATGCTCTCTGTGAGTTTTTACATACTTTGAATTTTTGTTTATTTTATTTAGTTTTTCCTACCGAGTTGCAAAAGGGGAAGGTTGGTGCCTTCAAACTAGTTTAACCCCACTTATTTGGTCCTAAGTCCGAAATTGCTTTCTGACTCGCTAGGTTCTTTTTTGTATTTTTCTATAAATTCTATCTTCATGTTTAGCTTTTATATTTTTATTACATTATTTCCTGTTATGTTCATTATCTATTATTTCTTGTTTTTGATATATTATACAAATTTCCTTTATATATATATATATATATATATATTCTTGAGTGTGTTTGGGAAGGGTTTTTTAATTTTATATCAATATTTAAGGTTTTTTTAAATATATATATATAAATCATAATATATATATATATATATATATATATATCTATATATATATATATAAATGATAATACATATATATATATATATATATATAATGATAATACATATATATATATAAATCATAATATATATCATAATTAATTAATTTTAATTTGTGCAGCTCTGCAATTTTCTTTGTATCGAGCAGGAAACATAATTTGTTGCTGAACTCACGAAGTCATATCATCTACTTTATTACATCAACTTTAAATCTCTACTAGTAAATACTATATTTTATCGTTATATTTTAATAGTACAGTGTATTTTACTTTTAACATTTAAATTTCTCCTAATATTGTTTCTTCGATTCCCTGTGGCTCAGAGTATAGGCAAATTACAGGTGAAGGTTGACTAGAACCAAAAATTTGTTTAAACCTACAACCTTGGTTCTCAAGGTTAGGAGTTTGCTATTGTACTACTGTGGCTAATACTTCCTACATCTTGACTAGTTATATTCAGGTGTTATAGCTATTTGTATATATTTATGGATTAAATATATATTATTGTTATATAAACATCATTGTCAGTGGCGCACACAGGAATTTTTCAAGGAAGGGGGGTCCGGGGTCAAAAGTTCACCATTCTGGTATCATGCTCCGTTTGATTTTGTCGATTTTCCGGAACAAAACACAGTAAAAAAGAAGTTTTTCAATAAATAATCAGCATTAATTAATAAAATTAATCATTAATAGCAAGTAATTAATTAAATTTTACGTACTATATACTTAGAATTATAATCAATCGGAAAAAAAATCAAGGGCTTTGGGGGGGTCCGGACCCCAGGACCCCCCCTTGTGTGCGCCACTGATCATTGTTCTTTTTTATTAATTTCATTTTAATTTACTGCCTGGTTTATCATCCATGTGTGCAAAGAATAGGCTTAACTTTTCAACATATGTCTCTGTTTATTCTATATATGTCTGCACTTTTTTTAGGTTTGTTATTCCATGTATGTTTATTTTTTTCAATAGAATTTTTCTTAGTTTTCCTCTCTATGAGGAATCTTATATACTATTTTGTTAATTCCATTTTACTTTATACTGTCTGGTTTATTATCCACGTGTGTTGAGAATAGGCTTAACTTTTCAACATGGGTCTTTTTATTTCTATTATGTCGAAAATTTCTGCTGTACGGGGAAGATGGATCCATAAAGCATTTCTTAACTCTATATTGCTGGCGTAATTCAGCGACAGCTTTAGAAATCATAATAGGTCTCCAGTTTAGTCTAAATACTCTTTGTGTATCTACATTTGTTGTGTCTCTTTCTTCTGTCTTCTTAGGCATTGTAGGTTTTACAACTTTTTCCCTTGATTTCTTATTTTATTTTATAATAAAAAAGGGGGAAGGATTTATTTCTTTTCTAAATGTAAAAATTGGGAAAATACAATTAAATGTTTAAGTGAAGGCAAATATTAGTCATTCTTAGAGATTACGTAAGTGTTTTAGGGAAGTTTCAATTGCTCAGGAAGTCACGTTTAAGCTATTAACATATTCCAGTTATAGGAATCGCGAATGAATCTTTCAAAATATAGGTTTTAATCCTTTCATATGAGATAAAAGGAGACGCATTTTAAAATAGTGGGCATATGGCTTAGAAAAATATATGTAAGATTAGAATTCTAAGTAAATATTAAGTTATGATATATATATATATATATATATATATATATATATATATATATATATATATATATATATATATATACAGAAAGTAGTTCACACTTTATGAAAACAATTTTGTAATTCATTTTCTCGTTTGCATTTTTAGATAAAACTTTGACAATAGTCATAATAATCGTCTGCAAATGTTTTCTTTTGATTGGAATATAAAATAAAATGTATATTTTAAAAATGACTCCTATATATATATAAAATTGATACATGGCTCAACGGTTACGTAAATATTGATAAAAATGAGCTTCATAGGGGCAAAGTCTGTAGGCACATCTAAGTCAACTGCCACTTACTTACTAAAAAAATGAGAAAAATAAACAAAGTGCATTCTATTTTATGAATTACGTACAAAATCACCCTACGCTTCTCCAATGGACTATTATACTTTCGGTTTATTTAAACGGGCCTTTGGAAAACGGCACTGAAGAATACTGAAAACGGTTGGAAAACAGTTCTAGAGGAATAGAGTAAGTTTTTCATCACAGTACTAAGAAAAGTTTACTTTCACGAAAACTTTTAGCTAGAGCTATTGTTAAAAATCATGGCTATCAGATAGAATCAAATTTTCACAAAATATGCGGTATTTATTGATCAAAATTAACTTTATCAAAATCATTTCCATTAAGTGTAAATGACCTTCTGTATATATTGTAAGTATACATGTAATATGTATAATATACTTTGAAATTTTCAGAAATCAAAATATATGTCATGATTTCTTAAGAAATTCAATCCGTACATGATTTAACCCTCGTACATGTGTCATTGACGCAACCCGTCGTACCTAGAAAAGTAAATTGAATGCTACAGTAAACTTATGTTTATCATGTGTAAATGTTGAAAAATGCTAAAATCGATTATTCATGGACTTATTATCATTTTTCAATAAAAATGAATTTTGTTCTTGTGGATTTCAGTAATTTGCAAGACTTATTGATGTGTACTTTGTGCGATTGGGTCTTTATCCTGCTGGTAAATGACTTTCAGCATGTTCAGAAAAATGGCTGTGCTATCGCATCATTTACAAATCCTAGTATCGTCATAGTGCTACTAATACCAACAGTAATTAATGTAATTGATGGCCCTCCGAATCATGAAAGTAGATGGCGTGGAGTTTCACAGCTGCGATGGAGTTGGACAATAACCATGTCGATGACAATCTCAGCAACTATAGTTATTAAAACTAAAGCTTTTTTTTTTTTACTCTTCAGAGGATAGTAGTGCATGCGAAACTAATTATATTCCTTTGCAAAACTGAGTGATAGTCGTTGTTAGTCAATGATACTCTCTTAAAGGACGCAACAAATGTAAGAGTTTGGCGCTAAATTGGAGATAATTATTATTAGTTATTAAGGAAGTATACATGACGTCATTTAAACATTGCAATGGTACGAAGGAAGTGAACACTGAAGCTTTCAATGCTTGTTCGGTACACACGTCAATCCAAGCATGTTAATGTTTCTCTGGCTGCTCTAGTATCGTATGGAAGCGGCACTTATCATCTTCAAATCTTCTTTGCCATAAATGGTGGGCAGTGGGTTTGAGTAAGTGGCTGCACGATCAACTAACTCTTCTGTGTCCGCTAACATAATCTTTTGGTTTCTCATCTGTAAACTGTGGAACGCTGGTTGCAGTGTCTGAGACTGCTGTTGGCGAGAGAGTATGGAATGGTGGCGCGGATTTGGTAAGGTTAATGTATTTTGGGGGAGAAGGTTGTTTGACCCCGGAGAGTGTGGTCAGAGAAAGGAGACGGTCTCTAGTTGTTTTCGCAGGCGAAAAGCGCGGAATAGTTTTGGGCCGAATCTTCGGCGAGAGACCGGTGTGCAGGCGTGAACTGGGGCAAAAGATGAGGATAGAGGTAGTCTCTTAAGAGTGATTTTAAAGCGGCGAAGATTGTAGTTTGATCATCATATTTAATCAAGTGATAGTATTTAATCAAGAATTTATGTTAATCAAGATTTAGTTGGGTGTGTATTGATGGATGTGAGAAGTTATTAAGAAAGAAGTAAAAAATTTATATCACTGGTGATTTGTTGTTAGAATAGCTATTACAATATATTCCTCTGTGACGATAAACAGTTTTACTGACTGGTTTCTTCTCCATTAAAAACAGCTTCTACTGCGGAATCTACCTATCTCACGAAATGCTGCCCATTCCAGATCATTATCATAACTCTCGGAGTTGCTTCTGTCATGCAGTTTGCTTCTTTTCTTATCATTCTTCCTCGTGTTGTATTTTCACTATCCAACAGTACATTGAAAGCAATAATATAATTTAAATATCAAAAATAGGGTTGATATATATATATAAGAACTTTGTATTAAATTCTTTGTCAATGTTTTATGTAACGAAACTGATTTAAATAAATAAATTGAGGAAGAGGTGTATACGAATAGGAACTAAAGTTTTGCAGATTTATGGAATATTTTCCTTTTCTCTGTGAGGTTTAAAGTTCTAAATTATGCCTACTTCTTTATTCATTCATAAGACGCTTGAGAAAAAAATTTTTTGCCCTTCGAACGAAAATGAAAAAAATAGAATTTAAAGCTCTTGGAGTTTCTTTTCACGGCTATATATCATGCTTTAATAATTGAAAGCCTTCAAACTTAAACGAGGTTCCGAAACAAGCATCTATCTTAAGAACACCTTTTAAGCACTCAAAAGAAATAGAGTTATTGAAAGAAAAACAAATTATTAATTCACAACTGTAAACACCCATTGGGCTAAATGTCACGTTACCTTAAGGCTACTGCTATGTTTTATCGTTGAACTTTCATTGGGTAAAGGAGATGGTATGCAAGGAAGTTTTTTTTCTCCTATTCGCTTATTTTTACTCTTATTCGTTTTCATTGCCGAATGCCTTTTTTTTTTTTTTTTTTTTGCTTATTCTTACGGGGATGTAGTTTTTTTTTATTTCTCTTCTACGCTCTTCTTTATATTTCCTTGATTATTCACTCATGTATATTTGGTATCTTAGTTCTGTTTGTAATGTTTTTTATCCAACTTCCACATTTGGATCTCTTTTTTCCCCCTTCTCTTGATTCCATTTTATGTTTTATTTCTACGCATGCCTTTGCTGTTTTGCTTTGTTTACGGCGTTTTTTTCATAGAAGTGCTAAATTTCTTGAAGTTCTTTCTTCATTTTTTCTCTCTATGCAATAAAGAAATACTTTCGCTAATTGTTGTTCTTTTTCACGACGAAGAATTAAATGAATTAATTATTTGAGTATTAATTTCCTTTTAATGAGTTGCAACTGAAACAGAAAAATCATTTTGAAACAAGACTTCGGAATAATTAAATTTGTAGTTGAAATAATTTTTTTTGCTTGAATATCGTACTTGGAAACTCCTTTTAATTTTTGAAGCAGTCCCTCCCTTATTAGTCCATCAAAGTAAATACTCTCTTAAAATCAATAATACTGTCTACTAAGACACTGGATTAATTTTTCGAATCAGTATTGAAATTTTGAATCATCATGAATTATTTTTATGTAACTCAATGAGTAAAAATATCGAAATATACTTCATACAGCTCACAAATATTTACCTCCGTAAGCGGTGAATCTTTTTGCACAAATTGTTCGAAAAAATCGTACATTTTTTTGCGTATAACCAAGCATAACACTTTATAGAATACGAAAATGGAATAATTTTATTTTAGTATTCAATTTTAAAGTTTTCACGTTATTTTTTATTTTATAATTGTAGAACGCAAAATATAACCTAATTTTTTACTTATTATATGTACACTCTGTATACTATGATTGCTTCATATATCTTAAAAGAATTTCTCTCATACTTACAAAAAAATTTTATGTTCGTACCTCTTTCTCAAACAATAGAGGATTTTGTGTCTGTGTATCTTTTTTTTTTTTTAACTTTCCATTTTTCTTTCTTCTGAAGCAACAAATTGCTTCAGGACTTGTCAATCTCTGTTCTTTACCGAATATTTTAAATAATCTAAATTCCTTCTTTCATTGAAAAATTCATACCTTCACCACTAAGGAAAGCCCGTATGATGAGTATTTACCATGGACAAACCGCATATCTTTTAAAACACTAGCACTAATAATCTCACTACAAGATTGAAAAATCTGTTTAATTCAAAGACAGAAATAAGGAAATATATCAGTGTCCGCACAGTGTACGGGCAAACCGGTTGGGGCCAGCTTTCGGTAACCCATACGATCGACGGATAAGCCGTTCAAGGGATTAAATGGGATGAATAATCAAACGTTAAAATGCCATCTAAATGCTTAGTATTTACCCTAATTACGGGTAAGTAAAACCAGGCAATAAATAATTAAATCTAATAACTGATTTATTTAAGGTTAATTGAAACTTTAACTACAAAAAAAAGGGTTTAAAAGAAGTACAACAAATGAAAAATAGGTATATTTTCATCATTTTTCAGTTAAATAATTTTCAGTTATCATTCTGCATTTTGCCTCAACACCTTCTCTACGACCTCTGTTGGCAACTCTCTACTTTCGTAGAAGCCAGAATTTCTGCCCTTGTCGGCTCTATGGCAACATTCTTATATTTTCCACGATTTCCACAAGTTGTTTTACGTGTTGGATTTGGATTCATCTCTTCCAAAAATGATGATGCTGGCTACGAGATTTCAGTAGGGACGGTGTATAAGCCCCTGTGCTGCTGTAACTTGGCCAAAGTAATTACAAGGAAGAAGTTTGTGGAACGAAGAACTCAAAGGACGTGTAGGACGAGAGGATGGTCTGGGAATTCAGTCGGAAAGCATCACCTCAAAATTTCTCCACTGCCCATATTACCCTTAATCCAGTGTTTCTCAAACTGTGGGGCGCCCCCTTTGGAGGGCGTGATAAACCTACAAGGGGGTGCGAGAATATTGAAAAGTCGAAAACAAAAGATTACTTAAAAAATTATTAACTTACTGAAAGTAAACAAATACATTCTGGCATAATAAAAGATAAAATACTCATTTACACTATAATACACTTATAAATGTATCAGTAATGCTCAATCTATTTTATAATTAACTTAACAATACTAAGATAAAGACAAGTTTAATAACTACCAGTGACCCCATGGATTTGTCATGTATAAAATTATATGCCAACATTACTACTTATCTTGATAATTTGTACGGTTTATAATTATAATCCCTTAAATACCGATTAAAAATTACGCTCTCCAATGCCACCGTTTTGCATGTAGATAAATGTGGAGTATTGAAGAGGGGTGAGTGGTAGAAAAGGGATAAATAATCAAATCCTCTGAAATAAGTAAATCCTTTGTAAACACTGTCAAGGTCATTTTCCAAAGTCTTCTGAATAATTTTATTGATATCAGTTCACAGAAAAGATATAACTGCATAAAGACGTATATATACGTTTGGGGGCAATTCACACACTGGCTGAGCGAGACGTTTATATACGTTGGGAGGGGGCTTAAGAGGTTAAAGTCGTATAGCAGGTTTAGCTTCAAAATATAGTATTATTGAATTTAATACATCTTTATCGTATGGAGGGGGGCGGGATGCAAATTATGATTGAATATTGGGTCGCGGACATTGAAAGTTTGAGAAGCACTGCCTTAATCTTAATGCCCATATTTGCCCAAATGACATTATCTAATAGTTGGCATTACTGCTGCCGAAGGTATAAAGAACGAAAACACCCGCTCCCGCCGATAAAAACTACACTTACATAAATTGCAGCCATTTATAAATTTCATGTAAAAGTACAGCATAAACCCCAATTTGGAGTATCAGATAGCTATACTAAAATTAGATATGGTCTGCTGGCACTTCTGTTTGAACCGCACAACAACACAAACAAAACACAAAGTCATCTTGAAGTTTGAGCATTGCCAACGCCGTAATACAAATGCATCAACTCAAAACCATTATGTTTATTATGGAATTTTGCTTTAATATGCCCATCTTACCTTATTACCCGTATTTACCAAATTTATCCTGTAGACTTAGTTGGTAGTAAATTATATTATAATTTGAAGTTTGTATGGTAAAATTCAATAATTATTAAATAAAATCTATTAAATTATTCAAATATTTGTAACTTGTATTCATTTAATTAAAAAATTAAATATACAAGTGAATTTAATCATCAACGATGTTCAGAGTGGCTATGCCACTCTGAACATCTCTCAAAATAATTAACAACCCTTCCTATTATTTTCCACTAATTGAAAGGAACTCTACTTTCGAAATCAAATCATAACACTCAACACCGTTACAATCCTATATAACCCTCTCATAATCCCCAGACAAATTCAACCTCACCCTTTCTCCTAAACTTGTTCCAAATATTTCCTCATGAGCTCAAATTACACATTTAAATGAGAGAACAAATTCTTGCTAACACACATTTTTCTCGTCCTAGAAACACGTGCAGCCCCTCGAAATCCGCATTAAATTGGCTCTTAGTAAAGAACAAAGCATGTTCCACACGTTTCCATCATTATAGAAATTGCTACTCTAGAGTGAATGATATTTTAATACTCGAATCTCTTTTCTTTCTAAGCTGATTTCCATTGCTTTTCACTTGGAGCTCTATGTTAGCTTAGGATTATTAAGTGACGGAATAACAAGTTTCTTTTTGTGTTATCTCTATGTTAGCTTAATTGGAGTTTAAATTGGATGTGATGGAATGCAAGTTTTGAATTAAATGTGTATGGAGTAGATGGTTAATAGAAGAGAAAATTTTGGGACGTATGCTTCGAAATTTTTGTCATACTTTATTAACAAAGAGAGTGAAAAGAATCTAAGGATATAAGCCAGTAAAATTTTATTTGCATTAATTTGTCTTTTATTCGATGTTATAAAAATAAATTTAGAACAAAAGATCGTTACTTCGGTGATCGTTACTTCATTCATCCACTCATACACTCGTTATTTTGGTAAAATGATATGGTATTATTTTATGCATAGATTATATGCATATTTTTTTAAACTAAAAAAATTTCTATATATTAATTTACTTTTTTTTGATAATAGTATATTTTTAGAGAGAGAGAGAGAGTTTTTAGAGGTTTTTATTATTTAATCAATCTTATTAATTTTAATATATAATTAATTAATGACCTCTAGAGTCATTTTTTGCTTAACTTAGTGCGTCCTTGATCTCTCATTATTAAAATATTTTTTTATATTATTATGTCGATATAGTACAAACTATTTTTACAATAGCATAATTTTTTTAGAATAAATGAATAAATAACATTTTGCATCTTTTATTATGCATGCGTTGTAACAAAGAGAGAATAAATTCTATTGGCTTATTGTTAGCTTAATTAACTTCATACATTTGTATATAAAACTGTAGAATAAATTCCATGTATAACTAAAAACGTTTTTATACTTTGGCATTAATTGTAAATACCAAGCAATTGTTTTATGTTGCCCCTTTTTTGTCATAGACAAAAAAACACACGTATGTTAAAATTAATTAAACTACTGTTTTTAAGTATAAATGACAATGTATTATTTGCTGTTGTGATAAATATGTAGAAAAACATTGCTCTCAAAGGTATTAAATAAAAATTACGAAATAGCAGTATAGAAATAAAAACAAATTTTAGTGGTGTCTTAATTTCCAGAAAATTATTAGTCATTGCTTATTTATATAAGTAATTGGAGAATAATAAATTTTATATCATCTAATGAGAGAGAGACACAATCAGACAAGTAACTATGTCAGTAAATATTTTATTTTTATAAGCAATTTCCTCAAAACTGTAATAGGTATAGATTAGGTCAAAATTCAATTCTTGAATTACATTCTTGGAAACTAAGCCTAACTAAGCCTTCCTCAATCATCTTATTGATATTTGACTTCTTAACCATGTTATTATACGTTTACACAACTCTCCTGATATGACCATTTTTTTCATTCAAGAGACACATTACGTATTTAATAATATACTACACATATAAGTATCAAAAAGGCATAAAGTTAACTGGCATAAAATACGTTTGCAGTGCCAAGTTATTTTTCAGTTATTTCAGTTTAAAATCTTAGGTTGAATTAAAACTAACAATGTTAAAATGAGAATTTCTAACTAAAACAATAACACGAAACTTAATTATTTGTCTTTTTTCCTTATTTCCAATTTTCTCCTGCTTTTGATGTACTGAAATAGATTTTGACTATATTAAAATTGTCAGTAATTATTATTATTGGAGTTTATTTAGAAATTTTCGGTGTATAAAAATTGTCGGTTTGATGCATGTCTAAGGTTAAGAGTTGAAAAAAAGAAAAAATATAGCAGAGCAAAACGAAGCGCAGAACCAATTCAATACATTTCATAAAATGCTTTTCGTTTATTTATTAAGAAATACATTTCGGATTTTTTTCAGTTTTACAAAATTTGAACAAGAATATGTATTAGGTAAAAAAACATTCCGATTTAGAGTTTAGATAAAAATTGAAGAACACGATGTGGTCTCAATAATTTAAATTAGAAACTCTAAAAACCACCTCTTAGATGATGCAAGCAACTTTTAGGGATTCGACGACTAAAAAGGGATTTTTATAAATAGCTGCTAAGTTTAATCTTTAACGCAAAAGTTATGAATAAAGCAGTTTTATGAATTTTTGTAAGGAATTGAAGTTGATCGAGATATTATTTTACATTGAAATCGCAATTTAAATAATGTTTAACTTTCAAATGAAAAAAAATAGCTGTCATCTTCTTTGAAATCCATGGGTAGTATTAATAGAGTAATCAATTTATATAATAGAAGCTATATTCATATTAAAGCAATAGCACTAAATTGAATTAGTGTTTTGGGTTAAAATTTTTATTTATTAAACAAAGGAAGTGAAAATAAATATGATAATATTGAATAATGTTTCAACATGTTGTTTTCTTTGTAGCAAAGAAGTATAAAGGATAACAGAGTGTGGCAAAGCATATATCCGTACTCTTAGTAAGTGATTCTGAAAATGAACACTAAGAATATTTGAGTCAAATGAATACTAAGAATTTTCTAAATCATAGAAAAAAGGAAAAAAGAGTAAATCCTTTAATAACTAAGAAGAATATTACGTATTTTATCAAAATTTACGAGGATCAGAAAATATCAAAAAATGGACTTAACCGCACTGGCTTCTGAGAGACTCATTTATTAATGTTACTTGACCTTACCTTGGCTTACCTTGAAAACGTCTTTTTTCGTCTACATAAGGCATTTTTTATTTCAAAATCTTATAATTTGAACATTTTTCTTTCCAAAACAGTTTTTCTTTTTCCTTTACGTGAAATAAAAATAAAGTTACAGTGATTTTAAAAAAGCATCTCTCTCTATGCAAAGTGGCGGTAAGATAAAACTTTAAATGAGTTTTTCCTCAAAATTATGTTTTCGAAAGAAACTATTTACCAGATACATGATATCTTAAGAACCAAACCAGATAACGTTTTGAAATTATTAGTCAAAATAAATTATTTCAAGCATATAACATAAGCACTATTTAAGGAGGACCAGTTATAAATTCATGGTTAATCCTTGGTAATTTTAAATTAATATGAATACTTTTCGAATTCCAAAAGCTATTTTAATCCCAAATATAAACTTACGGTAAAAGCAACTACAGCAGCGTTTCTCAAACTATATGGCGCCCCCCTAGGGGACATTATAACCCACAAGGGGGGGCGCGAGCATATCAAAAAGTTAAAAGTAAAACTTTACTTAAAAATATTTTTAATTTGCCGAAAGGAAGCAAAACAAAATGCATTCTGACATAACAAAAAGTAAAATACACATTTACTTTGATGTAATACACTTATAAATATATCAGTACTGCACAATGTATTTTACAATTAATTTAACAATACTATAAGTTAAGACCAAGTTTAACAATTACCAAGGACCCAATTGGCTTGTCATATATAAAGTTATATAAAAAATTAAATACGTATCTTGATAAAATGTGTACGGTTTGTAATTAAATTCGTATTGTAGATTTATGACAAAGAACATTACTATTGAATTCAATCCATTGTTATTATTTTGATGGGGGCGCGAAAAAAATTATGACTGAAAATTGGGTCGCAAGTATTCAAAGTTTGAGAAGCACTGAACTACACTGAAACTGATACTATCTAAAATTAACTTCCACTCTTTGAAAACTAATAACTTTATTTTGTAACAGGAAATTACCTCACACCTTATACATAACTAAACTAACTCACAACTCATAGCAACCTCACAAAATCTACTCTCAGACTCTTTAGAACACATTCCTCTCTCTCTCTCTCTCTCTCTCTTATCATACACATAACTCCCCCGCACTATCGGAAATACAATTGTACAACATTGTTGTTGAAACAATCCCATCTATTACCTTATGAACAAAAACTAACTTCTACACCCATCTCAGTATACGTGATCTTGGGCGCTGAGGTGCATGAACAGATGTCCCGGTCAGGTAGTCAGTCCTACGTGAAACCCTCAGTACCAAGCAAGTCTGGTACTCATTTATCGATCCACGGAAGGGATGAAATGCCGAGTCGACTTTGCTCAGCTGGGGATTGGAATCCCTGCCCTGTGACGTGGAAGCGCGAAACGCTAACACTCAACCTCTTGGCTACGTTAACAACAACAGGTTAAAGAAATTAAAATATATCTTTTTAGAAGTAGGGTGTATTTCATAATTAGTCATATTTAAGGGATATACTTACATAGGTTTTAATAAAATGGTACATTAAGGTTGTTTTCGCCATATGTACGAAAGCGTGAACTTGACGCGGAGCACATTTTCAGACAGAAAAAAAATGCCTCAATTTTTATAAAAATGTGTGATATTGTAACTCACATGCATTTGTTTATAATATACTGTTTTTAAAATTTCAAAATATTTCTTAAAGGATTAGTTTTTCCTTTTAACATTTGAAGGGATAGCTCATTTAGCATTACGGTATATGAAAGAAAAATACAAAATACATTTTATATAAGAAAAAAATGTGTCAACTCGGGATAAAAATGAGTAGTATAATAAAATAAGAAGTCTACAGAATAGTGTAGCCAGAATATAATGTTAATGTAAGAGTACTTTTATATCTGAAAAAAATATTCTGAATTCGACCCCTATTGTTCAACATTAACTGAAGATAGCCTTAAGAAGAAAATTTCAGAAATTCCCCAGATATTTTAGAATTTCCATTCAATTTCTATTGATTTAAATTAACTATGTGCAATAAATTTTTCAATCTAACGTTAGAAAATACCTGTCATAAAACAAGGTATTTACAATATTGAAAGTAAAAAGGCATTTTAACTTTTACCAGTACTAGATTAAAAAAGATTATTATCCAATATTTCTGAAAAATATGTTGTAAACGATACTTACTTTAAATTTTTATCTAGTCTTATCCTTACTTATTTTTGTGTAAATATATTCAATACTTTAACCTTTTTTTAATCAAAACTCTTACAAGACATTAAATATTTTAAGATCATATTGATATTAACTATAAAAACACAGATTTATGTACTGATTAAAAACACACATTAAATACTTCTAAAACCAATACGATATCGTTAGTTAATGCAGAAAAAATAACGATTGCAGCACCAGAATGGAAAAGCTCTTCTAATTCTATGTCCTTAATGACCAAACATATATTTAAAAAAGAAGCATAATTTTAATAACATATCTTTTTAACGATGAAGTAACGATAAACATTTGCTATCTGAAGCACAAGTTAAATGAAATCCGTTTGGAAAAATATATGCACTAATTACTTTCATCATTAGAAAAGGCAAAAGCAAAACCGGAGGTTGAGTTGGTGGTATCCTAAGGCAGTATCTGCTAACGATGCTCTACCTCAAACGTTTCTAAGCGCACAAATGATGAGACTTAATATATCTAAATAGGGACAATTACGAGATGTATATTTTGCTAATGGCTTTATCTCAACTGTTAATTGCTACAGCTGACTAGCAACTGTGATTGCTAAATTCCAAATACAAAGCCGCAATGTTTCATGACAGACAAGATATTTCTGGAAGCTAGAATAATAATGTCCTCTGGACAAAATAATTCTGTAAAAGGTTTTTAGTATATGTTAGGGCAATTAAAATATTGTTAAGGATTATTGAGAAAAAATTGTAGGTAATATGAGCTAAGAAACGTTTTATTTGTTACGTAGGCTGTAATCTTTTTTTAACAATAGGGAAAGATGATATATTGTTACAATTTTGATACCTTAAACCAAAAAGGTGAAATTTGAAAAGGTGTGGAGTATAATAATTTAGAAAATACAAGCTAGAAATACATTTTATGAGTTTATATGAAACTTTTTACTTGTAATTGTTAGAGTTAATTCGTTAAAAATATAGTTTATTTAAATAATCTTCTTTTTAACCCTCTAAGCGGTCTGCACGTAAAATCTTGCCATTCTAGAGATGCATTTTTTTGTCTTCAAGTAAGATTCTCAAAAGCGGTTCAGCCGTATTTTTTAAAATACGGCTTAACCGCTTTTGAGAATCTTACTTGAAGGCACAAAAAGCATCTCTAAAATGGCAGGATATAAATAAATTAATATAGAAAAAATAAAGCGTTGCCAAAAACGATTGTTCCAACTTTACATGAAATATAAAGCTATGTCAAACGATTATTCAGGCTTTAAATTGATTATGTAGGTTGCTATCTTAAAATGTATGTGAAAATCGTCTTCCACTAATGAAAGTTTATCACTTATACTTGATCCATCTTTCTGTGTGTGTTCTTATGAGAATTTTTGAAATCAAAAATTTAATATATTATATGTTACCGTTAAAATGTGAAAAATCTGTTATTTCAACGAATAACTAGGTACTTCATGAAACAACTAGACAAGTCAGTTAAAGTATATAAAATTATTGAATTCTATGATTTAACTAGGTATTCTATGGGATAATGATTACTTGATCTTAAAGCATGAAATGCAGAACTCAAAAGTTCTTTAAACCGATTCTAGCAGCTTTTATTCAGCTTTGAACCGCTTATAGCTGCTTTGCAATGACATGTGTGTATCCTTCATTCCGTTGCTTTTATACGTAGAATTTAGATGTAAAACTTATGCTAACGTTTTACATTTTGGATTATTAACAAAAACTTTTGAAACCTGTTTTGAAACAATTACTTCAGCAGCAATGGGGGACTAACCTGTAAATAAGAAAGATTTAATGCAAAATAAATTTGAATCTTTATTAAATAAACGTAGGACAAAGGAAAATAGTGTTACGTTGTTGTTACTAGTAAAAAAAGTATTAAATTTGATAACAGAAGTAAAAGTGCTAAAACAGCTCAGAAAAAAGTACCATGTGTGACTACTGGTTGCTCCAGCATTGGATATCCTTGAAGTTCAAGAAATAGAAAAGTTAATCGTGCCAGTAAAGATGTAAAACATGTTCTTTTTTTCCTTTTTTTTAACTAATGCTAGCAATATGAGCAAGAATATAAGTTGTATCACCAGCTTTTCCTTATTATTTATCAATTAAACACCCGCAATAGGAATTAAATGTATTTTTGAGATGTGTTAGCTATTTTTGATCAATTACTTTATAAAAATAACTTTAAAATCGTTTATTTTTCTCTTTAATGTTCTATCATTAATTATTTCATAGAATAACTAAGTTAAGTATGAATTTTTTCATTTATGTACTTTAACTGACTTTTCTAGTTATTTCATGAAATACCTAGTTATTCTATAAAATAACTGAATTATGCACTTTAACGGTAACATATATATGTATACACTTTTCAAATATGTCTGTATTTTTTGTCTAAGTTAAAGAGTATAATTATGTTTTTACAAATTAAAATACCATAAGGAAGACTTAATGTACATGAAGCCATTTTAATATACTTATAAAATTTGAATAAAAAAACTCTTCATATACTCTTTCCTATAGAAAACAGAATATTTAACTACGAAACAATGTGAAAGCTGCTTAAAATATAACGTTTATTTCTGAATCATATGTTGTAGCATTTTCTGTAGCAACATTTCACTCTTTCATCGCCCATCAACCTTTTTAAAAGAACAATACACACAAAAATTCTGACAAGAATGTAAAAGAAAAAATATGCATACTACTTAATGTCATTACATTTAAAACTTTTACTATAATGTCCAAGCTTTAATCACCCTTAAAGATCAAAGATATCATTCTTTTAAAGGCAAAAAAATCGAAAATTCCATTTGAATCTCACTTGCAGTTTTAGCACGGTCCTTGTTAAATTCTTTAGAACTTTAACTCAAAAGAATAAAAAAAGAAAGAAAGAAGGTAAAAGTCAGACGAAAAAGTCACAAAAAATATACTTTCACTAGAAAAAGACGAAATAAAGTGAAGTAAAATACTGATTCAGTAAGCCTAACGTGGCGGAAAATTAAAGTGTAACTTTCCTACTTCTTCTTCTGCTTTTTACACGTCGCTTAGATTGTTGTCCGGAAAATTCTTTACAGCGGCAGAACGCAATTCTCTTGGATGGGTATTGTATTTTTTACAAGCACGTAGAAAAGACTTCGAATGGAATTCGTGCCTGTTCTTTTATTTTTTTTCAGTATTATTCAGCTTTAGTATGTTTTGCAGCAAAACACGTGTTTCCTGTATATTTGTAATTCCAGATAGAGTCTAGGGATTTGCTTCTGTTCATTCATATATTTTAGGTTTTAAGAAACATAACTTAAAGCTGAATTGTAAAAAGAGCATCGTTTTCTTGCTGGAAATAAATCTTTACTATCGAAATCAGTTATTTTCTTTCTGTACAAGTGATTGGTTTTTTTCTAGTTGTGCATTTTCTGAATCTTTTTTTTTTTAATTTTCTCTTAACATAGTCTGTAAAACGTCACAATTGGTTAAGCTTCACACACACACACATATATATATATATATATATATATATATATATATATATATATATATATATATATATGCAGTAATTCTCTCTAACATCATTTTAATTAACTCTTTTAATAATATTTAAACAAGTTTTAATTCTTTGGTTCAAAACTAATGCCCTAATTTTAATCGCAATCAGCTAGTATCAGAAATCTCTTTCCCGCCCATTTTAACCAATCAGAGCTTTTGTTAAAAAATAGTCACGTAGTATTCACTGTCAGTTATAAATACCGATGATTCTGGAAATCCTGCTCTCTTCTGTCTGTAATCATGTAGAGGGCTGCAGCGCGTTGTGTGTTCGCTTTTTGTCCGCTTGCCTTCACCATGTAAATGTCGCCGTTTGCTTTTTGTCTCCAGCTCGTCGTCTTGAATATGTAAATAACTGTAACTCTTTTATCCATTGTGTTTTATGTGTTCGTAAGCTTATTGTGTTGTCGTAACGCCTTTAACTAACTAATTATAAAGTTGTTTTCCAAGTATGTAAGCCAGCGTTTCTCAAACTGTAGTACACCACCCTAGGGGGCGTGATAACCTTAAAAGTTCTTTAAAAAATATTAATTTACTAA
Organism: Trichonephila clavipes; assembly: GCA_019973935.1. Lineage (NCBI taxonomy): Eukaryota > Metazoa > Arthropoda > Arachnida > Araneae > Nephilidae > Trichonephila > Trichonephila clavipes. The sequence goes on along the minus strand of BMAU01019951.1, from coordinate 1,145,823 downwards.
AATGGAACGAAACAAAATACATTCTAACATAACAAAAAGTAAAACACACATTTGCACTTATCAGTACAGCATAATGCATTGCTAATTAATTGATTAATATTGAGTTAAGAATAAAAAATTAATAATTACTAGCGATCCCACGGGTTTGCCATATGAAAATTTAATATGTCTTGATCATTTGTGTGGTTTGTAATTAAAGTAGTATTGTTGTGTGTGTGCTTTAGTGTCAAAGTATATTATTAATGAATCATTATTATTGTATGGAGGGGGGGCGATGAAAATTATGATTGAAATTTGGGTCGCAAACACATTGAAAGCTTGAGAAACACTGATGTAAATGATTTATCGGGTAAATATTAGACAAAATGTAAGAATAATTTTACAAACCACATTAAAGTTAATTTACTAAAACGTTTACATAATTAACGACACTTTAAGGTATTACTATACTATGTAGGATAAAATAAACTCCATAAAATACACGCAATTCCATAATAATCACATGATTAACAACTTATCTTATTTACTCACTTTCCACAGATTCTTCAGCGTTAAAACGGCTCTTAAAGCTGAAGGTTAATTTTTTAAAATTCAAATTATGCTTCAAGTGCCATTATCTGATTCCTCTCCAAAGAATATTCGCGATAATTTCTGAAATATTTAGCATTGTCTCTAATGAAACCACTTTTGCGGCAGATAATTTTGATTCAGTCATTATATTAAGTTCTAAGAATATTCGCAAGCGTCAGTTGGATGGAAAAAAGTTACAAATTCAGAAGAGCTGCCGATAATAACAGAACGTTAGAAAAATAACTACTCTATTGAAACCTGTACAGAATGTTCCAAATTTGAGTGTAAAGACGTAAAAGATAATCTTTTACATATGTATACGCTGCCATAATTGCGTAAAAAATGAAACAGTTTATCCTAGGCATTAAAAATTGCTTTGTTTTTTAAAATTTCTGCTTTTCTTTTTGAATTCATGAAACTGCAAATGAATTATAATTTATATCTTTACATTCACTTTAATGTATTAAATTGAGTTAATTCATTTTTAAAAAATTCAATAATAATAAAGATGTTAGTTTATATGCCATAATTAAACATTGCACTAAAGAATATCAGCAAAAGTTGAAATTTAGTTCTTAAAAGGCTTTTGCGTGCAAATTTAACCTTCCGTATTCTGATGGTAAAAATTGCAAATATGATATCGAAATAATAGTACTTGCATATTAAGCCATCGATCAATTTGGTCAAATCAAAACACGTCGCCAAATGCCGCAATAAGTAATAAATAGCAAGAAAACATTACTAAGGAAGCTCAAGCTCAATAATAATTAGAAGAATATTAAGACAGTACTTAGGGACGTGTTTAAATGGGCCACATATTTTGATTTAGCGAAATTGGTCGACAGTATACTGCGTAAATACCGAATATTATGTATGCCATTGTATTATAAAAAGATTCTCGGATAGTTTACAAATGTATTTAAATACTTTTTATCTATTATTTGCTTCATATTTTAAAAGATTGGAATAAACTATTTGAATTTAATTTTGTAAGATAATTTCTAATGTGTTAATTTGTTCAAAATAACGTCAGGTTTTATTTTTTCTCAAACTTTATGAAATATTGCATTCAAATTACATTACGCAATATATACTCATGGATAAAAATGTAGATCATAGCATCACTGTGTCAAATATTTCTCTAGAAATAGATAAGAGACCTTTAATGAATTGATAAGTAACGTTGAAAAGAATAATTTTGTCAATCCTTTTACTGCGAAACGGGTATAAACATGTGTTCTTAGTTTAATTGTTGACGTCTGAGATTCCTTTAAGCATGTCCCCTTCATTCGTAGAATCATGTTAACTTTTAAAGTGCAGTATTGAAACCACTCGCAGTGCTTTCATCTTAAATGATGTTTATGGTATATTTCTAGATAGATCTCCTTGATTGGAAAAGGATTTCTGTGCGAAGTTAATTGATAGTAACTTTGAATTTTGATTGTTGCCTATCAAAACCAGTGTAATGCTTTCAATGTCTTATTCTAAGTTCATAATTTATATCAGAGGTATTAGTTTCTGTAGTACTTGAACTCTTTTATAATGGAACTAGATAATGCAAATAATTGTATAATACTAATTTAAATTTCCTATTTAATATTTACATATACGTACTACTATGGAGTATATATATTACTGATAATGAACACCGATTCTCAGTTTTTATTAATAAAATGTTTGAACTAAATTATTTTTAACAAAACGTCAAAATTACTATTTAAGTATTTATGTAAGCGTCTAATTTATATATTATGTAGAAAATAATTTGTATATAACTAAAGCTCTCTGAAGAAATTCAGATTTTTGAAGAAATCCTATTATTTTCAGTAGTATACTTTTAATTATTCTTTAATGCTAATATAAAGTTACAAAGATGTATCATCTACCATATATTTCCAATTACAAGACTGCCCTTGTATAAGAAAAAGTGAGCATTTTTCTTCAAAAATTTTCTCGAAATTCGAAACCTATTGATAAGCCGAATAGAAAAAAAGAACCTTAAATTTTCAAACATGTTGCCAACCTTTTTTACCTTTTGAATTGTATCCAGTAAAATTGTAAAGTAAAACGCCAGACGCTAACGTCGATCGTTTTATTTCTGGTAACCCTACCTGAAGCTAACACAATAATCTTGTACACTAACTGTGCTAGTTCTACTTCATGCAGCATTTGGGAGGGGGGGGAGAATGAACAGACAGAGAAATTGTATACGGCTAATTTCAAACTGTAAATTCAGACATCCCAATGAGCAGGGGCGTAGCTACCGCCGTATCAGCCGTATCCTTAATACAAAGTCCCCAAGCTACAAGGGCTCAAACATGTGTAACATTCTGGCACTTTCAAATAAGTGTCTTTTATTTCTTTTCCAAAAAAAGGACCCCAAGGAATTTTGATTCAGGACCCACTCAGGATTAGCTACGCCAGTGCCAATGAGTGAATCCGAATTTTACAAATTCGGAAACTCGGGATTCTCACTCTGACTTCGAAGAATTTCTGTGAATTTTCTTACTTTAAAACAAAATTGTATTAAAAAACACCCAAAAAGTTAAATGAATAAAATGGCTTGAGAACGGCTAGCAAAAAATCTCTAGAAATCTATTATTCCTAAACTACGTTGTTTCCAAAGTTAGCAGATCCGAATATAAACCAATTCCTTTATTTTAAAAAGTTCCAAATATTCTCGGTTTGTTTACGGGGAAATATAAGATACCCAAAAAAAGGGCTAGTTTTAGCGGAAGTTATGATTTTTTTAATTTAATGTGTGTTCTTACATAAAATATGTTCTTTCACTATATATGAATGCAATGAATATTTTTTAATGAATATTATTAATTTATTTTACTTCTCATTAACGGATTCTCTCAAATGCATCGTAAAATTAACACTAAAGACTGAAACTTAGTATATACCTATATTGCCCAAAAGCTGTCAAAATGACTGCATTGTGAAAGAATAACTAATGCGTAAAGAAATTTGTTTAAAAAATTTTTTTTAATATTTTTTATATTATTTACAGTTATATAACAAGTTATAAGTAAATATTAACAAAATAAAAAAAGTTACTTCAGTTGGGAAAAAAATATATTCTAAGAAATTCTAAGAAATTGTGTCATTATATGCATAATTGTTTTTCGAATTGAAATTAAAAGCAGTCAGAATGACTTCCTTGGGCAATCTCGTGTTAATAAGTGACATGCCCTAATTTTAAATAAAATTATCAAATAAACAATGCATCAATATGACTTATTTTCTACTTTCATGTTTGTAAACCTTTACATTTACAAATATTCGAAGCAAAATAAGAAATCTTACAGTGCGTCTAAAAATACCGAAGTAAAATTTTAACTTTTCGAATTATTCTCCACTTGCTGCATATTTAATTTACAGCCATCTATTAACAATAATAAAATTTACCCTTTTACAACTCTATTACTTCAAAAAATATTCAAATGCGAACCTCATATCGCAAAATATTGCAGATCAAACTGATTTCCCAACCACTCTATTCAAATATATGCAATTTCTCCTTTCCAAACGCCCTGGAATGATGGGAAACGTTCACTTAAATTTCCCTTTTTGGAACAGCAGTCAATCCTCCTTTTAAGTTGTGGAAATTTCTAACTTTGAGGCTCGAGCTCTCGATAACTTGTCAAGCGATGTTATTGCTTTCCTTCAGAAACGCCCAACCTATCGAAGCATCTATCTTTGAGAGCGCTCTGTGGTGACAACAAGGTGGATTTGGGATATATTTTCTTGCGAGAAAATATTCAGAGGTGGTATTTTATTATTTTTAGAAGCTCTGGAAGTAGGCTTATCAGAGCAATATCTTGAAGAAGACGCTTTAAAATAAAATGCACTAGTCTTACAGAGAGTGAGAGAGGGGTGAAGAAAAAATAATAATAATTAGCTTTTTTCCTCTTTTTTATCGTATTTGTATTCAGGTACAGCAAATAGAAAACGTAAGCGGGACGAGGTATCCAACTGCGTCCGGCAAAAGCATGCAAACGAATTTTTTAAAAATATTTAGTCTCGATTATATTAGAATACACGTATAAAGTTGTGTTTTAAGAATATTATTACAATAAAAAATATTTGAATGCAATATTTTGGCAAAAATTATACATAGAACTACCTATTTTTAAAACATTCTCCTTTTAAGAAAAGCACTCTTTAATAATGAGATTTTGCCTACATAAGCTCAGACCTGTATAAAGAACCTGAACTATGATTTTTGAAATATATAACTTAGAAATGGAGATTTGTGCACATTTTAATACATCAGTGTGGAGAAATTTTAACAAAAACTCGAATAGTTATTTCAAATGGTAATAACTGTAAAAATAATGGGAATTTCTCAAAAGTCCTAGTTCAAGAGAGAGAGAGCTCTCTTGAAAAACTTTAGCTATGTAAAAGCAAAATATTAATGTTTAGAAACTCTTTACCTAAAAGGATAATGTTTTGAAAATAGGTAATTCAAAATTCACTTTTGGCAAAATATTGCATTTAAATAATTTTGTATTGTAATAATATTTTTAAAACAATTTTTCAGTATATTGTAATCCGAGCGTCACTAAATATGAAAAAAAAAATCGTTTGTACGCTTTTGTGAAATCAGGGTTCCTAACACAGTCGAATACCTTAATGCAAAAAAATTAAATATTATTTTGTGTATGTTTTTAAAAATTTGGCAATATTTTCCATTTAGAATATTTTGCTAATTTACATGCAAATACCCTAAATTATTCTAATAATAGGAATGCCAAAAACAGGAAGCGGCTATCTGATTTTAAAAAAATGATAAATGAATAATTCGAAAATGACTGAACGAAGAAATAAAAATTTGTGCTCTTTTACAAAATATTTGTTGTAAGGATTTGCATATAGGGTAGATAGAATTTCTTTGCAGAATTTCAAAACCATCATATCCCATGAAGATGTTTTCTAATATTCGGATGAAGGGTAAAATTAAATAAAAAAATTATGTTTATTTTAAGTACTGCTACAAGAGGAATGAAGTTTATGCGTTTGAGGGGTTATTTTTTTCCATGACAGAGAAAATCAAAGTAATTTTTGTTAAAGAAAAAAAGGTATTTTAGTACTTTATGATATTTATTGCAATTAGGGGATATTTAAATAGTTACAAGAAAAAAAAGACACATCAGGTTCATTTATCAGCTTATTAGTATTGATTTCTTTTTTAAAAAAGAAAGAAAACTATAAAACATCGAAATGGCAGTTAACGATAAAAAGAAGATGGAAAAAAGATTGAATCGAACTGACTCGATGGAGAGTGAACAGAGAAAGCTATGGAATGTTGCAATGGACATTGTATCAATATGTTTCTAAAAGAATATCGGAGTTTTAATGCTTTATAGTACACTCAGGAACATTGAAAATAGCGACCCAAGAAGGAAGCTAAGTGCAATCGAAACTTTGCAAATAAGTACAGCGTAATGTGAAATGCAAATGATCCAAGTTTTGTGCCAATACGCATGCTCATACACGCCGAGGTGGCGCTACAATCAGGAAGAGGGTGCTATATAAGCCAGCGCAAATTGGAAGATTCATAAACGTGACGATTACCCGTCGATTGTAGGAAGACTTTGGTAAGCGAAACATGCCAGGTAAACGCGCTAGGAGACATTTCTCACAGTTAAGGGAGTTTGAGAGAGGCCTGATCATCGGGATGAAAACTGAAGGCTGGTCGATGCGCCGTGTTGCTGGCCAGGTGGATCGTTCGGAGTGTGCTGTTAGAAATTGTTGGGAGCAGTGGACACGAAAAGGTACCCACGCGCGGAAAACCGGGTCAGGAGCCACCAGGAAGACCACGAGGAGAGAGGATCGAAGGATCGTGCGGCAAGCACTTGTGGACCCCACAGTGACTCGTTCAACGATACGAGCAGACGGAGGCGTAGCAATTGTTCCACAAACAATTTCCAGACACCTTGCAGAAGCAAATCTTAAATCCAAGCGCCCTTTCCGTGCACTCCCTTTAACACCGGAACATCGGCAACTGCGTCTACAGTGGCGCCAAGCCAGATCAATGTGGAATGTCACAGATTGGCAAAACGTTGTGTTTAGTGATGAATCCCGGTTTGTTTTGGGGACAGATGATAACCGTGTACGGGTGTGGAGGTGCCCTGGTGAGCGGTACAATTCCCCCACAGTGTTCTACGTCACACTGCCCGCACAGCTGGTGTAATGGTCTGGGGGGCCATAGCCTATGATAGCCGGTCCACTTTAATTGTGATGCGTGAAATCTTAACGGGCCAACCTTTCGTTGATGATATTCTTCAACCTCATGTAGGACCTTTCCTAAATGGTCTCTCAGGGGCAATTTTCCAGCAAGATAATGCTCGTCCGCATACAGCAAGAGTTGCTCAAGACTTTCTACGTCATTTTCAGACTCTTCCATGGCCGGCCCGCTCTCCCGAGTTGTCCCCTGTAGAGCACGCGTGGGATCAGCTAAAATGGCAGATGCCATCGTGTCACTCTGTACATGATTTGGAGTTGGCTGTTCAAGATTCGTGGGCCCATCTGCCTCAGGACAACATAAGGTGTCTAATCAACTGAATGCTGGACCGTGTGGCGGCATGTATTGCAGGTGGAGGTGGTCCAACGCGCTATTGAAGTTGCCCAGTATTTGTGTCATTGCACACCCTGTATTCGTTTAATCGTCTTGTTTTTGAGATCAAGTGAATCTCTCATCTTTGTCATTATGTGTATTAAATTTCATTTCAATCCGATGCTTTCTTCTTGGGTCGCTATTTGCAATGATCCTGAGTGTATTTATCTCATATAAGTTATAATTCATACATTGAATGAAAGAGTAACTGAAACAGTTTTACCTACAAGTTTATAAATGTTCAATGTGAACCCCATTCGTCACACGGCACAAATCAAGTCGATATGCAAGTTTATCGCAAACTTTTTTCAATGTGTCTGACGAAATTCTTGCAACAGCTGCTTCAATCATGTGTCTTAAGTCTGAAAGGTCAGCTGGTAGCGGAGGAACGTACACACAATTCCTTCTGATTACCCTCAGATAAAAGTCACATGGCGTCAGATCGGGTGAACGTGGAGGTCATGCAATACAAGATGTATCGGGAGGCTCTTTGCGGCCAGTCCATTGGTTGAGTACAGTGATATTTGACCAATATCGAACTGAGAGATGCCAGTGAGACGGTGCACCATATTACTGCCAAATGAGGTTATTTCTTTCACTTTCTTCCAATTGAGGAAACAGCCATAGTTGTAGAGCCTCAAGATAGGCAGAGCCAGTTACAGTTGGTTACCAGTTACAGCCTTGGTCGTCCCGTACTTTTCCCTTTACATACACATCCAGTTCTTTCTCAAAATGATGAAACCACCTAAGAATGTTATCATTAGGAGGTTAACAACCGAACTTAACACGGAACGCTCGTTTCACAGCAATAGCAGTTTCTGTTTTTGCAAACTGGAGAACACAAAACGCTTTTTGTTTACTAGTTGCCATTTTTCTACTAGCGCGTTGATCGGCGAGAAAGGGAGGATTAGTATACGTTTCGCGCACACACGCACACATGCCAGCAAACAAAACTGTTTCAAATGCTCTTTCATTCGATGTATGAATCATACTAATATGTTATATGTAATGAATACCATAAAGCGTTAAAAATCTGATATTTTTTTAGGAACACCAGGTACTAACAGAACCAAAATAATATATAATGATAGATAACAGCTACAAACAGTTTTATGATACTCATATTGTGTAGGAAGCATTCACACGCATACGTAAAGGAGTTTCAAAAATTACGATGGTGCTGAATGATTGCACAAATGAAGCACAATGTGCTGTGGTCCGAATTTTGTGGGCGAATGGACTTGAATAAAAATACCCATAAATTAATCTTACTTGTTTATCGAGAGAAGTGTTTATCACGTAAAGCAGTGTACAACTGGGTGAAGAAATTTTTGCAAGTCCGTTGCAATATTGTTGATTGAGGTCGAAACGGTCGTCCAGTTTTGATTGTGACAAGATCAACTGATCAACAGATGAAAGAATTGATTTGGGATGGTTCGAAGAGTGACAATGGACAGCACCGCAATAGCAATATGATGTTCTTATGGAACGTTTGAATTTCTAAAAAGTGCGCGCATGCTGTGTTTCTCGACAACTGTCCAAAGAACACAAAAAATAATCCAATGGGTATTTGCTTTCATCTGTTTGATCCACAGTAACATCTTGAATGCAAGCAATTTGCAGATGATGACGACATTAAGACTGAAGTCCCACTGTGGATGAGACAGCAATCCAAAGAATTTTTTGCAGATGGAATTGGAGCTCTGATAAAACGATGGAATAAGTGCATCACACACACACCGTTTTTGGAGATTATGTAATAAAAAATTGTTTCTGAGTTATTATCAGGTTAAATTATTCTTTTAATTATCTTTTGTGACGTACTTAATGACTTTCCCTCGTATTTGGTATAGAAAAATAATTTTTATTTTGATTCTAAAATCAGAAAAACAAACTTGGGGCTTTTTTTCTTTTTGAAACATCAATACTTTTAAGGTAAGATTAAATTTTTAAATTAATTTCTTTAATTACCTTTTTCCTAATCTCCATACTATATAACGTCTTTTTAGTATACGTAGGTTTCGATTAATATTAGCTGTATTTTTTTCATATTACACGATCTAACTTAATGCTTAGTTGCCACGCGTAGATTATTAAATAGTAATTAAATATTTTTAATACAAAATGATTGAAAAGGGAATATAATTAATATGCGAACTTAATAAAAGACGCTAAATATACCTTGTTACTTTATATTAGCGTAATTAAATTTTCAGTAGTTTTTCTCTATTACGATATTGAAAGGGAATTACAAAACTAGTTTAGGTATCGGTTTTAAAAATAAATTTGTTAAATGTTTCTCTTTTTAAATTACAATAACATATCCCTTTTATTTTATACTATTATATCTGTGACAAAAAATTAAGAATGATTTTCTACTAATCCGCTAAATAGACTTTCTAAATTTTTAAAAATATCAGTGTATCATGTTAAAAAATTGAAGATTTGTTCATACTTTAGACTATGTATCATGCAAACAATGGATGACATTATAGAACTTTTTTAAAAAAGGACTGATGATTAAAAGTTTAATGCCGTATCAAATGTGTATTAATGTATTTCATTTGAGATATATTTAAAATTTAATCTGAAACTGTGCCAGGAACTATATGAACTATGATTAGAAAATCCAATATTTGATCCTGCAAAGTGCTTGCATCAAAGCTTATTTTCGTTCTTTTTAAAACTGCATTAAAAATGTTTGAAACTATATGTTTAACTTAAAACAAGTTCCTACATCAATGTTTACTATGAATTGCAACAGAATATTTACATTAAATTACATTATAAAATGTTTGCATTAGATTGTATTGGAATTACTTCGCATAGTTATAATGTATATTACATAACATTTACATTATATACCTTTAGATAATTTCACTAGATGATATTTGCATTATGTTATTTTAGAAACTTATTGGTAAATTTCTAATATAAGTCTATGTAATACAAATAAAGCGAATATATATATTTCTAGCTTTAGTACATTTATAATAATCTAAGCACTATATAATCTTACATTAAATTGACAGATTGAAAACGCTTTGAAGGCTGAATTCTGTCCCCTAAGATTTCTCCTGTAGCATAAGTTTGTTAGATATTTTATATTACTCATTAATTTAAGGGCTAACAGTCTTCAAAATTAAAATTTACATTTAAGTCGAATACCAATTTTCGTAAAATAAATGCTTTGTTTTTCAATGTACAATATAAAAGCATGTAAATTTATTTATTATATTTAATCGAGTAGGATCCTTTATTAAACTAATTAAGTTATTAATCTTGAGTCCTTTAATTAAGATATATAAGCAGGGTGTCCCGAAACTCAATATCAAGCGGGAAAGACTTGAAAGAGAAAGTCATATCAGTTCTGGGAAAAATAATGAAAGATTCTCTACCAGTTAATGAATCGATGAATATTTTTGAAAATGTGGAACATTTACACCCTCCATCAGATCCTTAGGTACAGTGACCACAAATTTCCCAATTTCAAAGTGATTTTTTTTCACTAACGGGTTCTTACATAGCCGAGCTATTAATCGCATCCACAAGTGGAGAAAAACCCTTTGCTGGATTAGCTAAAATCAGTGTAGTTTATTTGAGTCGGGATTTATAAAAATTTAACCTAAATTTGACTAAGATATAAATGAAAAAATATTGCACACAATCCAGGGCAATTTCTTCAAATGATAGCCCATTTAGTTAGAATGTCAAAATAGGAAATACTCGTGCTTTCTTTTTAAAGACATTTCCATTTTCCTTTTAAAGACACCTTCTTCATTTTATGCCCTCCATGAAATAATTAGGTATTGTGACCACAAATTCAACAGTTTTACAGTGGTTTTTTTATATAATGTGATGTTACATAGCCGTGTTACAAATAGCATTCACAAATAAAACAAAATGCTTTGCTGATTTATTTAAAATTAACGTAGTTTGATTCAATTTGAGAAAGTATCGTCACTTGAATTGTGCTCTCCACATAAAAGAAAGAAATGTTCCATAGTTTGCTAGGCAAGTTATTTAAAAAATGGCACATTTAATTAAGTTCTCAAAATTGTACATGAGTTGCTACTTTTCTATCCAGAACAATTATTGTCATTTTTTTAAAGCGACTTCATTTCAAAAACCTCAGTTTTAAGTGTGTTTCTCAAACTAAACAAAAAACTTGAAAATAAAACATGAAATATTTTTGTGGGACTTCGATGTGAATAAATAGTTCGAACTGTGTATCTTTTAACTTCTTTAAAATCAACCGAAAATGTAACCGAGCTATGCCGATAGAATTTCTGAAGTAGTGGAGGAAATAAATTAAAATAATTACTCACGACTCATCAAGGGATCACTTTAAAAAAGTTGTAGGCCCTACATTCATGAAAAGGTAAACTTTTTTCTTTCTGCGTTATTTTTTTCTAAATCTGTTAACAATCGATTTCATCTAGAAAGTATGGTCTATAATATATTTGGTTTAATGTAAAATTGGTATTTTAATAAAATACAAATATTAATTAATATATAATTTATTGATAAATCTAGATAATTTTAGTACATTATTTTTTTATGTTAAAAATACTTAAAAAAGTAGCTCTTAATCAAACTATAGCCTGTAATGAAATCATAAAATAAAGTATACCTATAATATTTGTTATAATAATCAATATTATTATATATAACATTACGATTGCACTTGGAAATTTGCTTCATCATTAAAATGAAACTAGAATCGTCGGAACTTTTCTAATTTATGAGAGAAAACAGTTGGATAACCTTTTTTAATATTTGAAGTTGAGGAATTTGATGCAAATTTATGTAAAATAATAATATTTATAAATTTAAGGTAATACTTAATGTAGTTTTTCAAATTATCTTACTAAACGAAATTAATTTAGTATTGTCCTCTCTTCCACCTAAAAACATTCTTATATACTGATATGAGAGCGTAGTATGAAAATATGTGAATTTTAAGAGAAATACAGAAGCAAAAACATATTTAAATAAACATTTAAATGTTTTAAACGAGTGATGATATTGATAAACAATTCGATAAAAGTTTAAATGTATATATATATATATATATATATATATATATATATTATTATTATTTTAATAGCATATAAAAAATAAAGTAAATATATTATATTTAACAGAGGCTCAAACTTTTCATTTATTTTTTCCAGGTATGCGATGGAAACGCTTTTGAACAAATTTAGTGCTTTCTATAACTAAGCAGAATACTTTCAGCACGATAACTATTTATCGCTTAATCTTTCCGTGACATAAAAGCAATTTTTTAATGCTTTCGTAAAGGCGGAAGCTTTTGATGTTTGCGATAAAAAGTTTATGATGTGTCAGACTGGAATATTTTGACAAGTTTATGGTTGATTAATTAGCCTTCATGTTGGAACGCTTAGGCATGAAAAAGAGGTTTTGAGGTTTTTAACGGGAAAAATGTGCATGAAGCTCCCTAATTATATTTAATAAAAAAAATCAATGCTAAAAATAAATTTTAACGCTAACTTTTTTAAAAAGAAGTACTTATAACCTGTATAATATAAGGTTGGTCATGGTAATATGCAGAGAAAAAAATTATTATTAGCTGAAACCTACCTATTCAGAAAAAGATATTCTATTGTAAGGAGATAAACATAAAAATAGTTAAAAATAATAATTCTAAATTTAATATTGCCACCACGGTGTTGAACTTAATAAAAAATGGAAAAAGACTTGATTTTAGTTAAGTGATTTTAGATTCAGTATAAAATTATTTTTCTACAATATAAATAACCAAAAGCAATTATTATTGTCAAATGAGTAGTTAGGATTGAGTATTACAATATCCCATAAACACATAGATATGTCCAGGGACGTCTTAACACTTCCCGAGGCCCGGGGCCCTTACAAAAATGTAGACTCCACCTATGACCTTAAAAGTAGACACCAAATAGCATACATTGTCAAACACTCGTTCAAACAATAACCCGAAATAAATAAATGTGCATGGTTTACAATAGCACAAACCGGCTCGACTGACAACTTCCAGCCGTTTGACGTATCACCCGAATTTCCCAGTTTTTGAGAAACTACAATCAGAAATAATATTTGACCGTTGAAATTATTCGAATCATGATCTTATTCAGGCCAATCAAGATCGAGACGAGGCTCCCATTGTGACCGAGGCCCTGGTCCCGGGTCCAGTTGGCCCATGCCTTTGGACGCCCCTAGCTCTGTCTTCCTGCAACATCGAGGTTAGACAGTATATGTTTTATTTAAAAATTTCATAGTAAATAAGCTATTAAATGTACCTGATGTTTTTATCTTATAATTATCCGGAAGATGTTACAATAAATGTTAAAAGTACTAAAATACTTGTTTCTCTTAAACAAAAATTGTTTTTACTTTTTACCATAAAAAGGCTTGAGTATCTAAAGATAAAAATTATTTTTTTATTTTAACTTTTTCCCTTCATCTATAAACCAAAGATCATCTTTTCCACTTAAGTAGGTTTTGAAACTCTGAAAAAAAACTCGATCTACCCTACTATATAATAAGAACTCAGAGAATGATGACATTAAATTGTTTTAAAAAAATCAATTAGAAAAGGCTCAATAAAAATGGTTAAAAAGCGTAAAATTTATTTAAAAATAATACAAATGAGTAGAATCAAATGTTAATAATGCATATATTTATGTTCCAAAAATCAAGCATTTATTATTAAAATATTCGGAAACAGATTTTATATCTTTGAAGAAAAATAAACACATTCTGCTTTGATTTTAACATTTTCTTAAACCTTGAAAATTTCAATGAGAAAGCTTTAAGGATAAAAAACAGTACTTGAAAAATAAAAATAATAATTATCTGAAATTATTCAATAAAAGAGACGCATCCTCATAATTTAATCGCAAGATGAGAATTTATGTGAAAGCAATTTCTTTTCTTTATGTGAAAAATTGACAACACACGTTAAATTCTTCCTATAACTTTTTTTTTAAATCAGGGCATTAGAAACATATTTGTCAAATCATACACTGTAATGTCAAATTCATAATAAAACGCTTTATGAGTAAACAGAAATAACAAAAATGCACGCAATAAATCAACGCGCCGAATATTTTATTCAAATTCCGGTCTCTCGCTCACAGAACGACTTCTAAAATTGTTCTAAGCAATTTCTGCTTCAGTCTCAATCAAGGGAAAAGGGGAGGGTGGTTGGACTCAGATTTCAAAATAGAAGAATAATTTTACTTCAGTACTATTTATAATAAGTAGTTTTAAATTTCAAAATTAAACTAACGTGTGATTTTTACTTCTTGATAACCTAAAACAGATCAATTTCAATTTTACCTTTTAAATCGATTGAAGGAATTACACAAATGGTTCAGAATTAAGTAAAAACATCTTTAATTTTTTGAATAATTGAGTAGTTATTCTTTCCAAGACCAAATTTCAAAAGAGCATTAAATGTTTTGTAAGGATTTCTAATTTTTCATCTGAGTTTTAAGATCTATATTAATATATGAATTGACAGCACTTGAAGATGGATCATAAAATATTCATTATTGTTCACACAATTACAATCAAACATTATAAATACATTTATTTCAGTGGCGCACATAAGGGGGGGTCTGGGGGTCCGGACCCCCAAGCCAAGCCCTTGATTTTTTCCGATTGATTATAATTCTAAGTACATAGTACGTAAAATTTAATTAACTATTTATTATTAATGATTAATTATATTAATTATTGCTAATTATTTATTCAATAATTAGTTTTTTTACTGGGTTTTGTTCCCAAAATCGACAAAATCAAAAGGAGCATGATACAAGAATGGTGAACTTTCGACCTCGGACCCCCCCTAGAAAAATTCCTGTGTGCGCCACTGATTGATTTATTTATTTTGTTTTTCATCGTTAATATTAATTTTTATATAACATTATTATTTTTCTTAATCTCCTGTAAGGTAACATATTTTTAATTCCCACCAGAATGCGATTTTCTTAATGTTTGTTATTTATATATATATAATACATGGCAGCAAATCATTTTCCTCTTCTTTTTACTATTGTTTTCATTTTAACCTTTTCCATATAAAAATCTTAGAATATATATATATATATATATATATATATATATATATATATATATGATGAATCGCTATTGACTGACAAATTTGAAGGATGTGTAGGGGGTATAAAGACGACTCGGAATTACATAGGAATACAGGATCGCAAATACCGTAATTACGAGCTATGGTGCAAAGTAGCAGATAAAAAGAACAGAAAGAGCAGCGCATTCATGGGACAGAAAACATTTTATAAAAAGATTGTACTGCAACAGGTGTTTGTAACTATAACCAGAAGTCGATTGTAAAGTCTGTCAATTACGCTGCATGAAATTTCTGATGTTTTAGAAGATTCCTTCAGAAAGGAAGGTTTGATGAACCCTAATTTTGGTGGACGTCGTCATTTGCAATATTTTTTTCAAGATAGTTGGATGATTTCATCTTTGAACCGGGAACTTCCGACATGCTGATAGTGTATGGTGATACAGATTGTAATGGGCGTGCCGCGCAACGGTTGTAACAGAAACATTACCTGAACAGGCGTGGTCCACATCACACGATCTTCGCAAATGGGAACGAAAAGTTACATGGGCCATTTTTTAAAGAGTTAATTGGCTCTTTTTGTGTACGAGACGCCCGTTATTTTTGTTGAAGAACTCATCGCTCGAATATCTGTAGTTGACGGGAGAATACGCAACATGCCAGGAATCTTCCAGAGCGTAAGGAATTCAATGCAGCGTCATTGCAGACTTGCCAGACGATTTCTGGTCGGAATTAAAAACATCTGTTGTAGTACAGCCTTTCAATATTTTTTTCTCTCTCTCATTTGCATTAAAAATACGTGTTGCTGTGACTTGTGTTTTTTCATTTGCATCATAGTTCGAAAATACGGCGTTTGCGACTTTGCATCCCATGTGATCTCTAAATCATTTTCTCTCGGTGCTCCCGACATTCACTGGTTTACCTGTTATCCTCGAAGTTTCAGATGTCGGTTTGGCATTACGTCATTAATGAATATAGGAGGGATACGATATGTGCTCTTCCTACATCGGCCATCATGACCGTTGCTCCTCGAACCGCATATCCTCGCATGTAAAATGCAGTGTATTTCAAAATTTCATGAAATAAAACTGAAAAGCTAGAGGAAATAAACTTACAAATAAAACAATTTTTAAAACAGACAAATATGTATCACAGAAAATCAAAACTAATAATAAAGAATAAAAAAAATAGGTATACAGATGGAAAGAAGACAAACAATACAAAGCAATCTTGAGAGGAAAAAGAAAAAGTTACTCATTCATTATATCTCCTAATTTATTAGGGCTACAGATATGAATTTTGGTGAGCATGTTTCTTTTCTTATGAATAGATCCACTAAGAACAGGTTTTACAGAAATTGACCCCGAATAGGGATTACGGGGACGTGCAAAATAAATTGTTCGATTCGTGTGAAAACTTAATCATAAAGCTTAATCGAATCTTATGAAAGTTTATGTAGCAATAAAACTTAAAAAACAGCACATATATTCATACAACATCATGAAATACCCAGTGAAATAGGGGGGAAACAGCTGGTTGTTTATTTTACATTTATCTTATTATTTTATATGAATGAAAAATATAAATGTCTATTTACAGTGCCAACACAATAATAATTCTATTACTTTCACTTTCATAAAAATAATCGGAGTTAAGCGATTTTCAAATTTCGTCAATTCAATTTTTATTTCCATCACTAAAACTTAGACGGAATTGGAGCTACAGCCTGATGAAATTGGTAATTTTATTGAAGAAGCTGTCGAACTTGCCAGGCCAATAAATTTAGAAGTGAATAGTGATGACGTTCAAGATCGGCTGGATTCCCACAATTAGGAGCTGACAATTGTTGAACTTATAGAAATGCACGAACAATAGCAACACATTGAAAAACTTGAGTCTTTAGACCCATCAATAAATACTGATACATGTGTGTGTGGTGTATTTCAAATAATTCTGGAGTCCTTAGATGTCTTTTCCCGGATTTATTGGTAACAATGATAAACTTAATAATATTTAACAAATTAAATATAAAGTTAAAATATTAGACTGAAATATTCTAGAGAAAAATCCTAGTAAACAACGGCACCTAATAACGCCGAAGTTAAAATCAAGATTAAAACAGTGGTAGAATCGGTTACTACCACGTAGATAGACCATGATAGGTCTATCTACGACGTGAAAGACCACGAGATAGACCACGTGGGGTCTGAGCATGGTGACAGCTATGCTCCACCCGTTTAGACAACCTGGTCCAAATAATTCACAGCGCCCAGTTCAATCAGAAGATCGAACAACAGTTAAGGGAAATTGCCAGAAGGTCTCAGTTTAAAGTTTTAGAAAATACATACTCCATCGAAGTCTTCATAAAATATAACATCAGAATAACCTTGGCTTACGATTTTGCATGTGTGTTACCCGATATTTTGTTAAATACCAAGGGTGTAGCTACCACCGTATGAAGGATATGGGGCCTCCAAGGTGCAGGGTCCCTCCCCAACATGTGTAATTACAGTACCACTAACAGGGATCCCATATCTAAAAAAGGGCTCCGAAGGAATTTTGATACAGGATCCCCTCAGAGCTAACTATGCCAGTATTAAATACATTTTATTTTCTAAATTATTTTTTTCTTTCGCCTCTATTCCCAACTGAAAATAATTTATATGTATTTATATTTAAATCATACCCCGACTTACGCTAATTTGACTTATGCGGCTATCATTCAGTCCCACCTATCAGGTAAGTTCGGGGTATTTCTGTAAATACGAGGGGGAAAAGTTATTCTAATAAAACCTTCTGATTTGCTTTTGCATTATAATATTTAATTACTATATTTCGCGCGCGCGCGCGCGAATTACCTCAAATTTACTTATACAGTATTCCTTTAAATTTTGGTATGCTTTAAAATTAAAAGAAGAAACAAAAACAGAGAAAATAGATGAAACTTAAAAAGAGTTTTAGAGTTCCCATCACATCGAAACAATGTAAGTGGATAAAATTCTTCTGGTCTCGTAGTGTCGTAAAGCGGAAAACAGTTTTGGAAGTGAAAAAAGCAAAGCATGTCTTGGGAGCTATCTTCACTGATGCTTCCTCATTTTCTCAGGACGTGATGCGTGAGCTACTGAGACAAAAATATGAGTACACAAACAAATCATATTGATCAACGAATGGAATGCCATAAAAAGTAAGTAAATTACCATGCGTTCTGAAAGTTCTGTTCTAAAAGTCTGGCAGCCCTGAAAAAGTAATAACCAGGAATTGTTATATTAAAAGAGTGTGACTTCTAATCAGTTGTTTGGTTTTAATAGTAAATATGGTTTTAGTACTAATATATATATGCTTCATAATGATTCCAAGCACGTTTTTCCCGTTCAAAAATTTAATTTTCTTTTTATATAATCAAGTTTAATGCTTGGTTTTAATAAGATGTAAAATGTTTTAAATATGATAATTACAGATTTTAATATTATAATCATAAAATACTGCATAACGCGCACGTATACTTTAAAGCTGCAATTTTTAGTTTTTTAGGTATATTCGCCGTATGGCACGCATCCTCGTTTTACAAAGAAACCTAAAATGTAAGTGCGCAAGGTAAATTTTCAGTTAATTTATTCGTGGTATTATCCCAAGTTTTAGAAAAAAATGGTATACTTCTACAACTCTTTTAAGTTCATAAGGAATGTCATTTCTTTTAAATAAACAGCATTTTGATGTTTGTAGAAGTTTAATTTCTTTTTTATGCTTATCGTTTTTAATTTTCTTAGCTCTCATTTATATAACCGGCGTGTAACGTGCACCAGCGCATTCAATGGTATTTTTGAGTTCAAATTGTGCGTTATAACCGGGTTTTTACCGTAAGTAAAATATTATTATTGTAAATTATATGTTTATTTCATTACTCGCAGCAGGCAGCAACCAAGTGGCCATGCTCACTAGCTAGGGACCGGAGTAGTCGAGTTACTGGTTCGAAATCTTGTGACTCTTAAGACCCACCATGTAGAAATTTTGATGCATTTTATATTTGTGGAGGCTCAAAGTCCTTCCGTTGGCGTAATAAGGAATTTCGGAGAGCGGGTTTCATCTAAGACCCCATCCTCGTCAGTGGACAGGTTTAAAATTACGATGTCAGTCGCCATTAGCCCCGTAGGCCTTCTCAGTGAAATCGAAATTAAAATCAAAACCCAATGCTTTTATTAAATCGACTTCAATACTTTCAATAAATAATTTCTAATTACGACCATTGTAACTAAGCCATATCATCCCTCATACGCTATCTCACATATATAGTTCCACAATCTCTTTTTTTTTCCTCATGTAACTCCTCACACTCCATTTCCATTGTGGATAAAAGTCTGTCCTACATTTATTAAAACAGTATCATCTATTTCCTAAGCTACTACTATTATTGTACCTATATATATAGAGAGAGATTGCAATACCGGACTATAAGTTCACTACCGGTATTCGGTATTTTTTAGGTCTTTATACCAGGATACCGGTAGTAAAATTTTTTTAAAAAAGAAAACACAGAAGTTTTATATGTCAGTTTTACTAGAGAGTGTAAATACCACAAATAAATGTGGAACTTATAAATTATAACAGTATATAAAGAATCAAAAAAGTAAAGTAACATGTTATTTATTTAAATGACAAAAAAGTGTAAATATCGCTATTCAGTCAGTGGGTTTTATCATATAAATAATGAAACTAAACATTAGAATTATGAATCGACTTTTTATGTTCTTTAAAGTTCATTATTATGGGTTATTATTTTTGAGTATGTATATAATAAATCTGAAAAATATTTCGAACCTTAAGAATGATATGCAAATACAATGTGAATAACAAATTCCCCAATTAAAAAATATCGATATATTACACACTTTCTTCACAACTCTTCAACCTTGGTTTTACACATATGATTATGAAACTATGAATCCTGCACGTGTGCAGTATCTCTTTGAGCTGTAATATGATGAAGAGTGTTTTTTTCCAGGTATAGAAGTTTAAGTTGGCATTACTTTCCAAGATGGCGACCGATTTAACAGCTGTCAAGTGATTTATTCTCAGTTTGGTTTGACAATTCATCAAAACGATCATCAAGCAAGGCGTAGATTCGTCGAATGGGCCCAAAACGAGATTGCCGTTGTTCCCGATTTTCATAAGAGAATTTTGTTTAGCGATAAAAAGCACTTCTGGTTCAATGGATACCTCAACAAACAAAACTGCCGCATTTGGAGTGAAGCTAATCCACAAGTGTATGTCGAAACACCGTTACATCCAGAAAAACTGACTGTTTGGTGCGCGTTATGGGCTGGTGGAATCCTTCTTCAGAAACGATGAAGGTCACAACGTTACAGTCAATGGTGATCGGTATAGAGCCATGATTACTAACTTTTCATCCCTGAATTGAACAATCATGATGTCCAGGAGCTGTGGTTCCAACAAGACGGCGCAACATGGCACACAGCTCGTGCCACAATCGATTTATTGAAAGACACGTTTGGTGACCACCTAATTTCACGTTTTGGACCTGTGAATTGGCCTCCGAGATCTTGTGATTTAATACCGCTAGACTATTTTCTGTGGGGCTATGTAAAGTCATTGGTCTATGCGGATAAGCCACAAACGCTTGACCATTTGGAAGACAACATTCGCCGTGTTATTGCCGATATATGGCCACAAATGTTGGAAAAAGTCATCGAAAATTGGACGTCCAGATTGGATTACATCCGAGCCAGCCGTGGCAGTCCTATGCCAGAAATCATAGTTAAAATGTAATGCCACAAGATTATCTTTCGAATAAAAAAAATTCATGTCAATCGAATAATACATCGTTGTTTTATTGCAATTTAAAGTTCTATACCGCTAAAAAAAACCCTTTAGTTTTGGTCTGCCTCCTTGGATGATTCACTTATTTTATCACTTCTCTTGATTGTACGATATAACTTTGTATTCACAGTCTAATTAATTTCGCCCGTTATCGAGATGTAGAAATAAAAAACGTGTACTATTTTGCTATTTTGGCGATCTCTGAATATTTAGTGGAGATAATTTTAAAAAATTTATATTAAATACCAAAAAAAAACAGGATTTAAACTTGTGATTACCGGTTTTACAAAATTATACAAATGACTCAAAATACCAGTATTCGGTATCCCGTTATACTGGTTTTGCAATCCATACATATATATATATATATATATATATATATATATATATATATATATATATATATATATATATATATATATATATACCACATGTTTGACACTTCTGCTACACTGCATCTTTTTTTTTAAAAAAAAAAAGATAAAACTTTAGACGGAAAATTTCGGTATCGAGAGTTTGAAACAATACATTTTGTCTAATACTTATTTGCCTTAGATATATAACTGACTGAAGAGAACTTAAAAAATTGAATTATCTGGATTACATGAATAGAGCCATGTAGAAGAAGATAAAAGAGAAATTGAAAAATATCATATTTGAATTATAAATATTTAGCTTGTATCAAGTAACAAATGCTAAATTACAACTATTAACAAATTAAATAAATTAAAACAAATAATAAAAATGAAATTCTTCAAAAATGTTATTTTTGTGGGTGGTAACATTCAATATTACTTGATTAAGTTAGTAAACAAATATTCATATTATTTCTAGTTCATGCCAAATTTAACTCAGATATCAAAATGTGAGAAATGTTATATTATTATTCATATTTTAAAATACGGAGAGAAGTATATACATTGGTTATATGCATATCTGTTATTTTTTTATTACAAATGTAATACCAAAGCTTTCTTCTAATGACAGTGTGTCTGAAAGTTATCTTCTTAGTATGAAATTTATTAAATGCATTTGCTAAATTAAATACTACTAAACATTTTTTAGACTCTGTGAATAATTTTCAATTTTTTACACATATTTTTATCTTTCTAATTGGGTCATTTGAAAAATCTTTTTATTAGTGTAAACCAAAGCTAAGATATCTGTATTATTTTTAAGCTTCTTTTTTTCCATCAACTAGTAATTTTCCTTTAAATTTTACCTCTAATATAGATGTTATTACAAAAACTATTTTGTAATCTTTATCTTTTTTTATTACGAATGTTTAAAACTCTGTGTATTTGTTTCTGTTTTATATATATTGCATATTTGCATTTTTATTTCGAAATCTAAAAAAATTATTTTGTCTTATATTTTTTTTTATAAAAAAGAAAGGAATGATTTTTATATGCACTATATAACAAAATGTTTTAATGCCTTTTTTTTCATTTTATTGATGGCAAAAAGAGAACTAAAAACTTTCTAAAACAGTTTTAGCTTTATAAAATAAATCATTCAGAGAAAGCACACTGAAGTATCATATTTACTTAAGAGATTTGAATTGGTTGTAGATTTTACGTCTGACTATTGAATAGCTGTATAATTCTTTTTTTTAATATACACCACCAATTTTAACGAATTTTTTTTTAAAAAAAACGTTCTTCTAGGATTTAATGTCTACAATATTAAAACGTCAAATAAAAATAATATTTTTTCCAAGTACCTTAATAATTTTTTTTCGAAATATTAAATTATTTTTAACATTTTAGTATGAGTTTTTGAAAATGGTTGATGTGTTATACATCACCGAGTAGTAACTGCGTGTTTGTACAGATATTTAAATAATGAAAAAAGTCAAATTCATATTTTTGCTTTAAAAAAAGCAAATTTAGATAAAAAAAGAACTCGCAAGCATTTTACCAGTAATATTTTAATTTTCCAAAGTTCAACGTAATGTAACAAAAGAATATAAATTATAAAGGTGTAGGAATTGTATTCTTTTGTCTCTTTTACAAATTGCTTTTCTAGAAATAAATGTTTTATACTACGAATAGTTTTAAGTCATTAATTTTATGAAAGAACTTTTTTCGGAAAAGAATTAACTTTTTTTATTGGGGGGAAAGCTAGATTAATTTTACTAATGAAGTATATCGCGTATACCAAAATCTAGAGATTTCCTCTTTTGAAATGTTTCAATTTGAAGAAATTATTTATTCTTGTCTGAATTTATATTCATTTGGAAGTAATGGAAGAATTAAATACTGTAGGATGTAATTTGCCAAATGGTTTTAACTTTATTTGAAAAAATATGTATGTAGTTTAAAGATGATAAGATATAGTTGAGAATTAAAATTTAAAAAAAAATGATTTTTTCACGAAAAACGTATTTGGTGAATAAAAAAGAAATTACATTATAGAAAATGTACTGGTGAGTGCTAAAAACGTAATAAGTTTTAATATCCCCTATTCTTCAATAAAAAAAATCAAACACTAAAAAGGTAAATTATGCTGAAGAAAATATGCATTAAAAATTAGACTTAATCATTATAAAAATTTTGAATATAACTTTAAAATTATAGTTATACTTAAAACTTCTGTATGTTCTGTTCTATAGAATGAAAATTTAGATTGGACTACGGAATTCTGTTAAGTTTTAAAAGACGTACACGCACACACACAATAATCTATTTGAAACGCAGTGCTGAAAGGAAAATTTGTACTAATGGATTGTATTTTCCCGAAATAAAAAATGATACAATTAAAATTCATTATTGAAACTTAAAAGAAACTGAAATATTTAAAAAATTACGAGTTCTTTTTCTAAGGAAATAAAACTGTCAAAGGCATTATTTCTCATTTTATTAACTTATTAATTTGTATCCCCACTAAAATTAAGATAGAACCAGTAACAAATAAGACAGTGTATACATTGTAAATAGTTATAGATTTGCCATTATTTGTGTCTTCAAGTCGATTTCCTCATATATGCATTGTGCTGAGCAATTGCACTTCAGCTATATATGAAGTTATCTTCAAATTCCTTGTAAAATTTCTGAACTGGATGACTAGTTTTTTTTTATTCAATCAAGGGGCAAAATGATAAAGCTTGTCTCTAAAAGTTCCCATGTAACGTTAGGGTTATTAAGCATAAAATTAATTTAAACTAAAATTCATATAATCAGGTAAACAGTTTAACTCCCACACAAAATTTTTATTTATAAGAATTAGTGGTACTTAAGTATTATCGCAACCTATTGGCAGCATTATATGAAACGAAGCGCCTGGTTGCCAATTCAGCGCGTACGACACATAGTAAATCGGGGTTGACAACTTGGCGAGTTATTAATGAAGTTGGCGATTATTGCAATAATAAGTAGGTAAAGAATTAATGAATAGTAGAAGGATAGCTTCAATCTAAGAGCCGAAGATTAATTATTGATAGCTTTTCTCATGAGACTGGTTTTGCACAATTTTGGTTGTTAATATATAAATATATATAAATAATTTTATTACTTATTTTATTCTATTTTGTTATTCAATATAATAGCTTACAGAAAAATTCCAATAAATCATAACGTGTTACGAAAATTGAATAATAATTTCTAATACTGTTTTTAAAGATGCGTTAAGAAATCAACTCACAATATTATCTCGCTATATATTAGTAGCAAAGATTTTTTTTCACTGAAATATTATTTTTCATGTTACATTTCCTATCACTGGTGTTAGTAATTTAGTTTATTTCGTATGTACAATATTGACAAGCAATATAATTCCCAGTTCAAATAAGTCGGATTATTCGGACGAATTTAACAAAAATTATCAAAAATAACTGATTAATAATGCCAGTAAATGTGAGCATATACATTCTGCAATTCTAGAAGAATGAAATTATATATGATAAGTATTTTATTCCTAAAATTATATGTACATTTATTTGCAATAAGATAAAACATTAAATTTCAAATGTTGAATATTCACTATTTTTCAAAATAAGGGGGAATTGAAGAATTACTAATTCAAAAATAGTATTTCAATCGGTTTTACATGCAGATAGACACCATGGTTACAATAAAAATCTATCTTATGTAATGATCTTCATATTTATTCGAAAATAATATATAAACATAAAAGTAATAAAGTCATGACAGAAATGAATGAGAAACTCATTCTATTCTCAAGATATTACAAAGCAGGGGATATACAAACTATTAAACTGCAATGAAGGAGTAATTAGGTACTATAGAAGAAAAAATATTCGTTTTTTTAGCTAATTACATAATTTCAATCATCTTAAGAATAGCTAATTAAAAATAATCCATGGACAACTAAATTGCAAGACTTTTGAATATATATTTAAAACTTTTTAAAAATATTTATCAGTATTGAATACTAAATTTTCAATAAAGTATTTTGTGAAAACGTGTGTTTTTATGTCTTTTTCTTGTCTAACTCAGAAGCAGGAAAAAACACAGATGATATTTTCCGAAAGTCTTTATATGAAATATTTTAAATTGTACAAATTTACTCCCGATATAAATTACAAAAATTATTCCTGTATCCTATTTTATCAAGCTCTTTGGACTAATATGGTGCTAAAGTAATATACATTTATTAAGGTGGGAAATAATTGCTTAGCATTTCCACGACAATGAATGTTTGTGCCATTTTGAATTGAAAAGTCAAATAGCAAAATAAAGTTCACAAATGCAATATTCATTTTAAAGTAGCAAAATTATTTCTATTATATTTGTTGAAGATTATAATAATCTGGTAGCATATATTTAAACTAAGTAAAAAGTAGAATTATTTTAGTATACTTTTAATTTTTAAAAAGGAAAAATATTTATAAAATAATAATTCACAAACATCAAATACATATTCAAAGAATAAAAATAAAAAGCTGTGCTATCTACCATTTTATATTTAAAGCCATGCATTCATGAAATACTTTTAATTCATTCAAAGGCGGAGAGAAATTATGTGGGATATTTACAATTTATCAAATTTCAAATGATAAATTAAATATTCAAACTAGCGACAAGAAAACATTAATTGTCAAAAATTTAATTTAATTCGAAATAATGAATTCTTTTGTAAATTCTTTCATACGCAAGTCATATTTATAGTAATTACTTACTTAATTTTGAATATTACCAAGTTCAAACGAATGTACCTAAAATAAAGAACGAACATATTCATTTAAATCCAACTTATAATTAAGAGACACTGAATAAAAGGAGGAAAAAAACTCTGGAGTATGTTTCCCAGTCATCTAAGGAATTTGAGTAGTATAAAACGCAAAATAATGAATGCATGTTTCAAGAGATTCCTTCAAAAATTCTGTTTTGGGGAATACGTTCCCCATATTCTTAATTATCTTCTTTCCGGAACGGAAATTAAACGGCGAAAAAGTGAAATGCTAAAAACAAGAATGATAAGTTGTACGCAATTGCCTAAACCAGTGAATACTTCACATAAAATTCAGCTTTTTGCATTTTTTAAGGACATAAGGAAAACAGCGTGGCTAAGAAACTAATAAAAGTTTTCTGGGTGCCTCCCCCCCCCTCTTTTTTGCATGAAAAAAAGCGAAAAAGAGGGAATAATCTGTACTGTGTACAATAGAAATAACCCGTTATTAAAAGAGTGATGAATAAAAATTCTCAAAGTGAGAAGGAAAACCAGTAGAAAAATATGAAAAGAAGTGTAAAAAATGAGAATTAAATACCCGGATATTGCTTGGGTTTCTAGCATTTTTACTTACTTAGATGAAATCATAAGAGCGCATTTCTTACTCTGATTTGAAAATTCATTGCTTAATTAAACACGTAGGTGGTTGATAAAGATTAAAGATGTTGGTATTAAAAAGGGAATAGATGAAAAGTATGAGAACAAAGAACCCTTTGAGAGAAAGAACATCTATGAGCTTTTTACAATATTCTGCTCAGAATAGTTTAATTGGAAAGTTAATAGGTCTGACTTATTATAAAATAATATTTAACAAATCTATGAAATAACTTCTTCAGAATTAAGGTAAAAATAAGTAAAAGAATTATAATGTTAGTACAAGAATTTGTTTTCCAAAAATATTAACTTGTTTTAAATTTATTTATGAAGGTTTATTTCATTTTCATTCAACATACTAATCCTGTAATATTTCGGTATGAAACTTTCTTGATAATGCTGAAGATATTTTAGGACTATTTATTGCTCTCAAAAATATGTAACAAACTTTAAAATTTCTAATTTTAATGAGCATTTCTTTAGAGTATAGATAGCGAATATAGATCGGTATGATAAAATAAAATAAACCTTATTTAAAATGAATTGTGATAAATTATTACTTATACAAGCAGTAAATAATTTATTAAGATTAGTAGTAAGTACTTTAATGTGCATTTAACATAATTAAATTGATATTTTTATGAGTGCTAAAAATTATAATATTTATTAGAATAGAATAAAGCAACTGTATAATTGAACCTTAATATACATATAGTAACGGATATTTTGAAAAAAAAAATATTCTTGGAACTATAAGTATTCGCAATAAGCATTTCAAAAAAGTGAAGGGCTAGTATGATATGTTACCATAATTATATAACAATTATATTATCATAATTATATTATCACAATGCAAATTCTTTAATTATTAAATAGGAGGTTCGTGTGTGTGCGTCCTTTATAACTTTTTGTATATTAAGATTTTTTTAAATTATTGCATCTTTCTTTTTTAAAATTCAATACTTTTATTTTCATTTTTCCTAATATTGTTTTATTTTAATTATAAAACACCGACATATATATTTTTCGGTATTTATTTGTTAAAGACAACAAGCATATACTCACATTTTTTTAGTTATTTTTATTCTTCAACATTCGTATTTTCCTTTAAACGTTTTTGTCTATTACTACTTTTGAAAATTATTATATTATTTCTTTGTTTAAAATTTGACCTTTTTTGTTTTTAATATTTTTTCCTTCCATTTTGCTTTAAGTATACGAGGGCTATTCAATAAGTAATAAGACTAAAATTATACATAAAAAAGAATACCTTTAATCTTCATCATTTATATGTAATGCATTTATCCCAAAATTCTGCCCACTTCTTAAAAACATGTAAATGTCCGTCTTGTGAGAGTTGTTTCAAAACCGCCTCCATGGCCTAAACTCATGTTTTATTGCTTGTAAAACGTTTCCCTCGTAATGGTTTCTTAAGTTGAAGAAACAGCCAGAAATCCCATGGAGTGAGATCAGGACTGTATTTAGGATGTGGTAAAATCTCTACGTTGTTCTGCTGCGAAACACCCAGAACGCAACGAGCAATATGTGGTCTGGCATTGTCATGGTGCAATAGGAAGCCATTTCGAAGCAATGGCCGTTTCCTTTTAACGTGCTGTACCATTGATCGCAGGACATTCGTGTAGTACGAGTCGTTTACAGTAGTACCGGGTTCGACAGCGTGTTGATACACAAATCCTTCAATTATGGTCATAACTCTACCAGCTGATTTCACAGTTTTTGCTTTCTTGCGAGTAGGTGAAGATGGATGTTTCCGTTCACTGCTTTGTTGTTTTATGGTTGGATCAGTGATACAACCAATCTCCATCTGCTGTGATAAAGCGTTTTAAGATATTGTCGCCTTCTTGGTTTCAGTATTTAATCATATCATATCATATCAAAGGACTCCGATGCTGATTTTTGCTTCCATTTCGACAACTGGCCGCGTCTCGTAGGCGCCCACAAACAGGCTTCAGTTCGATCCCGTGATACTAAAGAATACGAGTCTGTACACGCCCTCTATCGGTAGCTTTTGTTAATACAGACAATAAACTTTTCTTATGCCACAGAAATTAACAGTTCAATGCGTGGTTTTGTTGCAGTGTAAAATTAGTCTTATTACTCATTGAACAGCCTACGTAAAATAGTGGTATATTTGTTTCGCATCTAACGGTTGTAGACAACATGCAGCCAACATACAGAAAAGCACTCTGTAGAAAATGCACCAAATTCTGGCGTATGTTTGCTAATATTAAAAATGGGTAACGTTGATGAATCCTCAGTATGACTTAACATTTTATCACTGTGTTTATACTGAATTTATTTCATTGGATAATATCGCTAATATTCGTTTTGGTGTTAAGTTGCAAAATAAGTCGTCAGCACATGGTGCCTCTATAACTCAATATTTGTCAAACTTTCAATACTGATGACCCAATTTTCAGTCATATTTCATTGTGCCCTCCTCATACAACAACTATGTATTTAATGCAATAAATATGTACTTTAACACTAAAGCTACAGTGAGACTTTCATTATAAACTGCACAAATTTCAAGATAAGTATCGTATTTTATACATAATTTTCTTTATGACAAGCCCATGGAAGTCACTAGTAATTTCTAAACTTGTTTTTGATTTAGCATTGATAAATTAACTACCAAATGCTTTTTGCCTTACTGATATATTTATAAGTATCTTATATCAGTGTGAATATGTACTTTAATTTTTATTACGTCAGAATGTATTTTGTTTTGCTTCCTTTCAGTAAAATGATAATTATTTTCAACTTTTTTCCCCGCTAATATTAACTATAAAACGCTGCTATAACTAAAACGCGTATCCTTGTTTCTTTCAAGTTACTAGCAAAAAAAGTGTAATTGACCTTTTAAAAATTATATCATTCATGAGAATGATGTACGTGTATTTTTGTGCTGTTGAGTATTTTAAAAAAGAATCTCTTTAAAAAATTAGAACTCCAGCGCTTTATTATTTCAAAGACTTTAACATGCTCTTAGACTAAATAACCTATATAATACCTCAATCTTAAATTAAGAACCTTTATCTAATGACATATAAATTTGTATACAGTCCCTTTAATCGAGCAAGAATGGAGGCGGAGGGACTGAATCTCATCCTTGCAAATATTGCGAGCCTCATTATGTTCGTCAGTCTGTCCTTTCAACTAGGAGTGCGGCTGTCACGTTATCAAAGCCTCATCAACCGCTTTTCAGAGTCATTCTGCCGTCGATGCGATATGAAATACTGGAGCCTAAAGTTCGATTACCATGATTTCCAACTATTGAATGGCTTCCATTCCTCTTTGACAGTTGGATCTCTAAATGTGCTCAAAAGGAGTATCAAACACAAAATTACGTATGCAAAAATGAAGAGAGAATGCATAAAACAAGCACTTTTGTTTGAGGAATGCTTATTTTCATCTTTTTGGGATAGTATTCTTTTCTTTAATAATTCAGCAGGATAATATGAATGTCCAACCTATCTAAAAAGTTCAATGTGCTTGTCTGAGAACAAAACTCTTTATTACAATGTTCCAAAATTTTGTTCTTGCCCTATCAACTTTGGTGACAGCTTTGATGGAAGTGAGGTCTCTTTTTCTCTTGGGATATTTCTTTTTTAAATTTATTCAGCTATCTCTGATTGACAACTACATGAGTAAAATGATAAATATTTTAGAGAGTTATATATAAATTAGATGGTTTTTTCGTAATTGCATGGATTTGTTTTGCACTTAATGTCGACTTCTTATTTAACCTTTTTTGCGTTAAGAAAAGATTGTATTGAAAAAATCTAGAAAAAAAAACATAATTTTAGTGGTTTAACATTCAAATTAAGGTTACATAATCTTTTTAAAAGAAATGTGTTGGAAAAAAAGTGACTTACATACTCCTCAAGAGATTTCCGCCACTATTAGACCTACACACTTCAAATTTAGCATGCATGTTGCTTTTGTTAAGTGTAGATCCTCTAACAACGAGGTTTGCAAAAACCGACTTCCGAGGGTGGGAGGAGTTCTGGAAGAGTTATAAACAAGAATCCCTATTTTGGAATTGTTTTACTAACAGAATCTAAATTGGGCAAAATATTTCTTCTTTCTATTGAGCAGAAATCTGCTGAGAACGGATTTTGTAAAAATTGACTCTTGAAGGGGGTTTAGGTCAGTGTTATATATAAAAAAAATCCCTTTTTTGACCTCTTAGACCTATAAATTTGAAATTTGGTAAGCATGATTCTTTTGTTGAATAGAGATCCATTGAGAGCGAGTTTTGCGAAAATCGACTCTTAAGAGGATTTCAGGGTTGTTACATATAGTAAAATTATCTTTTTTGAACTGTTCGATTTACCGACATGAAATTTGATAAGCATGCTTACATAGTTGATTAGATATCCGCAAATAACGGGTTTTGTGAAAATCGACCGTCAAGCAGAGGTTCGGGAAGATACGAGGGCGGTATAAATAAAAAAAAAATATCTAGTCATTTTATAACAGATGTAACAAAAATGATACATTTATACTATAAAATGATTAACTTTATAAATAATTGCATGAAGCTCGTAACAAAATTTCACACTTAAAGATTAAAAAAATAATAGTTCATCTTTAAATGTTGAAGAATAAGACCTCTAAAAATCAACTCTTCAATGTATTTATTTTTATTTTCCCAGAGCTGTCATTTTCCCCCTATATTCAAATATATATACACACACACACACATATATATATATATATATATATATATATATATATATATATACGTATGAAATTTTTTTACAATTACGGGATGAATTCATATTTACTACAAAGTAGGTTCCTCGCTTCAATTTGTGAATAATTTTCATATACTTTTATAAAAAAACAGTTAAAACTAAAATTCGTAATGTAATTTTAAATGCATTGATAATATTTCCTTATAATACAAATTCTTGGAAAATATTTTACAGAAATTTATAAAATTAATTTCTTCAACATTTAATAAAAGCAGTTTGAAAAAATAATTCAATTCTTTTTTAAGTAAAGTAATTGAATTTTGTTCCTAACTTACTTTAAAAATTTACAGAAATTTGGTATCTACATGAAAAATTTATTAAATTTTAAAACTATTGACTTCTTTCTGCTATTCACTAGACCTGCAACATTTCGTTTGAGTATTCGTTTGTAGATTGTAGTTATTTCTTTTGTCCTTGTCTTTTAACTACTTTATGTCTAAGAAATAGAGTTTATATCATATAATTTTCAATTATTTTTCGTATGTCTAGACAATTTCGTTAAACATCTTTGCGCATGTCTAAGCCTATTGAGATCTATTGACTTAAATCTCTGGTTTCAACGATTTTGTTATTAGGTAATCTAGATCAATAATGTGTCATGTTTTTTTTTTTTTTTTTTGTTGCATCGATTATTTTGTAATATATTTCCAAATATCTCGAGTTTATAAATCGTGATTAGGTTTTAAAACTTGATTTTTATATCTTCATATTTTATACATACAATACGTTTTCCACCAAAACTATAAATGAAATACAAAGTTTTAAAATTTATGTTTCAATAATACAAAATAGTCTCTCCATTGTAATGATTTTGAAAAAAATATATTATATTGTAGATTGCTGAGGAAATAAATAAATATAATTTTTTTTTAGCTTAAACTATTATGTACAGGGTTGGATAACGTTGGATCTGTCGAGTTTAAATTTCTCAGTTGATGTAGTGTGGAGAGTGAAAGTTTATTCATATCACACCATAAAGCAACACTACTGTTATTAGTGACAGCCTTTACGATTTAAGACTTCGGTCAAGTGGTCAAGCACCCATCTCTAAACTATAACACCACGCCAGCGGGAGGACTTAGAGCTCAACAGATTTAATGTGTATTAGCTCCTTTACGCGATGGATCTTTAATGATACCGGCACAGAGACGTTTACGCGTTTGGTGTGGTGTGGAAGTTTTGAGAGTGGAGTACCAGCTCAGGGGTGTCATCCTCGTCCCTTAGTCGTGTTGTATCTAATGCCACTTGTCTGATGTAGTCAGATCGAGGCCCACGAAATTCATCGTGGCAAGGGGCTAGAAGTACGCCTGTCGTTGGCCTTGAACACTATACAGGTGACAGTACGATTTAGCTCGGCGAAATTCCCCGAAGGGACGATAGATAGCGACACCACCTATCTCCACCTCCCCAATTTCTGCATGAAACTGAAGGGGAGGGAAATATTCTCCAGTCCCCTACGCTCGTGACTCAGCCCACAAGTCTTCGGACCCACTGATTTAACGAGCACGTACTCCGTGTGTACTCGGAGGGTATTTGGTGGCATCGGGCATCGAACCCAGGCCTCCCGGTCTGGAGTCAGATGCTCTAACCACTAGACTACCCACGGCTTTACCCTTTAATCATGGTTCTCGTGATCGTCTCCGTGATCCACCCCCATTAATTCTAATATGGTTTAATATATAGTGCGATTTTAATAAATAATCAGATTTAACATTTTTTGCAGATGTAAAAAGAAAAACATAGAAGAAATTAATAAAATATATAGATAGCTAATAAATACTTATTTTATCCTTTACTTCTAGAAAGAATTTAAAAATATTTTAAGAATTAAATCCTAAGCATGTGTACCCTTCACGGTAAATTGTACAAAATCTGCGTGGTTTTCTTATTTAGCATCGTTTTTATATAATAGTAATTTCGCTCTAAAATATCTGTAATTTATGCAACGTATCTGTAAAAATATTATGATACAAATATATAAAAGTATGTAAGCCTTGTAAATATATACAAGAGAAAATATTTTAAAAAAGAGAACAATAAAGAAATCTTTTTAAGTTCCTTCTTACTTCAAACATATTCCTTCGGAGAAAAAATCTAGGAACAAATTATTTTCAAGTAGGTATATTCCAGAAACTTTTCTCTTCAAACCCATATTACGCCAAACTCACGCAAATAAATTCTCATAAATAAATATTAAAGCACAGTAAAACCAAACGCGGGACAAAAATGAATAAAAACCAATCCAATCCTTATACTCCTGTACCATCACCACATTCCCATACAAAACATTAATATTGCGAAGATATGACCCCGAGCATATGTCCCGGAGGAATCCTTCAATAAAGCAGAATAACTACCAACCCAACCACCGTGCCATTTGCTGTCCCGACATTCGCAAACATAAGATATTGTGCCAAACGCAGGACGGTTCAATATTAAGACTGAGAACTAAGAGAAAGCAAAGACATTAATGTCACTATGTCTCATACTGAGTTGAAGGAGGATTTGGGAGGAATGTCTCAAAGCGCGATACAGTTCTGTCAAGATTCAGGTTGGATGCAGTAGCTGGAAAAGACTTATGTTTCTTTATGTGTGTCGGTTCCAGGTTTTACTGACGGTAATGTAAGAAAGAAGAAATGTGTAATGTTATTACTGGAGCATTTCTTTTAAGATGAAATAAATAGAGGTATTCTGCGGCGTGATTCTTAGAAGAGTTTTTCTGCTATTGTCTATGTAAAAGGGTTATTAGTTTAATCTGTTGTATAGACAGTTGTTTATTTTTCTGCTAAATAATATTTTAAAACATCAGAATACACACGTTCAAAGCTGGGATTTTTCAAAGGCGTACAAACGGATATTTTTAAATGTTTTTGTGGTCTCTTAGATTATAATACACGTATAACATTATTTTAAGAATATTATTGCAATTTTTTTTTAAATTATTTAAAAGGAATATTTGGACAAAAATGAACATAGAACTATACCTATTTTTTTCAAACATTCTACTTTTAGGAAAAATGGCTTTACAACAATATCATTTTGCCTATGTATTGCCCAGACCTCTGTGCAGAGCATGCAATAGGTTTTTTGAAATATATAATTTAGAAGTGGATTTATCCATATTTTAATACATAAGAGTGGAGAAATTTTAATAAAAATACAACAATAATTATTTCACTTGGTAGTAACTCTGAAAATGTGACTTTTTTTTTCAAAAATCCTAGTTCTGGCCCTCTGAAGAAGCCTTAGCTTTATTTAACAAAATATTATTATTACAGAATCATTTTTTATTAAAGGAGAAGGTTTTGAAAATAGGTAGTTCTAAGTTTATTTTTTGCCAAAATGTTGCATTTAAATAATTTTTATTGCAGTAATATCCCTAAAGCAGTTTTATACATGTGTTCTAATATAAGTGACACTAAATATTTAAAAAATAAACATTCATTTGTACGCTTTTACAAAATCACGATTCTGACCATAGTGGGAAGTATTTTTATTTACCAATGGGAAAGTGTTAATAGCATCAAAGTCTCAAATAATTACAGGGAAACGAGATGAAAGCTTAACAGAGATAGGTACTATGTAACTTTCCAACCAGATTTTCAAAATTACACAATTTTACAACAATTGTAACATGTCCATAATTTAGCACTAAGCCATTTTAAGCAACAAGATTTGTTATGTTGATGTACTAATTTTATGATTTTAAACGTATGTGTAATAAATACAAATATATTGACGACACAAGCATAATAAATATTATCTACATATATTGCAATGTAATAATATTATTATAAATGCATATTACAAATGAATAAGATTGTAATACACACACATACATATTCTGAATATTTCATTTTTCCTTATATAGATGACTTTATCCTTTTGTTAAGCAAGACACTTTTAAACGTAACACTAATTTTTATCCTGTATAACTTAATTTACTAGAGGTAACGAGTCGGCTGGGTAGTGTAGTTGGTTTGTCCCTGGCCTTGTACGCCGAAGATTGTGGGTTCGACCCCGACCCAAGTCGGTGTATTTTCATGATGTAGAAAATCGAAAGCGTCCCTGTCGTATGATTATGCGGCATGTAAAAGATCCCTTGAATGCTTGTTTGACTTAGATGCTCTCCACACAAAAAAATCCTGAAACAAGTTCGCATCGTCAGAGCTTAGGTGCCTTTCTCTGGGGAGAAAACTGAGTGTGTGTCAAAATTAATTGCGGCAGTTGGTATCGCCAATTTGGTGCCGCTCTAAAAAGGAATGTACCAAGTCTGTATGCTAAACATACAAATCCGCAGCCCGAATGAGGAAAAAAAACTGCATGCAACGAATTATAAATATGAAGCAAATTTTCTTGATATAAAAATATAATTAAAAGATAAAGTTATAACTACTCATAATTATGATAAAAGAGATGAATTTAAATTCAGTATTATAAAATTACCTCATTTGGAAAGCATGTACATGCTCCAATATTCAGAAATATTATTATATATAATAATAATATTTTTTGTTTATGTATATATATATAAATATATATATATACATATATATATATATATATATATATACATATATATATACATATACATATATACATATATGTATTTATAAATATATACATATATATATATTTATACATATATACATATATATATTTATACATATATACATATATATATATATATACATATATACATATACATATACATATATGATAAATATACATATATATATACATAAATATACATATATTATATATATACATATATATATATACATACATTATATATATATATATATATATATATATATATATAAACACACACACTTTAGATTAACATACATTTTACTTAACTAATAATACTCTTAAAAATTCAGGAGCATCCCTTTTTTGAAGATTATTTAAAATAAGAATATATGATATACAAACATTCTTAGATTTTTTTATCCTCAAAATATATATGTTCAAACCAGATAGCGCAATGCATATGTTAAACACAATATCTTTTAAACTAAATGTTAATTTTTTTTCATATTTATGATGGTATATTATACTACGTTGCTTTGACGTTATTAAAAATTAAAATAAAAGGAATTGTTTGAATCTGTATAACAAAGCCCGAAATACTTTAAACGTGCCTGGGGGCTTTAAAACTTCATTATTGAAACAAAAATTGAAAAGAAAGTCAAATAGCTTTAAAAACTTAATAATTTTACAAATACTTAATTAAAATTCTTGAAATATAAAATAATTTTATCAGAGAATCAAATTATCTTTAATAAAAATATTATTTATTTTCTTTTCAGAAACTTTATTTACATAATCTAAACTTAAGTAAATACATTTAATCCACTAAATAAACTTTATAAAATATTCATCGCTTAAAAGAAAATCTAACATGCATTCATTTTTAATTAAGTGCCTACATTTAAATACTTTGCATTATCTTTAGTTCTCAATACTCTAAAGAGAACTCACACGAACGTAAAAACATAAAACACTCAACTAAGTTGAAAATTCTCATCAATTCATATTTCAATAGAGTATCATTTTTAAATTTTATTCCCTAATGAAACTGTGATTAAATTGATACGTGATTTTTATGTCATTGAATTCGTTTATTATAAATATTTTATATTTATACGTACATTAAAACATGCCACAAAAAATATTCAAATGAAAACCTTATGTATGTAGATATTTAAATATCTTTCAGATTAAATTAGTAAAAAACTAAAGCGCAAAAAATTTACTAGAAGTAAAAAATAAAACTATCTGGCAAATAACTTTGATGTTATATTAATTTGAAAAAATCAAGGAAGAGAACTTCTTATGGGTATTTTTAACTTTGCTAATCATAGGTATAAGTATCTAAGAAAATTAAAGCTTGTAATTAATTGCAATTCTATTTATTTTTATCAATGGAAAGTGTTAATTAATAAACGTCCTGACAAATCAACATTGAATGACTTGGTTTCATTATGAGCAAAATTTCAAAAATTCAATAGCATTCATAATTACACATTACTATTCTAACTGTAAACATATCACTTAACGAGAGATTGCGTTTGAAATTTCAAAAGTAAAAACAACTAACTCGGTTACTCTAAATAATCTCAATCTTTTTCAAATACTTTAAGGTATCCGACTATGTTCACAACCGTTATTTAAAAAATGCGCATAAATGGATAATTTTCATGATATTTAGCGTCATTCAGATTAGAATACATGCATAAAATTGTTTTAAGGAGATTTTGACAAACAAAAATTATTTAAATATAATATTTTGGCAAAAAAATAACTTAGAATAATCTTTTTTCCAAATGTTCTCCTTTTGTGAAAAATGGTTCTATTATAGTAATATTTTGCCTGTATATAGCTCAGACCTCTCTACAGAAGCTCAACTAGAATTTTTGAAAAATTCACATTATTTTCTGAGTTACCACTAATTGAAATAATTATAGGCGTTTTTTTCTTAAAATTGCTCCCCTTTGTTGTCGTAAAGTATGAATAAACCCACTTCTAAGTTATATATTTCGAAAATTCTAGTTGAGCCTCTGTAGAGAGATCTGAGCTATATACAGGCAAAATATTATTCTAATAGAAGCATCTTTCACAAAAGGATTGTCATAATTTTCATCGCGCCCCCTTTCATATAATAATAATGCATCGAATTCGAAAAAAAGATACCCTGACGCTAAAGCTACAACACCACTTTTACTTCTTAAGTGCCGCCGAAGTATATAAACATCTCGCTCAGCCAGTGCGTAAATTACTCGGAACGTGAATATACGTCTTTCCGATATACGATCTTCTCTGTCACTGCTATCCATAAAATTATTCCGAAGGCTTTGGAGTACAATAAAATGACCTTGACAGTGTTTGCGAAGGATTTTCTCATTTATTCTCTTTATCCTTCCCCGTCAATACACCACATATGCTTGCAAACGTGCCAAACGGCAGTATTGGGGAGCTAATTGTGTAAATTTTAATCGGCAATTAAGAGATTAATTATAAACCGTAAAAATTATTCAGATAAGTGTTAATATTTGCATATAATCTTACGTGTATATATGACAAGCCCGTGAGGTCACTGTAAAAAGTAAGAGACTGGTCCTTAACTTAGTATAGTTAAATTAATTATAAAATGCATTGTGTAATACTGAAACATTTATAAGTGTATTATATCAGCGTAAATGTTTTTTTAAATTTTTTATTGTGTCAGAATGTATTTTGTTTGTTTACTTTCAATGAATTATTATATTTTTTTTAATAATCCTTCGTTTTTGATTTTACAATATGCTCCCGTCCCCCTCATAGGCTTATCACACCCCCTAGGGTGGGTGCGCCCCGCAGTTTGAGACGCACTGCTCAAGGGGAAAAAATCTTTTAAAGAAATGTGTGATTTTTCAGAATTTCATCATGTGAAGAAACCGTAACGCATGTAAATAAATTCCAGTATTTAAAAAGTGAAACAAGTCTCGAGAAGAAAGACAGGAATCAAATCTTAGATAGTATTAGTTTGAATTATATCTGTGAGGGCTACTTTATTGAATATGAACATAACTGGGCGTAAGACTCGGAGTCATATTACCTATATCCAGATCTCTACAACTTTTCTAAGCCCATGCGTCCATCTAATTTCATTTACTTATGAAAAGTAAAATTAATTATTATTAACTACTGCTAACTCACTCCCATTAACTAATTGAAATCATATTAGATTCTGAATCAGCTTTAGTAAAAGTGGTTGGTTTTTGAATATATCTTCCTTCGTTAGTCCATCACACCAACACGAGCTCTGATTCGTCACAATTTTAGATTATTTTTCCCTGAGCAATTTAATTCATTATTATATTGGAATTGGAAGGTAAAACTATTTGTAATAAAGGTAGGGAAAAAATAAGCCAACTCATTACTAATTATATCATTACTTAAAAAATGTAATTTTTAATATATTTATAGATATTTACGAATCACATGCACGCAGTTCTTATGTGTCTTTATTATACTGAAATTTGAATGTAAAGCTATTTGTAATCATGATAGGGCAACACAAAATCAGCAAACTGATAACTAGTATTATAATTACTGCAGAAATGCATGTTTTACTTATTATAGAAATTAAAGAATCACACACACAAAGAAACTGTCTTCCAATTAACTAATATAAATTTAAAGTAGCTTATATAAATTCCCTTTATCTTATTACGATCATACTCGTTTCTTCCTTTGATTCTTTTTATAGTTATTTCTATGAAATGTATAGCAGCGTTTCTCAAACTGTAGGGTGTGCATCCGAAAGGGCGTGGAATAACTCTACGAGGGGGAGGGACTCTAGCATATTGAAGAATCAAAAACAAAAGATTATTTAAAAAATTATTAATTTTCTGAAAGTAAACAAACGAAATACATTCTCTAATATAAAATTAACTACACATTTACACTGATATAATACACAGATAATGTATCAGTACTGCAGAATGCATTTTATTATTAATTTAACAATACTAAGTTAATAACAAGTTCAATAATCATCAGTGGCCCATCGGCTTGTCATATACAAAATTGTATACCAAAATTAACACATATCTCGATAATTTATACGGTTTATAATTAATTCCTCAACTGCCGATTAAAAGTTACGCGATTCCCTCACCAATGCTAAAGTCTTTCGCATAGACACCAGTATGTGATTTATTGGGGAAGGGGGGTAGAAAAGGACCAAATAGGCAAATCCTCTGAAAAGAATAAATATTTCGCGAACACTGACAAGTTCCCTTTACTGCATTCCGAAACCTTTGGAATACTTTTATGGATAGCAGTGCACAGAATAAGATCATATTTCGAAAAGACGTATATATACGTGCGAGACGTTTATCTACGCCAGTAGCACTTAAGAGGTTAAAGTCGTGTTGTAGTTTTAGCGTCAAAGTATAGTATTATTGAATTCAGTACATTGTTACTGCTTAGAGAGGGGGCGCGATGAAAGTTATGGATGAATATTGGATCGCAAACATTGAAAGTTTGAGAAGCAATGAAATAAAGTTAAATACAAACAGTAAAAAAGAAAATATCACCTTAATACCATTTTCTATGAAGCATATTCCAGCTCCTAGTATCTCTTAACTACTTAAATTAAACAACCTATCAGATAACACGTGCTTTATAAATAACTTTTCAAAAGCCATTCCATGTAACGAATCTTATAATTCCCAACGAAAATACATCTGATACTAGAACACACTAAATTTACGAGGCGTTCATTTAGTGGAACGAAACCACCCCCCTAAAATCGACCAGATAGACCGTGGCACCATAAACATCGGTGATCCTGAAAGAGTAAGTCATCTAATTACCAGGATAACTCGACATTAACCAAAAGAGGCATCTTGCGTTAATAATAATTACAACTCCGCCATCTCCTGCTTGATTTAGGCTGTCTGCTATCTATCAAATATCAGTGAACATGACCACAAGTCTATAGGATTACAACATCCATTCTCACTTATCGGATGGTCTGGCTAATTACTGGGGGTCACGCTAGGTTGGCCTCGTCCAGATGACTGTCTTAAGATGGTTCAGTCGGGGTAGTGGAATATGAGAGGAGGGAGGGATTGGGTTATTGGATTTAGAAGGTTGCTTAGTATTAGATGGTAAGTCCTAAATGGAATTTAAGCAGCGCTGGCGTTGGATTGGTAATATTAGATAATGTTTGGAATGTGTGTGCGCGGAATTTTCATTTGTTGCTCAGGCGTGTTTAGCTGTAGATAAGTGAAGTCATGTAAGGGATGTTCCAGAAATTGATATTAATAATATTTTAAATAAACTTACTTCAGTTTTAATATGTTATGAAAGTATTATCATAAGGAAACTCTCTAAATTGTAAGAATGTTTATTTTGTTTCCAATTCACATTAAATATTTCCAAAAAGAAAGAACACGGAAAGAGTCATGCCAAAACATTTTTCAAATATTGGTTTTTGATATGAAATAAGTATATGAAATTTGTTCAGGGTTTCGTGGTATACTTTAAACTACATTTAAATAGCTTTAGAATATTGTAAACAAATAATTTTTGGTGATGATTATTTCTTTGGTTGTGAGATAAATACAGGTTACAGAAAAGAAACATTTTATTTTAATTGAGAATGGGATAGCGTAGACATGTTTATTTGTTTAAGGTATCCGACTACCCAAAAATCATGACTTTTTTAAAAAAAATTGACACATTTTTATGATTTTATTTTATAGACCATTTTATTAGTTTTATAAGAATACTAAGTGTTTTATTTTCCATTCATTAGAGCAAACACTACAAGTGTTTTAGTAAAAGCAGATACCATAACTTTACATAAATGTCAAACTTTAAAATGAGTTTTACTCGAAATGTGTTATTTTTTCGAAAAACTCAAACGGGAACGGTGATCGCTCAAAAAGTTTTTAAAATAATTTGCTGAAATTTTTTGTATTTGTTCTGTTTAATAGTAGAAGTGCATTAACCTTCAGATTTAGCAACTGTTATTTTACAAAATTTGCAGTTCTTTATGTGAATATAATCACTGTTTATGTGAATATAGTAACTAAGGTAAAATGCTCCAGTGTTTGTAAAAATTAAAATAGTTTTTATCCTAAAGATCTTTTCAAAAAGGAGCAGCAAAGTAAATACATCAAAATTGAAAAATTAAATTCGTTCATTCACTATCTGTACAAAGTGGGCCTCGTTTATGTCATTTTTGTCAATTTGTACCCATTTTTGCTGTTTTAGTAGTAATCATTTATTTTTCTTTTCTTAATTTTAGCCTTTTTTTTCTTCTTAAAATCTACTGAATAAATCTAAAAACCACAAAAAAATCTCCATACATCCTTCTTTTTAAAAAAAATGTTGTACCAACTAGTCGGATACTTTAACAAAGATAAAATTTTTGAAGTATAACTTTAAAAAATAGTTTATTAAAATGTTAACTGCATATTAATATTAATTTGAGGTGACTGATTACGTTGAGAACTGTGATTTTGAAAATACTTATAAATAGATGATTTACATATATATATATATAATGTATGGTTTCAGTTGAATTAGAATATACGCATAAAATGGTTTGCAAAATATTGTTACAAGAAAACATTATTTAAATGCATTTTTTGGGGGGGAGGAAGAAAGAATGACGCGTTTTCAAAATATTATCTTTTATGAAAAATGTTTCTTATAAATATCCAGGACTTTTTATACTGGAATTGAACTAAGATTTGTGAAATACATAACTTAGAAGTGCATTTATTGATATTTTATTATGTAAGAGAAAATACACCTACCTCCCCCTCTCTCGTTATCATTTCAATTGATCGTAACTCTGAAAATATTTTAAATTTTTCAAAAATTTAAAATGATGAGTCTGATTGAAATCTGGTATAAAACACCTAACTAAATATATGTAAAATATTATTATTATAGAAGCATTTTTCTTAAAATGAGAATGTTTTGAAAAGTTGTCAGTTTTTTTTCATTTCTTTGACAATAAAATTACATTTAAATAATTTTTCTTGTAATAATCTTAAAACAATTTTATATGGTTATTATAATTTAACTTGGATGAAATATATAAAAAAAAGTATTCATTTATATGCTTTTCAAAATCACGGAGACCGAACTCAACCAATATTCTCAATAGCCACCTCGAAACGTGTTTCGTGTTTTAGTCAACCATTTTTAACTATTGACTATATTCGTGGTGCTCTCTAAAATACAGAGCTACAGAG
Organism: Trichonephila clavipes; assembly: GCA_019973935.1. NCBI lineage: Eukaryota > Metazoa > Arthropoda > Arachnida > Araneae > Nephilidae > Trichonephila > Trichonephila clavipes. Next base: position 1,102,356 of record BMAU01019951.1, on the reverse strand, counting down.
TATTATAAATAAATAATTTTAGTAATTAGTTTTGCTTATATAAAGTTTGAGTGAAATTTTAATTTCTCATTTGGTTCTTAATATTAGGTGGTGTACTCTAAATGGAATTTAAGTAATATTTTCAATAAATTAGTCATTAAAATTAGAATTGAAGGTTTGTATTTGTTGTGAATTAGGATGTGCAACTGATATTGTAGTAAGTTAAAGAGATTTTTATTCCTTCTTAAGATTTTTTTTTGTACTAAAAAGTAATTTTAAGTATAATGCGACTTAAATTTCAAATCGAAATCATAAATGCAGCATCTGGTTAAAATATTTTCAACAAAGTTAACAATATTTAGAGATTCACAACATACTATGGAGGATTTTCATTTTCTGTATATTAATTTTTCGTGTGGATTACTAAATTCAGAAAATTTCTCAAAATTTACACAGAAATTCCAATTAAATTAAAGTAGCCTTGTCAATGGATAGGTACTAATAGAAAGTTAAGAATGGTGAAAACTCCTTTGTTTTGAGAACGTTTTGGTGAAACATATAGATAACTGGAGGAATCTGCTATCTATAGAATTTATTAATATTATGTTTAGGGTATCCGACTACGTTCGGAACCGTGATTTTGCAAAAGCGTATAAATGGATAATATTTATGATATTTACTGTCACTTAGATTAGAAAATTTATGAAAAATCGTTTTAAGAATAGTATTACAATAAAAAATTATTTAAGCATAATATTTTGACAAAAAATGAACATAGAATAACCGATTTTCAAAATATTCTTCTTTTGTGAAAAATGCTTCTATTATAATAATATTTTGCCCGTATATAGCTCAGACCTCTGTACAGAAACTCAACTAGAATTTTTGAAATATATAACTTAGAAGGGGCTTATCCATGTTTTACGACAACAGAGGGGAGAAATTTTAAGAAAATAACCCCGATAATTATTTCAAATGGTTGTAACTCTGAAAATAATGTGCATTTTTCAAAAATCATAATTGAGCCTCTGTACAGAGGTCTGAGCTATATACGGGCAATATATTATTATCAAAAGAAGCATTTTTCACAAAAAGAGGACATTTTGAAAAATGGTTATTCTAAGTTAATTTTAGCCGAAATATTGTATATAAATATAATTTTTTTGTCAAAATGTCCTTAAAACAATTTTATGCATGTATTCTAATCTAAGTGACACTAAATATCATTTATGCGGCTTTTCAAAATAACGGTTCCGAACGTAGTCGGATACCTTAAAAGAGATACTTGAAATTAGTGTAGTAAAAAATAGAGGTATTTTAGATAAATAAAAACAGTAGTAAGTGATATAGTTTATCAAACTTCTATTAGTTAAAATATTATATGAGGGTAAGATGTGTCATAAGGTATCTCCAATAGTAAAAGTAGTCAGTTCTTTGGCACATCTAGCTACTTCTTATGCCCAAAGCTGCTGGTTGATATTTTTTAAAAACTTTAATATTATACATTTTTGCATACGCACGGATTAACGTGGTTTTTATTTATTTTCATTTTTAATCAAAAGAAAACTTACTTGTTTTCAAATAAGAACGTTCTTTAAAAAAATGTGGCAGGAGATGACAATGTAATTTGGTAGGTATTTGAAACCCCATTCTAGATAACAGGCCTCTTAGACAAATTCACTTCATAAAAATTCATGCGAAGAATCTGTAAGGTTACTGAGGCACGAAAGATATTACTTTAGATTGTAAATAATTAATTCGCTTCAACGTAGCCATTTCACGTACTAAAATAATGACGAGATTTTTTTATTTATTTCATATTTATATTCCTATATGTAAAGCACCTCTCTGAATTTTAAAAGGAAACATTTTCCTTATTTTAACTTTTGAAATGGGGTGATAATAAATTTGAAAAAATTAAAATCATATAACAAAAATGTCGGAAGTGTGTGAATAGTTTTTTTACTATTCTAATATCAAAATACTTTTAATGTAGCACCATTAAATATCTAATGACTACTACTATTAAAAATCAAAGAAGTTTTTTCATCTATTACCTAAAAGGATCATAAAATAAGAGATAACGTTGATCGTAAAATAACATATTGATACGTAAATCAGGATTAGTGGATTTTAAGCTATCAGTTTAAAGAGCAAAATAGTTTTTTAAGAGCGATTGTATATATACAATCCGTAAAGTACAGGATATAGCAGGAAAATTCACAAAATAAATCCCAGAAGATCTTCACGCCTCTGCAGCTCTCAAAAACAATTATCAGTGTCTAAATGTAAAAATATGTAAAGTTTATTTGCAAGTAACTAATCGCTAGTGGACTCTTCAACAGCTAAAACAATACTGACTCAGTTTCAACTAATAACTTCTATTTATAGTGGCTTCCTTCTCACTCTTTCTTGAGAAATCGGCAAACGTCCTGGATCATATGACGTTAATAAATTTCTTCAGCAATTTTCAGAAGCCAAAATGGTACAGATTCAGTAAATTGTGCCAAAAATGATGCCAACTAGGCGGTATCTCCAATATTTCGCCAGATTTCCAAAGAAACGCCAATATAATATAAGGAACGGCATTGGTTGCGAATATTACAATTTTTATCATAAAATGAATGTGATAGAAAGTAATGTTAATTTATTAAATTTCCAGTTATAAATTATTTATACTCACTTTTCGCAAAATTCGTAACTATTTTAAGCAGTTCATTGGATTATTAGTTTTTCAAAATTTTTTTGGATACCTATTTAAATTTCTGAATAATTTTTTACAAATTTTTTGGTGCTTTTCTATACTTGAAAAACTTGTGATTGAAAACTATATAATTACAACCTCTCGATTAATACAGTAAACACTAACATTTATTATGATTTTCTTGCAACCAAATTAGAAATTACTCTTACACATGTTTTCTAATTCTAAATTCTGTTATTATAGTTCAACTACTTCTTGCAGTTGAGAATATATAGTTTGTTAGATTTGGGTTTTAATAAATATTTTGATGCTTATTAGAAATAAAATATTTTTTGAAAATATAAGCTTTTTTTGATTGCCTGTTTTATTTACTAGCGTAAAATTATATCTTCAGTTGAGCATACTAATAAGCATTAAAGGCTTTTCATTCCTCATATAAATTATTGAAATATGTAATGCGTGTATTGTTTATAAAATGCCCTTTTCTTAAAAACAAATAATTAAAATTTATTAGGTATTTAAAATTTAAAGATTTGTTATTTTTCTGTTGTAAAATAAATATCAACGTAATCCAAATATTTTATTATGGATTTCCTCCTATTTTTATTATTACTCTTCCTAAATTTATTCTCTTTTATTCATTATAGCAAAAAATTAACTCTCAAAAAATATAATTTATTTAAATGAAGTGATGTTAAATAAAATTCATAGAAAACTTCTCGAAGTTCTTTTTGTTTATTTTTTATGCATCTAATTTTTACAATATTTATTTAATTTACTTATATTATCTTTTATATTTATTATTATTATTAACTTTATATTGAAGTTTTTTAAACAAAGTTTAACAAAAGTTTTCTAGCTTTTTAACACAATGAATGAATTTTCATGAAAGTTCATTCTTCTCAGTAGTTTTTAATTCGCCAGTTTGAGATGCCTTATTAAAAGAATAATAAATTTCTTAGAACTTACTAATTCAATTTAAATCTCCCTTTATTTACTTAAAATATACACCAGTGCTTCTTAAAATCATTATTTTGACTAAAGATATAATTTTTCTCTGTAAAGCTGCTTGTCTCTGTAAATGAAGTTTAAAACTAAACTAACAGTGCAAGTTTAATATTCCATTAAGTTAACATCATTCGTTTTATTGTATTATCAAGTTTCATTGCTTTTAGGGGAGGTTTTGAAAGTTGATAATACTCAAAAGATAATTTCAACTCATTTTATTATAAAGTGCTACGTACAGATAAAACTTTCTAGAAATACGTAAAATCTATCGTTCAATTTATTGTAAAGGGTGTTTTTTTAGAGGTATAGAACTTTAAATTGCAATAAAACAACGATGTATTATTCGACTGACATGAATTTTTTTTATTCGAAAGATAATCTTGTGGCATTACATTTTAAATATGATTTCTGGCATAGGACTGCCACGGCTGGCTCGGATGTAGTCTAATCTGGACGTCCAATTTTCGATGACTTTTTCCAACATTTGTGGCCATATATCGGCAATAACACGGCGAATGTTGTCTTCCAAATGGTCAAGCGTTTGTGGCTTATCCGCATAGACCAATGACTTTACATAGCCCCACAGAAAATAGTCTAGCGGTGTTAAATCACAAGATCTTGGAGGCCAATTCACAGGTCCAAAACGTGAAATTAGGCGGTCACCAAACGTGTCTTTCAATAAATCGATTGTGGCACGAGCTGTGTGACATGTTGCGCCATCTTGTTGGAACCACAGCTCCTGGACATCATGATTGTTCAATTCAGGAATGAAAAAGTTAGTAATCATGGCTCTATACCGATCACCATTGGCCTTCATCGTTTTTGAAGAAGGATTCCACCAGCCCATAAAGCGCAACAAACTGTCATTTTTTCTGGATGTAACGGTGTTTCGACATACACTTGTGCATTAGATTCACTCCAAATGCGGCAGCTTTGTTTGTTGACGTAGCCATTCAACCAGAAGTGCGCTTCATCGCTAAACAAAATTCGCTTATGAAAATCGGGAACAACGGCAATCTCGTTTTGGGCCCATTCGACGAATCTACGCCTTGCTTGATGATCGTTTTGATGAATTGCCAAACCAAACTGAGAATAAATCACTTGACAGCTGTTAAATCGGTCGCCATCTTGGAAAGTAATGCCAACTTAAACTTCTATACCCGGAAAAAAACACTACAAATATATAGTTTTTTACACACACTTGCATGCTATGTATGCAGGGTGTCTGAAAATTAGTTGGGAAAAAAATTATTTATTGCAAGTAGTTTACAGGGGGAAAATAAAGTATATGTTGTTGTAAGATAGAGAAACAATCCATGTTTGCCACTATCACAATTATTTGATGTAGTTTCCTTTTGTTACACTGCAAATGTCTCATCCGTAAATCAGTTTTTGCTACAGATTTGTCAGCACGTTTCCGTTGATTTTTTTTTGCCATGCAGATTCTTGATTTAGTTCAAAAATGGACACATAAAATGACGGAGTGTACACTTGATCATTTAGAGAACTCCATACATTGATATCCAGTGGGGATCGTGGCGGCTGTTGAATAATACTTTCAAGAACAATCCAAACTGTTACTTCCTCACAGAAGTAAAATGTCCTGTCGTTGTGTTTGTGACAAAGCTCGCCATATCCTATTAAAAACGTCACATCCTGGCATTTTTTTTGTTGATTGGCATAAGGAAAATCTCTACCATATTCAGGTAAATATCATGTTACAATAATACCTCTTTTCTGGATTTTTTTGCTTGTATTATAGAACAAACATTCATCGTACTTGCAGAGGAGAATGGTTTTTATGAAGCCAAGGACAGCATTTTGCTATTTCAACACAGCCATTGTCGCAATTCGCAAAGCCTAACAAATAATGATTACTGCTCACTAAAAGATAACGTCAGTTATGAACACTTTATAAATATTTATATATAAACAGTTAGGAGAATAAATACATAGGAGATATTACTACTAGTGTGTCTGTGTGTTTATAAATATTTTCATAATTATTGCAAATCTCATTATAGAGTTATCTTGAATTTTCTTTCTTTTTTGTCTTATAACTCCTTAATGTTTTTTAATAAATATATTACGAGGGTATTTTAATTCTTTCTTTTCCCCCTTATTTTTATAATCATTGTAAATCAACACTTATTTTGAGATAAAACTCAAAAAATTTTAATATCTTGAAAAAGTAGATTTTAACTCAAATTTTGAACTTATTTCATTAAAAAATACTTTAGTATTTTAGTCTTTTTTACCTTACACTTATTTTTGTATGAATATAATAAATCAAAAGAGAGAGTAAGTAGTTATATATATTAACAAGACCGTATAATAACTGTTATATTTTTGTACCGACTGTGTGGCGTAGTTGGTTTGTCGCTTGCCTTGTACGCCCAGGGTTGCGGGTTCGACCCCGGCCCAAGTCGGTGGATTTTCAGGATTCAGAAAATCGATGTTGCATGATTATGGGGCAAGTAAAAGACCCTTAAGTGCCTGTTTGACTTGGAAGTTCTTGACAAAACTAAAATCCTAACTAAGACTTCGCATCGCCAGAGCTCAGGTGCTTCCTTCTGGGGAGGAAACTAAAAAGAGATACCAGAGCTTTCTGGTAATGTACAAGGTCTGCAATGGTAAAACACCAATCCGTAGCCCATTAGAAATAAAAAAATATATATTTATCTGAAGATTTTTTTTTATCTTTAAATTTCAACGTTTGATAAGGGACCACTTAAACTCTCTAACTTTTAATCAGTTGGCTATATAGTTGTATCTAAAAGACAGCTTCTTTTTATATTTCATACAAAAGAACACTTTTTACTCTTGGTAATTTAATGTTTAATTACAATTAATCCAGCGATTGTGTTCTAGAAAATATAAGAAACAACAAATTATTTTTAATTAAAAATCTGCTTTTCTGAAAAGTACTGTTAATGTGTGCAATATAAGCAAATATATTGGTGGTACGAATGGCAAATGGTACTGTCATTAGTTCCACTAAATGACAGTTGGTGCTGTCATTAGGTCCACTTTAGTGGTAGTGATACTACCACTTTACTCATTCAAATTTGTTGAATTATCGATTTATAAATATTACTAAACGTTATTTGATATAAAAACGAAGAGTGCATTTTTCCAATTTCTGATAATCCGTAATAAAAAGACAAGAGAGCGAAAATCAAATTCTTACACAAATTTATGAACAAACATTAACATTACCTTTGGTATATTAATATTCACATATTTGACTTATAGCTGGAGAGCTTTCCGTTACCCTCTTTGAGGAATGTTGCCGACAGTTTTGCGAGATGAGCTTTAGCGTTTTGTTTTGAAGCTCATCACTTGTTTAGGCACTTTAGCCTTTGAGCCAGCTATTTAACTAAAAAAAAAGATAAAAATCATTCGATGATGAATCAGGACTATACGCCAGGGGAGTAAGCACCTCATATTTAAATTGTTCTAGAATTGGTTGGATTAGAGTAACCCTGTGAGGATGAGCCAAGTCAAAAATGAAAAACAATTTCGAAATCAAAAAAATTCCTCTTTTGTTTGATTTCTGCCGGGGGCCGTTTAGCCGGAGTAACTTTTGTTCCATATTCACTGAATAAGTTACAAAAAATTAGAACGTTCTAAGATCGTTCATTTACGTCTTACATACATCACTGACGATAACAGTTTTCGAAGATAGTTTCAGAAAGTGTGTCCCTCAATACAACAAATGGCTTAAACTTTATTGAAATTATATTGAATACTAACCATTTTTTTATTTTAATTTTTATAACAGATTCATTTTTTTCTTTTTTTTATGATTCAACAATAACTGAAAAAAGTGTTTCTCGTACTATGTCACTACACGCGTACCCAAGTGTAATTGTCTTCCATAGGATAAATTGTTCCTTTTGATTGTTTATACGTAACTAGTGAACAATTATCTTCTATAAGAAGCAATTGATCGTTCATTATTCTAAAAAAATATGTATAATATCATAATGTGTTAATGTAAAAGAAAATCTCTTTAGAATCTCCAGGCCATGATTTAAAAGAAAAAAAAACTAAAAAACAGTTCCAAGCACTTTAGTATTGCATGTACCTAACTTATCAATTCAAGAACAAATGTTTTAAGCGTAAAATACCTTTCATTATCTCATTATAGCTGTTCATTTAGTGAATTTCAGTTAGTATTGACATTAAAAAAATTTTTTTTTCCTCTTCCTCCCCAAATCGAAAAGCTTTTACACCACACTCCCCCAAATAATGTAACTAATTTAGCAATTAATAAACATTTGTTTTATGCATAAAATATTTATTTTTTATTTATGCAGCCGTTTTGTTACTTAAAACTCATATTAGGATCTATAATACTCAATCTCAAATATTTTTGACAACCCTCAATAAAAAAAAATGTAAATCTTTATGGAACTACATGGAGGAGATTTATGATTTGTTGCTGACCCATGGAAATTTAGCGGAACAGGAAGTCACGTGAATTCATTTCCCCTTAGCATCCTCCGGTTACGTAGCAACGCACGAGAAAGAAGAAACCCTTTTACGAAACCAGAACCGACAGGAACCGGTTATTTCATAAGCCTTTACCCATTCTGCCCCTGCAACACCATATCCTGCTCCTCGGAGGAAAAAAAAAAGGATGGGAGACGTTGGGGGTGGAAGACACATGATGTGAGGGAGGCTGAAAAAAAGGAACGGTAATAAAATATGGAAGAGAAAGGCAGCGCTAAAATTTTCATTTGGGCTCTTGGAGTTTAAAAAGTTTGTGACGCGCTTGAGGAAGAGATGAGGAGAAAAAAAAAAAGCGACACCGTTATTTAGAATTTAATATTTTTCTTGTTTACTTTGTTATGTTTTTCGGAAAATATAACATTTTTGTCGTGGACCTCCTGAACGTTTTTAGAGTGAAAAGAAAAAGAAGAATAATGGGGCAAGTCTGGAAAATGGAGCTAAGGTTTAAATTTTTGAGGGTTTAACTATTAAATGTAGTAAGTATACAATTGCGGGTATCTTAAAATATGCTTGACTAGAGAATTAAATTTCATAGCAGTATATTTACTTAAACATAATATAATTACATTATTGAAGATTATATTGTAAATTCAGAAAAAAAATCATACGTTTATCCCGAAGAAATTTTGAGATCTAAGTAATTTTCTTCCTTTAAAAGCCATTTTGATTTTGTTTGAAATCTGATATTTAGTTCTTTTTCTTTCTTTTTTTTAATAAAAACGTTTATAAATCCCCGTGCACCACAAAGTATCACGCAGGGTTCACAGAAGTAATTATAAAACACACATTACAAAAAAAAAACGAAGAAGAAAAATTTGAAGTCATGAAGGATTAAAAATACTTGCAATCAATTTCCAGAACTTTTTAAAAGCACTTCTGGTGAAAACAAGTTGATGAAAATTCCAAGAACAATGGACTAAATTCATGTGACGCCATAGTCACATGATAACTCAGTCATGTGTTTTCAGCCAATCAGTTCAGAAATTAAAGTAATGTCATAATTATATTATGAATGCAATCACGCGTTTCCAGCCAATTAGTCCATGTGCTTCACTGCTGCCAACTCTTGCTTTTTGCAGAAACAATTTTTTAAAAGATACATATTTGTCAACGATATTATACTGTACGTAGTTTAAAAAATGCACTTAATTTAAAATTATTTTTTTTTAATTTTGAAAACAGTTTGAAGAATTTATAACACGTGAACTCTTTACTCAATCATCAAATTTTAAATGTTATCTAAACTTAACAAGTTGAATAACTAGTATGTCAATTTTTAATCAATGTGAAACATGTGATTATCTTTATCATGTGACCATCATGAATTTAGTTCATTGGTATTAAATCCCTTTAGAACCAGTCTTAAATTCTTTATTTCTCTGACAAACTTGGGACTCAGAAGGAGCACATGTTCTACATTTTCATCGACACCAATATAATAATCGTAGGGAAATGACACAATTAAATTAAATTAGTTGAAATAGCTTTTAAAGTTACCATGAGAACTGATAATTTGGGTTATTTTGAAATTAGTATAAAAATGAGGGGGCTTGTGTTAGTCCCTTGTGGCCGCATTAGCCTAGTGGTCAAGGTAATGGACTCGGGGCCATCGTGTCATGAGTTCCAGCCTTGTACTGTAGAAGACCCGTCGTAAAGAATGAAGTTGCACGTTAATTCTGTCGATGCTCTAAAGTCCTTCCGTTGATATGGTGTGGAAGTTAGGAGAGGGTGGGTTCCAGCTCAGGTACTACTGACCATGGTTCAAACGAGTTCCTACGCCAAAAGCCGTAGAGTAGCTAGATAGTGCAATGTTAAAATTCCCTCACTTATGGAAGTGTCTTGTTCATTGTTGCAAAAAATTTCTTTGTTAAACTTTTTTATTTGACATGAGATATTCTCAGTTCTAAGACTTCACCTTTCTTTCTTTCATAATCTTATTGTAAAAAGGACTTAGAGGATTATTGTAAAAGGATTAACGTCAATTACACGCTTAGTGGCAGCCTTGGCAAGCTAATCGGCCTGCCTAGTTATTCAACATTTTAAAACTAAAAGCCATTAAACTGAGTTTTAAGCTGTCACTTCCAATAAAAATATATCTTGGGTTTCAAAATCCTCACGCTGAAGGAGTGCCTACTCAGGCTTTGCCCTCGTCACTTCATCGCGGTTCAAATTCACGAGTCTTGTCGCCAACAAACCTCATAATGTTTTGCATAGTGCGATATTTATCAACAGACACTCCGCCAGTTAAAAAAATACGAAATATGTTATAATTGTTTTTCCCTATATTTGGTTGTATTAGTGGTCTGAAAAAGAGTAAATAGTGTATGAAATACCATTTGTAAGCATGGAGAAATAATTGCTAAAAATACAAAACTCAAATAATATTTTAATTACAGAAAACTGTATAAGCACAAGTCAGATAAAAACAAAAAAAAGGCATAGAAAAGTTGAAAAATTACAAAAGACAAAATCCGAACAGCAAAACCTTTAATCAAATACATGCACTTGCCAAAATAGTCGCAATAGAAAATCACACACAAAAAAATTGTTCAAAAAACTTTTTTTAAAAACACACATTTTAAACTTTACTTAGAAAACATGAAAAACATATAAAATTAATATTTGGAAAGTAAAGACTTGAATAATTAAAAAATAAGAAACTTACTGAATTCAAAAATTCTCAAACAATATTGTCGCGTTGATTAAATTAATCTGGCAATTAGATACTTTAAAATGAAAACAACTCTTGCTGGACACAATTCAAGACTTTATTCTACGAACCGCATATTTCCTTTCCTTATATATGGTCATCAAAAGACAGAAATTTCCATAACTATAATTACAGTTAACTTTTATAAATGTAAGTACAATTAATAAAAGCACGAGAGAAAGAAAGAATTACAATTAATAAAAAATAAGCACTAGACACAAAAATTAAAGTTAACACAAAGAAAACAAAAGAAATTATCCTTGGCAAGTCACCCGCAGCCGGGCGCGTGAGTCTGAGCAGCAGATTGTGTCCATAGCAATCGAAGTGAACTACTTTTGTGACAATATAACCCGATTCTACCATCAAGGCAGCGTAGGGGAAAGATAAGAGTAGAATAGGCATATGAGAAATATAAACAAATTAAAAGCATATAGAAAAAGTAAAATAATAAAACAACCAACAATAGTATTTAATTTATAACGAATGCATGCATAAAAAAAGAATCGGATATTCATTATCTAAACCAATGCTTCTCAAACTTTCTATACTTGCGACCAATTTTAAATTATAATTTTCATCGCCCCCCCTGCAATACAATAACAATGTATTCGAATTCAATAATATAATTTGACGTAAAGATACATATCGACTTTAATTATAAATTATCATTATACTTGTCTTGATAATTTGTAATTTATTCTAAAATTACAAATTATCAAGACTAGTATTAAATTTTATGTATAATTTTATAACTTGCTCATAGGGTCACCGGTAGTTATTAAACTTTTTCTTAACTTAGTACTGTTAAATTAATTATGAAATAGATTGTGCAGTACTGGTACATTTATAAGTGTATTATAGCAGTGTGAATGTGTATTTCACTTTTTATTATGTCGGAATGTATTTTGTGTTTTGCTTCCTTTCAGTAAATGAATAATTTTTTTTATTCTTTTGTTTTCGACTTTTCTATATACTTGCGACCCCTTGTAGGGTTTCCTGCCCCCCAAAGGGTTGCACCCCACAGTTTGAGAAACACTAATTTAAATAATAAATAACAAATTTCTAAATATTATATAAGTATAAGTGTTTAGGCAATCGTATATAATCTACTGTTACGGACATGATATCATAAGTACCTTTACTCAAGCATCGACGAACCACATCTTAAATTTGGGTGAAAATTTATGCTCGTGGATATCAGTTTCATTTCTCATTTTATTGACACCCAATACACGATAGTAAAAATTTGCTTCGGTGGTTTTATTTCAGTTTTAAAATTGATAAAGAAAACTTGCCATTAAATACAGTAACATAAAACTTTGAAATGAGTATGCACCTTAAAATTACTAAAATCATATAAAGAACGGGAATGCTATTTAACAAGTTTTCATGAACAGAAAACATGAAGTAAATTATGCAAAGTAGAAAATTGCACTTTAAGTAGTGGCGATAAAATTGTGGAGAAAGCTAACTACCCAAAACTATTTTAATTTAAAAATTAAATGCACAGTCTTAATATTAAATATAAACTCTCGTGTGTATGTGCTTTGCGGTAATAGACTCAATTTCGGATGAAATGCACAGTACTTAAAAAGAACAGAGTCATGAAAAATGGTAAATTGTACAAGGGCTAAGAGTTGACTAAGTTTAAGCGGACTTCTCTATAATTCTCTTCGAAATTGCGTAGAAGATTCGTTTTATACCCTTTAAGGTATTAAAAGTTTTAAAATAGTCCAGTCTGTTTTTAATGAGGAAACTGACTTCTCATTTATGACTTAGTATTTTAGTAAAAACACAGTGGATAATTTTAAAAAATCTTTTCATTTTGCAGAACTTCAGATAAAACTCAGTGTGTGTAATTATGCTATGGTTTATGTAACTTATATCTGAAATATTAAAACTTTTCATAACGACTTATATATAATTGCAACTGAATTTTACTATAGCTTTCTTAACTTTTATACTTTGTAAATAACTTAAATTGCAGAGTTATTACAACTTGTGATTCTTAGTTCTATTGGTGTTATTAGTCACTGGTTTTTTAAAGTAAAATTTATAAACTTATATTTTGTTTCCATAGATTAATGTGTGCTTGAAAAAAAATCCCCACTCTTTTAGATTTGAAGCTAAATATAAGTCTTCTCTTCTTACTTATTCCCTTATCAGTTCAAGAAACCAACGGAAACATACTTGAGAATATTATTATTAAAAATTATTTAAGGACAATTTTTTGACAAAAAATAAAAAAGAAAGACATATTTTAAAAATATTCTCTTTTTATGAAAGATTCTTCTATAATTGTGATATTTTCCCTATATATAACTAAAATTTATGTTTAGAGCCTGAACTAGCATTTTTACAGTATATATATATATAGAGAGAGAGAGAGAAGTGGATTTAAGCATATTTCAGTATATCAGAGTAGATACATTTTAACAAATAATATCGGTTATAATTTCAATCGATTGTAACTTTGAAAATAATGAGAATTTTGAAAACATCCTATAGATCAGACTGTGAAGAGGTCTTAGCTATAAATTTGTAAAATATTATTACTATTGAAGTATTTTTCACATAACAGGAGAATGTTTTCAAAATGAATGATTTGTTGTCATTCTTTCTTTATTTTTTGCTAAAAAAAATTGCATTTAAATAATTTTTTTCTTGTAATAATATTCTAAAAATATTTTACATGTATACTATAATTCAACTGACAATAAATATAAAAAGTATTTATTTATATGCTTTTGAAAAATCACAGTTTCTTAACACAGTCAGTCACCTTTGTAGCTGGAATTGCAGCTATACTATAGTTTGTTCTTCTAAATTCTATTTGCGTTATTAAGGTATCCAATTATGTTCGTAAACCTGATTTTTCAAAAGCTCTTATATATAAGCTATAATTTTTTTTTAATATTAATGATATAGATTATATATATAACGAGAGAGAGAGAATACACGTATAAAATTGTTTTAAGATTACTATTACAGTAAAAAATTGTTTAGATGCAACATTTTGTCAAAAAAGGATTTATCTACTTTCCTTTTATGAAAAGTGCTTCTATAGTAATAATATTTTGCTTATATATAGATAAAACTTCTCCAAAAGGCCTGAACTAGGATTTTTAAAAAGTTCACATTTTTTTCAGAGTGAAATAACTATCAGTGTTTTTTTGTTAAAATATCTCCAATCTGATCTATTAAAATATGGATAAATCCGCTTCTAAGAAATATGTTTCAAACATCCCAGTTCAGGCATATATAGGCAAAACATTATTATACAGAAGCATTTTCTATGAAAGGTGAATGTTTGGAAAATCAGTAATTCTATGTTCATTTTTGTCAAAGTATTGCATTGAAATAACTTTTTATTGTAATAATATCCTTAAAACTATTTTATGCGTGCATTCTATACACTAAGTAACCCTAAATATTAAAAAAAAATATTCGTTTGCACGCTTTTGCTAAATCACGCTTCCCGAGCGTAGTCTGGTATATTAATCTGTCATTCATTTTAAAAATAAAATTAATAAATTTCTAATTTTGTTTTCATATATTTTTGTGTACTTTTAAAAAATGCACATAATTGAAAATGCTTGAAGATTTAGAGCTAAATGTAACTCTCCTGTTCTTATATATTCCCTAATCAATTGAAGAAACGAGTGAAAACATACTTGTGAAGTAATGGAAAGACATTTACAGTTCAATAAAACTAAAAGATGTTTAAATCTCTTTGTTGTAAGGTTTTAATCATACTGATTAATGCAACTTGGATTTCTGTTTCGTTGGCTTAAATGCAACTGGGAAATGAGGAATTCAATCCCTGCATTGATTAAAGTAGAAACCAGATGTGCAGAAAATTACTGAGTCGTCTAATTACCAGATTTGTTTTCACAACGACAATGGTAAAAGTTTTTTTAAAAAATGTGTTCACTAAGAATCCTTAATGAAAGAAAAGTATTTGCATTTACAAAAGGGGTGAGTATTTCGGAAGGAAAAGTAAAACAACTTTAAATTAAGGAAGAAAGAATAAATAAATAAATGAAACGCGCTGGTTTTACACTCTGCAGTTCTGCTCTCCCTTTTTGTTTTTGAGTTTTTATTCCACGTTTGCTAATGGCATGCATAGACCAAGTCTTAGTTCGTAAAACTCAACAACTATTTGCCTAACAATAAACCCAAACTCAAATATTTTAAAACTTTTTGAATAAAAGATTAGTATTCTTAAGATTCAAATTCTAAATCATAAAGAACTATTTTCAACGTAGTTTTTTTTTAAGAAACTATGCACATTTTTTATAATAAACTCCTAAAAGTTTACAACTTTACTTGAATATTACTTTTTCTTTCTCGTATTTTCTTCCCTTTCACATCCAGTAACAAGTAGAAAAATGATTTAAAATTTTCGTTTCGAGGGAAAAAGAGAAGCACATTTACGTAATATTTTAATTGGCATTTGCTACCTTTATAATGTGTTTTATGGTAATTTAATTTTTTATAGTTTTTTTTTCAAAAAATATTTAAACCTTTATAAACAACATAACTTTTGTAACGAGTTTTAAGAAACATTGTTTCAAAACTCGAGTTTATACAATCTTAAAAGGACTTTTTTAGAACCGTTCTTCGCAAGGCAAAAAGACAAAAACTAAGACATCAAGGCAAATAATGTGGAACTTTTTACATTAAGGTCATTCTTACGTAAGAAAAATGCGAAATTAGACTATATGAATCTTAATTTTTTTTTAAATCAATGGGCTTTCTTATGGTCTAATTATCATTGTCTTTCTTAATAAACGTCAAGATATCTATCTGTAGTCGAATTCTAGCTATATTTTGTTTGAAATTCTTGTAGTCAGAACAGCAATATTAGTGGTTATTGAGACACGCTCTTCAACATCACGTGTTTTCCCTTGAGTAGACTTTAAGGTTTTTCCCCGGAAACCCGGGATTCTTTGTATTCCCCGGAAATCGTAAGATTTTTATACTTTTTATATTCCCGAGAATATTACTTGATTCCCGGGAACGACGCGTGTCTAAAATAATATCAAAGCGAAATATTTTTAAAGATAAAATCAGCATTTTCAAAAGCATTAATTGATGTTAAAGAACAAACTATGGCTGATATAGAATTTAAAACTTTGACAACACAACTGTAGCAGGCTTGATGCCAGTAAATATTCATCTATAGAAAACTGTGCAGTAGAAACATGATTCAGCTAAAGGCTAAGGGAATATTTACTTTCATTTTTGGACAATTGAATGAAAAACACGCAGAATTTATACTAAGAATATAAAATGTTCTCTAGTCCATGAAATTAGTGCGAAACGCAATGTTAGTTTAGTTGGATTAATACAATATATAAATCTTGGGAGAAAGTATTTACTGCTGATGTTTCACGTTTACCAAATAAAAGCTGTTGAATTGGACATGCTAAAACAGTGATGACAAGGCTTTTTTCGAGAAAGACGAATCCATCTCCAAATATTCGCACTCAATAGAGAGCATGAACACTTTCGAATAGAAATTTTTAACATTGGATTAATTAAAAATTTGAAAAAAATGATCCACTGTAAGACAAAGATCCTATTTCCTAAATTAGAAAGAGTTCTAACTGAAAGTGAAGCAAGAAGTGTAATTATTTAACTCAACAGAAAATCTACCAACAAATATCATAAAACTGGGTGAGGCTTTGAAACTTATTCCTCCACCACATCAACTGAAGCTCAAAGAGTATTTTCTGATGCTGGGTTGTTCATAACACATCAAAGAACTACGCTGAGTAATAAAAGCATAAAAATTTCTTAAGTTTTCTTAAATCATACTTTAAAAATGAGTTATTAACTTATTTTATTTGTGCTTTTTTTGCCCAATATATAAATGAGGATACATTTTGAAATTTACGTGTATCCTCATTATGCAAAATTATTGGTATCAATTTTTTAAAAAGCTTTTTTTTAAATTTTTCGAAATTTTGATGCGTTTTTTTAGGAATTACGGTAATGACTGTTACATTTCCGGGATTTCTCAGAAATTCCCGAGAATAGAAAAAGACCGAGAAATCAGAAATCCCAGTAGACACTGTCTTTTATTAACTTATTTTATTTGTGCTTTTTTTGCCCAATATATAAATGAGGATACATTTTGAAATTTACGTGTATCCTTATTATGCAAAATTATTGGTATCAATTTAAAAAAAAGGCTTATTTTTAAATTTTTCGAAATTTTGATGCGTTTTTTAGGAATTACGATAATGACTGTTACATTTCCGGGATTTCTCAGAAATACCCGAGAATAAAAAAGACCGAGAAATCAGAAATCCCAGTAGACACTGTCTTTTACGCAGTTCCAGTGTTGTGACGTCTAGAGATATTGGTGACCAGGCAGTTAGTCCTTCGGCATCTTATCCATTGATAAGTGAAAGTTGAATCCAAAAATTCTCGGAGTTCTGTGTTTCTGTGGGAAGGACATTTTTTTTTAAAATAACAAGATCATTGTAAATACTACAGTTGAAGTATCGCGTAAATACGTAGGGTATCCAGGTAAATGTCTGCGGTTACAGATGTCTCAGTAATGAAAAAGAGTTCGATTAATGAACCATGGGTAAGATTACACCATAGATTGGTTTTCAGGCGGTTTCTTTTCTTTCAACTCCCAGTTCTGCATGGAGGGGGGAGGTTATTAATTTTCTCATCAGTCACGGAATATAAAAATTGCCTAAGAATTTAGCTGCTATAATTTCACCTAAAACCACAAATTTACTACTATTATAATAGACTTTTTTAATAGACTGTTGAAATTAAGGACATTTGAAAAAGACATCATGTATTTGTAGATAATAAAGGTCTGGTTCATTGTTATTCTATGCCCACATTATTGCCATTATAACGATATAGTACTTCTTCAATTCAAACAGTTTGAATTATCTGTAATATGGCGAATTAAATACTGAAGAAAAAAAGGTTTAAAAAAAGGAGGGCAGGGGACGAGGGTAACATGAGCATTTATACGATTAAGTGTACTATTAGGTTTTTTTCATTGTGGATGTTATTATAGCACAAGTTATTTAATGTAATATATTGAGATTATAAAAGGTTTAACCCTTCTCTCTCTGTCTCTTTATGTACCGCATTATGATTTACTGCAAATTTTTTCGTGCACTATTTTTTTCTGGATCATTGCATTAGAAATCAAGGGAAATACATAAATAAAATACTCAACTTTGGGAAATTTAATTCGTTAGAGCTAATTAATTAAATTTGTACTATTGTTAAATTAAGTACCGTCAGTACACAAAGGTCTCAAATATTCTGACTATACAAAAAGACCGAATGACATTTTAAAATGCTAAATAACCACAGATAATACTAATATTTTACAGCACAAATATTTAATTTTAAAGATTATTAAATTTTAAAAATTTATTTACTTTTCTTACATATAAACTCAGAAACAGTTTTTTTTCCATTAATACACGGTTATTCATTGCACGTGGTGCATTTTGAGTAAGGTTTCGATTGAATATTTTTAAAGCACTGCATCCTGGGGTAAGAAATGCTGTATTCTCTTAACATGAACTGCTGCACTTTGAGTTCAGCCTCTTGATTGTCACCCTAAGAATCTAACGAAAATTCCAACAGATAATTTGCTGGGACTTCTTCATCAGAAAAATCATCTGTTAGTACATCACTGATTTCAGATGATAGGTTCTATAGCAAATCCAAAGCCTTCTGAAGACGTTTCTTCTTTTTTACAAAATTTCTAAGGAAAGGAAATAATAATAAAAATAATATTAGCACCATGAAAATTTTCAACTACTCTTAAATCTCTGTTACACATAAATGAACTAAAATGATGTTATATAATTTTTGAAATACGAGTACATTATTCATTTAATTGTGTGGTTAAAAAAATACAAGCTCGGATTCAAAGTTACAAATTTTTTGAAAACATTAAAATAAAAAAAACAGAATAGATTAAAGTTAAGCAAAAAGAAACGCTAAAAAAGGCATAACTCTATTGCATTGTAGAGATGACGCTTCAACAGAACAAAAAAAACAATAATAAGCTATATGGACGAAACAAACTAAGTTCTTGCTACAACACCCAGTGTGCTGTCGGTACTTATAAGTACCACAAAGTTATCCAACTGTAAAATTAATTATATACACTGTTCACTTAAAATACATAGTCAAATCATTTTTAAGGTCTTCCTTAACATGTAAAAATAAGACACTTACCTTTCGGCGTTAACTATTTTTTCGGAATAAAAAATTACAATCTTCGCCATCCGATCAAAACGTCAGCTGAAATCGCAACTTCTGCTGTAAAACTATTTGCCTTCCCCGCTAAAATACTCATCATAGAACTCATGTTGCCATATATCTTGAAAGAGTTGATTGTAAAGAATACTTCTGTTAAGTATCGTCAGAGTATTCGTAAAAATGGTTGTTCTATGTAATTTCAAAGAGAGTGGTACTTAAAGGGGGTTTTTTTAGAGGTATAGAACTTTAAATTGCAATAAAACAACGATGTATTATTCGATTGACATGAACTATTTTTATTCGAAAGATAATCTTGTGGCATTACATTTTAAATATGATTTCTGGCATATGACTGCCACGGCTGGCTCGGATGTAGCCCAATCTGGACGTCCAATTTTCGATGACTTTTTACAACATTTGTGGCCGTATATCGGCAATAACACGGCGAATGTTGTCTTCCAAATTTTCAAGTGTTTGTGGCTTATCCGCATAGACCAATGACTTTACATAGCCCCACAGAAAATAGTCTAGCGGTGTTAAATCACAAGATCTTGGAGGCCAATTCACAGGTCCAAAGCGTGAAATTAGGTGGTCACCAAACGTGTCTTTCAATAAATCGATTGTGGCACGAGCTGTGTGACATGTTGCGCCGTCTTGTTGGAACCACAGCTCTTGGACATCATGATTGTTTAATTCAGGAATGAAAAGTTAGTTATCATGGCGCTATACCGATCACCATAGACTGTAACGTTGTGGCCTTCATCGTTTTTGAAGAAGAATTCCACCAGCCCATAAAGCGCACCAAACAGTCAGTTTTTCTGGATGTAACGGTGTTTCGACATACACTTGTGGATTAGCTTCACTCCAAATGCGGTATTTTTGTTTGTTGGCGTAGCCCTTCAACCAGAAGTGCGTTTCATCGCTAAACAAAATTCGCTTATGAAAATCGGGAACAACGGCAATCTCGTTTTGGGCCCATTCGACGAATCTACGCTTTGCTTGATCATATTTAAAATGTAATGCCACAAGATTATCTTTCGAATAAAAAAAATTCATGTCAATCGAATGATACATCGTTGTTTTATTGCAATTTAAAGAAAGTTCTATACCTCTAAAAAAACACCCTTTATAAGTAACGTCGGTAGATAAAGGGTTACTGCGGCTATGCAGTTTGAAAAGTTACCTAATACCGCATGTCAAAGTGATACAAAATAATCCGATGTGCCCTTTTCAATATTATCAGTCTTTAGTTGATGAAATCCCCGAAAGATATTTTCCATTTTGCATTCAATTTTCAATCCTTTAAGTATCGTATTATCATTGCGTTATCTTTCCGTATTAAATCCTTTTTGGCCCTGAATAGAATTTACATGTAAATGGGAAATTGGTCGATTTAATAACTATGAAAGGAGTCACGGGACAAGTGCTTCACTCTCTAAATCATCATATCAAGCCAAATGAGGATAGTTTTACAACTCAGTTACAATTAATGAGTTACAGCTTGTATTATTTTGATAGCTTGGCTAACCTGGGAGCAGGCACGTACTCCATACTAACGTGAATGATAACGCGGGGTGACGGAGTCCCCCCCACCCAAACCTTTTTTCAACATTATTTTATTGTACACGATAAAAATCGTAATTCCAGTGAATAATTTAATTAAGAGAAAGTATAATTAGCTAGTTCTAAGGACTTTTTTCAATCTTTTTTGAATATTTGTGAAAAAAACCAATCAAACTGAATTAAAATGGCACACTTTGCTAACATTACATGAATTATATTTGCAGCAAAACTGTCATATTTTTGTTCAAGTTATTGTAGTTTTACCGTCCTTAGAGGATTTCCAATAAAATGCTGAATTTTTCCGAGCATGTTCATTTCTTTTCTTATCTTTCCTTTTTTTTTGTATTTTGCTCATTTACATTTATAAACCATAATAAGCCATACAACACAGCAATCAAAACCATTAAGGTATTAACCGGGGGAAAATGTAGCCCTTTCATAGAAAATATTTTGAAGCAAAAATGGTAGCGCGGGCAAGAATCAAAATAAGTACCTTAAGATTTTGTAAAAAAACGTTTTCCACTCCCAAAAAAATATTGAGATATGTGGCAAATACATTTTAGTTTTCATCAAGACTGTCATATAAGAGAATATATCAAGGCCATTGGTAACAAATAAACAGTTTTCTCAGAATAAAAAAAATTCGTCAGCCTGAGTTGATTCTAATTCTAACGCGCCCACCCCCGGTTTAAAAGGACATCAAATCTATGATCCATACTTAATATTGAATCTTGCCTCTTTTTTATATAACAAGATATAGATTTTTTTTGGTTTAAGGTATCCAACTACTTGTGACAACTTTCTTTTGAAAAAATGAAGATATGGGGATTTTTTTGTGATTTTTTTATTTATTAAGTATATTTTAAGAAAAAATCCTAAAACTGAAAACAGAAAAAAGAATTTATTAGTATTAAAATGGGGAAAAAACCGGCGAAAATGTACAAAAAATTACATAAGTGAATCCCGTTCTGTACAAAAATTTTATTAACAATTTTTCAATTTTGATGTGTTACTTTATTATTCATGTTTGAAATGACCTTCAGGATAAGAGATATTTTAATTTTTACAAAAACTAGAGCACTTTATCTTATTGAGTATATGAAAGTGCTTAAAAACAGTGATTATATTCACATAAAATATTATAAACTTTGAAATAAAGCAGTGATTAATAAATATGGAAGTCGAAACACTTCTACTGTTATACAGAACATACGCAAAAAATTTCAGCAAATTATTTTCAAAACTTTTTGAGCAATCTCTGTCTTCATTTGAGCTTTTCGAAGAAAAAAACATATTTCGAGCAAAACGCATTTTAAAGTGACATTTTGTGTAAAGTTATAGCAGTTGCTTTTGCTAAACACTTATAGTTTTTGTTCTAGCGAATGGAAAATAAAATACTTGGTACTTTTATTAAGCTGATAAGATGACCTATAAAATAAAATCATAAAAAAAATTGTCAATTATTGAATAAAATTTTTTTTAGGGTAGCCGGATACCTTAATTCAACAACACGTAAGTAATGAATGTTTGTTCATGAACATCACCCTTTAAAGCAACATTAAGATTTTTTGGACATATGTCGTAATTTTGAACTATCTTCAATTGATGAGGATGACACCTTAAATGTCAATCTTAACTTCCTAATCATGCCAACATCACGATTTATGCCTCTACTGATTGGATAGGAATCCTTTCCTCTACGCAGTTGGTCTTCCATAGTTTTAACACTTGAGTTCACGATTCTGTAAATGTCATTGCGGGAATGAAATCATGACCATGACCATCCAGGTACCACAGTCAAATTATAAAGATAAGAATTCACTTATATAGCAATATACACTGCTGGACAATTGCTAAGGACGGATCACAAATTGCTGTGTAGCATAACATTAAGCGAGACAGGAGGCCTAGTAGGATAAAATATAGTTGCCACATTGTTCAGACATTAGAATAAAGAATATTTATTCTTCTGGAAAGTACAAAAGCTGTGAAACATCTGAAAGAGAAAAAAAAGGTTCATTTGATCTGCGTACGGAGAAATGGAACAATGCATCTAAAAGTCAGCAGGCACCTTAAAGAAAGGTATCAGTACGGGATATGTCCACCGTGGAGTGTGATGCAACATTCCACACGTCGTACCATACTTTGCACAACATTATCCAGCAGCTGTTGAGGCAATTTATCCCATTCCTCTGTGAGTGCACAGATGAGGGTGTTCTTGTTTGTCGGTAGATAGTTTCGACCAGCAACTTGCCTCCCCAAAGCATCCCACACATTTTCAATGGGGTTTAGATCTGAAGAACGCGCTGGCCATACGAGACGTTGAATACCCTCGCTGTCTAGACAATCCTGAACAGCGAGTGTTCGATGACATGTTGCGTTGTCGTCCATAAAAACAAATTTATCACCGACAGCACCACGGAAATGACGAACATGAGGAAGTAGAACTTCATCAATGTATCGTTGGCCCGTCATAGTCCCATTCGCAGCCACAGTTAGGCGCGTGCGGCCATTGATCATGATGCCGGCCCACACCATGATACTGCATGTCGGATATCGGTCCTTTTCCTGGATATTTTCTGGACGATAAGCAGTACCACTCTCGCGCCAGATCAGTTGGCGTCTACAATCCGATGACAGACTGAACCTACTCTCATCTGAGAATAGTACACATGCCCAGTCCTGTTCAGTCCAATTGTGATGCTCACGACACCATTGCAAACGGGCAGTACGGTGCTGTCTGGTCAATGTGACACAGACAACAGGTCTGCGTGCGTATAGTCCTCCTCCTCTCAAACGTCTGGCAGCAGTTTTTCGGGAGATCTGCTTTCCTGAGGCAGCAAGAAACTGATTTGCCACCTGCTGAGCTGTGGTGCGCCTGTTCCTTTTTGCTGATAGGACGATATATCTGTCTTTTGCAGGCGTCGTACTTCTAACACGACTTCCCCGTGCCATCTACCACACATTCTAGAAGTTTTAAATGAGTTCTTACACAGCCGTGAAACAACGCTGTGAGCGATGTCGAACTCCCTGGCAACAGCTGTTATTTTTCGCCCTTCTTCGATCTTTCCAATAATTCGGCCACGCATAAAATCATCTATGTGATGTCGGGAAGACATGCCAAAAACTTTAAGTTCGTCTATTAAATCTTTCCTGTAAAACTTTGACTTGAAACAACAACTGTCCACACGCGTCAAAACCTTTAAAGCTCTTATGAACGCTATCACGTGATGAACAGACGTGGAAAAAAATTTGCATGCTCATACTTCTTCTTACTAATATCCCGCACTTATTCTAATTTTCCACATTTTGCTTCCTTTCATTTTGTGGTTGCTATGGATGATAGTGTTATCCGTCCTTAGCAATTGTCCAGCAGTGTATGTATGTATGTAATTTATAAATAATTTCAATAATACCCGAAAAGAAATAGACTCGAAAGTATTGTTAAATCTTTGCTGCATGCCAAAGCTACATCAGATTTAATTGATAGTATTAATTTCCTAAATATCTCCGGCATTAGTAACCACCTCGCTCAATCAGTGCGTTGAATGTCCCGGACGTATATATCCGTCTTTCCAAAATATGATGATCCTTTCCTTTGCGCTGCTTGCAGTAAAACTATTCCGAAGGTTTGGAATGCAATACAATTTACATGACAGTGTGTTTGCGAAGGATTATCTTATTTTTTAGAGAAAAATCTGCTTATTGGTATTTTTTTATCCCCCCAATACTCCGATGAGAAAATGATGGCAGTGAGAAAAAAATCGTGTAACTTTAAAGCAGCAGTTAAGGAATTAAAAAAACTTTTGAAGATTATTAGGTTAGGGATTAATAGAGTATTAGGTTATTAACCAATTAAATTTCGTTTAGATTAAAAGAATTTATTGCCATGTTTATAGGTTAAGCAATTTATTATTGCGTTTTAATTTTTTGCTCACAGGCTTCAATTGATTAACTAGTAAAATGAAATAGTTCGTTAAAGAAACATTCAGAATGTGATATGTATGAAATAATAATAATAATAAATAAATTTTTGAACAGAAAAGGATTTTCAATATTGAAAATAACGTAAATATACACACATCAAATCTGCCGTGATATATTTCTTCAATTTTCATGAAATCAATAGCTATATAATACAATAAAAAAGAAAATCTGTAAAATTGCTGTTTTTTAACTGAAAAAGTAAGTCAACTATGTTATTGAAAACATAAGTTAAATTAACAAGTTATGTTTTCCTTTTTAAGATATCCGTTGTTGTATACAGGTTGAAATGACCAAATCCGGTCAATTTACATATTTTTTATTTTATTTTGTTGAAAAGCGCAAACGCGCGTTTGGCTTTTCAAAAAATAACTTGTTTTGTTTCTGAGTTATCTAGAGATCAAGTTACAACAAATTATATAAAATTAAAAAATCCGTAAATGTGGGTCATTTTTAATCTACCAGAAGTGGGCATTTAAGGCTACACGGTACCCTTTTTCAAAAAAAGTTTTTGGAGACAGTTACAGTAAAAATAATTGATGTTTTATATTTAGATTATATTATTAAGCTGATTCTGTAAGCAAAAAGTCACTTTGACCAGCCATTATTTTACAATTTTAAAAAATTAGGAATTTTTGAAGTTTTTTCAAACTTATATAAAATACTCAATTTTTAAAAATTTTTAGTAATTTTAAGTTATTTATGATTCTTAGATTATTGTGAACAGTATTTAGTATGGATTTGAAAATATATTCCCTTGTTGATTTTTAATAATAATATTTCTAGAAAAACCTGGGAAAAACACGAAAATTTTTAAAATATCAACTTTAGCATTTTTTAGAAAAATAACTAGATTTATCAGCCCTAAATTCATAATAACTTTTATAGAACATACATTTCGGAGTATATACAAAAAAATTCAAGGCTCTATCTTGAACAGGAAAAAAGCCTTAGGGATTAGAAAACACTTATACCTTCCAAATTAAAAGTCTGAGAAAAGCGCATTTAAAGTTTGTAAAGTCATAAAACAAAAAGTTATAATGCCCGTAAAATTCTAATTTTTTAATGTGTTATTTTAATATGTTATCTACAGTAAAACACTATTTTTATTAAGTATGACTGAATATTATATTTTTAATTCAAAATATATTTTTGCATATTCTTGATAGCATTTGTTAAGACGTCAGAGTTTATTCAGCTTTATCTTAACCTAATATTTCACAAAAGTTTTTAAACCCGAAGCATTTATGTACAAAATAATAATGATACTAATTTAAGCTAAAAATAGTCAGGTTTGCTCAAAAAAATTAATTTTTTTTCAGTTTTAAATTGGGGCAGTTTAGGAAGTTTTAGCTCTTGTCGTACGACTTTAAAATACTAAAATATAGTACTACAATATGTTTAGTATAATGTATTTTGGTACATCAAGGAAATATTCAGTTATATCTGCAGTATTTGAATTCAGAATGCTTGTATTCGGAAGTCTAAGTGCAGAATCAGCTGAGGACTGATTTTTAGATACATCATTTTCAGTAGTATTCCATCTCTTCGAAATATTGCTTCTCACAGAAATCCAGAACGCATTTGTCATGGCATTTTCTCTACAGGAAAAAAAATTAATGATAAAGATTTTAAGTTATATAAACTATTTTTAATGCAAAAATTGGCCATGAAATTAATTTTTATTAATTAATTATGAGAACTCAAAAAACTCAAAACATAATCAAGCAGAAATGATTTTAGTAATGAAAATTGGAATTAATAACCATTTCAAACTAAAAGCTCAAAAATATTTTTAATTAATTTTATTTAAGTGTGAAAAAATGCTTTAAAAGGAAACCGAAATCAAAACCATAGCTCATAAAACTTCAAATATCTGAAAAACTAATTAGCTAACAGATCTGAAATTTCGTGGCAAGCATCTCAATGGTATGGGCCACCAAAACATATGCAAAAAAAAATTTTTTTTCGTTAAAAATGAAATTTTTAGGCTACTGTGCAACCTTAAATGGTTCAAATCTATCATTGTGATTCGGATAATTCAAACTATTAAAAATGTAATTCTATGAAACTTTTCAACCTGATATTTGTGTTACTTTCTAAACAATGTACTAAAATATTTCTTATTATAAGAATAATTTTTAGTTATGGCCAGTCATTTAAATAATGGTTTCATAAAGATTGTCACATTTCTTGCAATATTTACTGGATCAGCTCTAAAATTTTAAAATTTTAATAAGAGATTAAAATTTTGGTTCACATTTTTAGATAAATGCATCTAATTTGTTTTAGTAATACTTTTACTGATATAAGTTTATAACTTTTTTTTCTAATTGATTTGAAGTTTTTGAAAAATATTGCTTATATATATATATATATATATATAAATTTCACTTGTAGTTGAAATTTTTGTGAAATTTAAATCATTTTTTAAAAATATTGTTAATTAAATATTAGTATTAAATGTTATTAATCCCTAAAAACCCTTTATATTGTTTTAGACTGCTATTTTTTAAAAAAGTACTTCGAACGTGTTTTGATATCTTGAGAGAATAAATTCGCACGCCGAGTCGCGCCCTAAAGTCCTTGTAAGAAATCATTTTTTTAAAAAGAAATGGTCACAAGCTCTGTTGTTTCTTCGAAATACATCCATTATCAACATAAAGTTTTAAGGTATCCGAAGCTTTTTGAAAAAAAGTAATTGATTTTACAAAAGTATATAAAAAAATCAAAATTGGTAAAAGAAAAAATTATTATTATTAAAATGGGGATTCACAAAACGGGGCCCGCTCTCTACAAAGATTTTAAAAAAATCACGTTATTCATTCTTCACGAAAGAGATATTTTAACAAAAACTAAGTGTCAATAAAATTAAAATCGCTTTATTTTCGATGATAATCAATATTCTGTCTGCAATCAAATATTTCAAAAAAAATTTTGACATATGAATACACAAAATGTGCAAAGGAAATGAAGTATATAATAAACAAACACATGAAATAAAAAAATCATGGTAAAAAATCAAAGTAATTGATTATACAAAAAGATAAAAAAAAAATCACGCATAAACATAATAAAATCGAAAAATTTAAAAAAAAAAAATTTTGACATAATAATGAAAAAATGAAAAAATAAACAAACACATGAAATTTTTAATAGAGGATCATCATTTCATTACTCATTATTTATAGAATTATAATTAGAAAAATATGGGTGAAAACACGACAAGTTCAATTCTCTGAGCTACTAAATTCGTGCATATTCTAAACGAAACCAATAAAGTGATTCAATAAATCAATTGGAAAAGCTATCTCATTGCCCAAAGATAGAAATTTCAACTAACCCCGACCCCCTCCTTTCTAAATAAGTGCAATTTAATTATATTTCTGTATTCAAACAACTTTTCATTTTTAACAATCCCTGAAATATTAACTTTTTACCAGGGTAGCTGACATCACGAAGTAAGAAAATGAAATACGAATCCACTCTAATTTATATTCGCTTAGTAAAAGACGGGTTCAGGACATGAATTACGAGAAAGATAAGTTATCCGGCTTGCAATACGGCCGAAAATATATCTTAAGGAATCAATAAGGCTGTCTACGTGACGTGTTAGTGAAAAGTAAGAAATGGGTGAACGTCAATCTTTTGATCGGGAAGACGAGAACCATAACGTTTGATGAGAAAGTTGAAGAAAGTTGAAATCAACATGAACACATCACATTTTCTATAGATTTTTATTTTCGTGGAAGTACATATACTCTTGCCAAGAATGTAACATAGTTGCAATATTTATAGTCAGAAACATTACTTATTTTGTGTAAGGTAATAAGTTAAGACGTGTAACATTTACGTTACATTTATGCATTGATAGTCTTATAATCAGTTAACTGTAAAATTGAAATTTGAAATTATTGAAATAGCTCATTTATTTTTATGAGTTGGATATTTTCTGTCCTCATACTTTTCCTTATGATCTGTTTTTTCAATTCCTACTATTAGTTCACTCTCTCCCTATATATGTTTATATATATATATATATATATATATATATATATATATATATATATATATATATATATATATATATATATATATATATATATATATATTGTATAAATTTTCAATCATCAATAAAATAGTTCCTATTCATCCATTCGAGACCAAATACAATTTTTTAAAACTTGTAATGGATGACACTTGATGTTAATACAGTTTTTTTCAAATATTAGTTCATTAATTAAATTGAAAAATGAATAAATAGTAACAAACAGAAATAATAATCCAACAGCATATATAAAAAGTTAAATCGTTCGTTGTCTCTTTGTAGCACAATAGATAGCGCGTTGGACTTCTAATTTTAAGGTCGTGGATTTGAATCCCACCTGGAATGGCCTAAATTCTGAGAATGTGATTTATTTTTTACTATACAATTTTATTAGAATAATTAAATTTGATTAATGAATAAATAGCAACAAAAAAAAGAAAAATAGTCCAACACCCGATATAGAAAGAAAAATGGAAAATTGTAAGGAAATCGCTTTCTATTTTGTCACTTAATATTGTGACATATTTACATTAATTGTAACTATCTAACTAAAAAGTAACAACAGATTAAAAATTTTCTTTGTTGACTTAAGTAGAAATTGATTTAATTTTTTTATATTACTTGTTATGATTATATTTAAATAACTTTATTGTTATTGTTTAACTTGAAATAGCTTGCTTCATTTTGACTAAAACCATATGTTAGCGGAAAACACTCAAGGATTTATTTAGTTTTTGAAACCGTTAATTTATTCAGTAAATAATATAGCTCTCTGTAAGTACTATAATACCTTTTGTGACTTATTCAAAAATTACGATAAGTAAATTATTACGTTGAACAATCACCTACAATGAATATTATAAGAAATTTTTGTAATTTATCGTTACATCTTTTAATCATTATTTTTCATTAATAACAATTGATCCACCAATTAAAATAATACAAAAGTTTTAATTTATAAAAAAATAGTAACTTATCGTCTATTATATCGTTCATCAATATTATAAAACATTTTCATTATTTTTATAGCAAACATTTACCTAAATTATTTCTACATTTTATTTCAAGTGCTTTGCTTTGATATATCTATCTCATTCTAAGTTAAATCTAAGAAATTGGAAAGTCTTATATATTTTTGACTGCCTATTACCTGTAATTTACATGTTATTGAGAATTTATACTTCAAACAATATTGGCGAACTAGTAAAAATGCCATTTTTATTGTAGTTTCCAAATTATCATTTTGGAATTCAGATTTCGAGCATCGAAGTTAATTTTTCATTTGAAATTGAAGAGAATAAAAGTAGAAGAAATTAAATGAGTTATTTGATCTTTTTAAGAGTGTTTATAGAAGAGTTTCAAAAATAATACTTTGGAAATCGTTTGCGTGATAAAAAGAATTGCTTACATAGAAAAGTTTTCAAAAAAAAAAAAAAAAATTCTGTGAATTTGTGTTGAATTTTAGTATTTTCAAGTGTAAAAAGGTGGTAAATTCAGAGTTGGGTTTAATAAAGTCTATCTTTAGTATAACAATTACTTATTAAGTTACGTTACACAAAGGCAACCGGTGGCGTAACGTATACCCCCTAAACCCACGCATTTCGGGGAGGGGTGGGGGCTCTAAGTGGCTTAAAGTCTGATTCATGCGCAGTAGGTACCTTTTGTAAGATCCGGCTTCAAGCACAAAACCTGACTTTGCAGGGGGCCTTAACATACTTCATTGCGCCACTGAAGACAACACACATCGTAAGAGGTCTCAAGGGTGTTAAATTTCTCGAGAGATCTGAAAATATAAACAATTTTCAAACAGGTATAATTCTTTTAAATTTAAATTAAATAATTCGAATCTTTTACACATTTTTTATAACAGAATGGGGATCCAGAAAAGTATGAAATGCTTAAAATATAATCATAACTTTAAAAATTATAAACATATGAAAATAAGAAACTTTTCTATAAGAAATATTTATTAAGTCTTACGTCGCGCGTGCTATTTTCTAAAATAGTAGCTTTAATTACTAGCTATAAGTTGATTTATAAAGTTACATGTATTCTTATTACACTGTAGCTATTTTTATATAAATAGAATAATAACTTGCATATTTTAATAAATTAAAAAAATACATTTAAAAAAATATTTAAAACATTGCAATATTTTACAAGTATTTTGAAATACAAAAGATATATAACACTAAAATTAGGTAGGGTTTAAAGAGTATGATGCATTTTATAATTCTATAAAGTTTTATACATCAGAGAGACTACTATTTTAAAAAATAGCGTGCGCAATGCAAAAATACTTAATATTTATTATAGAATTTTCATATGCTTCTGATTTTTAATATTATTATTTTTTTTAAATATTTTAAACTTTTCTGAAGCCCCATTCGTTTATAAATAATGTGTAAAAGATTCGAATAATTTAATTTAAATTTAAAAGAATTATACCTGTTTGAAAATTGTTTATATTTTCATACCTCTAGAGAAGTTTAACACCCCTGAGACCCCTTCAAAAATTAAGGAGAAAGAACATGGACTGTTTTTCATAGAGAACACATTCTTTCTTCACCTGGCCTCAGTTGAAGAGGAGTGGTCTCTACGGGATGTTTCTGCTACTCAGAACTGTCTGTTACATTTATCAAGGCCAAGAGCGGTTGCATAAATGAAATACTTTTTTAAAAATAGTTTTTCATTTCATGCTTGTTTCTATTCATTTTGTAGGGTTCTTTAAAAATGGTTTGCACACACTAAATTGATATTTTAATAAAAACAATACTAACTTGTATTGATTTGAAATAGAAATCATTCTAATTATATCTTTTCTATAGCTTTTTTCACATTTCTCTATTCAAGTTATTCTAATATTGTGCTCTAAAAAGGAACGATTCCCATACTGTGCTCTTAGACATTTCCCGTGGGATACAAATGCAATATCTTCTTCCATCACAATTTTCTTTAGATTTCTTTTTTGCTATTTTCATCTCTTAGCACATCCCTCTGGTAATCAAATCCACAATTCTTCTCATTTCCCCTATGAACAAAGTTAGAAACATACATAACAGAATTCTATTTCTCCGTCAGCACCTTCTTTCTACTTCGCTTATATTTTTTATTCACCTCATATCAAAAAGCAAGCACACAAGTGTGCGAAATTGAAAATGAAAGTGCGAAACAAATTAAATTTCAACTAACCGCTTTATCATCCTTCCTAAATACCACAGCGACGGAATAAAATATTAGTTTCCTCTCTCATAAAGGCGGGAATTGAATATCAATATTTATCAACAGCCTTCGTATTGCAGTACAACCAATTTCACTAAGAGTATCGCTTCGGACTCAAATGAAGGATCTTAAGTTTCCTGAGCCCAGAGAGAGCCTTATTATAAATGAATCTGCTCCTGAAGATTGAAATGCTTTCTGAACTTTGATATTTTTAAAGAGACGTGTGCGCGTGAAAAATGAACTGGCACGGGAGATCTTCTTCGGGATGAGTACGACGTGTACGCTGCAAAGAAATATAAATGGGAAAATTCTATAAAAGAAGCATAAATAAGACACTGGGTATGCTATCAGACACCGTAAGAGATGCTTTCTGCGTGAAGATTTATCATAAAATTGCCTCTCATTTCATTCATATTCGCGACTGTAACTTGATCCTGGATCCGAGAATATTTCTCAATTTGTCATCCCTTGAGACTCATTGCTTTAATAAAATAATTTTTTTTACTCTCCTTCTAGTTTTCAAATAATTTTATTAAAATATTCAAAATATTTTGATATTTGGACAAAAACAGGGCTTCGAACCATTATAATTTTCACTCCGGTTCAACTAAAAAAATATATTGGTTCAGTTTCGGTTTTCCTTCCGTCAAAAGTAACAATTTTTAGGTTCAGTTCCGAATAAATAATTTTATTTTATGCATATTTTATTTGTACTTAAAATATAATTCTAGCCTATCCAGTTAGTGGTTAGCAACGCTGACTGTGTGACGGATCTATCCACGTACTTTGAATTAATCTTCTTGGGAATCTTTGGGCTATTAATATCGCGTTTATTCACATCCAACCCTTTAAAGAAGAAACCGTGATATTTAAATTTAGTTTGCTCTATATAGTCAAAGCTTTCAAACTAGCTAGAGAGAAGGAGAGAGAGAAAGTGATGAGATAGAATAGATTGCTACTGACCAGGTATTATAGTATTTTATATCATATTTCAAATATTTGATAGGGGATAGAATTAAAGTGACGATTGGTCACTAAAGTTTAATAGTGTTTCGATAATTGGAACAATAGATTTGATCCTACAATAAGAGGGTCGATATTGAGAGTCTTCTCATAATTCGAACATCTCGCTGTTAATCCACGTATTGTTTATATTGAGAACATCTCTTCTCGTTGAAATTAATTGACTCAGTGTTGCTATTTTGTGAGATCAATAAATATATTGTTTCTGAAAATTTCTAGTGTTTTTCCCTTCTTCCACATCTCTAGGTGGGCAAGAGAGTGGAACGAATCTCTCCCAGCTACTATGCCGTAGAGCCTGGGTTCGAATAGCGGAGAAGTCATGGATGTTTGTAAATGTATAGTGCCTTTGCGGCATGGGGGTACTCTAAATAGCTGTCGAGCCGCAAGTCTTCTCGTGAGGTTGGTAGAAGGGGAAAAGAGGTGGAAGGCCCTTGACCATTTCTATGGTGTTCTTTCTCGAAATTTGGGTAGAGCCAAGTTAAAACGTACTGTTACCTGTAAAACTATTTTTCTTCAAATTGAGGGAGTTAGTGAATAATAACGTCGCACTCTTCAGCTACGCTAGGGCGTTTGGTGACGGACCTCTTAATTTTGAACCATGCTCAAGTAACGAGTAGACACCTGAGCTAGCGCACCCCCTCCTCTAACTATCACCCATACCAACGGGAGGATGCTTATGCATCGACAGATTTAACGTGCATCCCCTAATTAACTCATAAAATTTTAATAAAAATTCTAAATTAAAAGTTTAGCAATGTTTTTGTATTTACATTATTCAATTTTTAAAAACAAGGATAAAAAATGGTTCAAGTGTAAAACTAAAAATAAAATATATTTACAAAAGCTTGAATTAAATATTTGTGTTAATTTTAAAAGCGTTTTCTTTCTTTTTGAAAGTTTATTTTCTGTATTATTCATCTTCCTTCATGACTTTGTTTTATTTAATGGTAACTGATACATTATTTTTATAGTGTAATATTCTTACATTAATCCACACAAAAAATTATACACCGAATTATGATCTCAAACAAGTATGGAATAAAATCTATAGTTTGTGTGTTTCACAAAAGAAAGCACGTTGTTTTTTTTTATATAGTTTTTCAGAGTTATTTTTATCAAGTAATACAAATTTTTCTGTGATTTATTTTAAGAAATATTTTTTTCAGAACAGAGCTGAATACTGCTTATTACTTTTTTGAGAAGGCTAACTTCAAACAAACATTTTATTTTTATTGGCTTAAAATTTGTATCTGGCATTTTGTATCAAAATACATACATGAAACAATGTTAAAATAAGTTTGGATGTTTCTTTTCTCTATAAATTTAAGAATATTTTCAGAATAAAACATTTATCCAAAATAATAATTTCAAACATAGAAACATTTTATTCTTTAAACTTCTTTTCTATTGAAATATTTATATAGAAGATATGTTTTATTTATAAACAAAAGTAATTTACTAAAAATTTCTAAAAATACGTAAAATTGTTTCTTTTAAGATATTTTTAAATAAAGGTATATATATATATACCTTTGGATTATATTACGACATTATGATTTATATAAATACTTACGATTTCAACATATATTTTGTATCTATTTTTAAATTTTAATTCTAAGTACAACTAAATTAACCTGATCTAAAATCAGTTTAAAGATTAATGCTATATATTTGTAAATTTTTTTAAATTGGAATAATTCGAATAAATTAAAGGTTTTTGTAAAATGCTAGATTAAGGCTAAGTGTTCAGAGATGCAAATAGAAAGACGTTTAAAGTCTGTGTAGTAAAATCACTAAACATTCACAGAAAATAAAGCCTTACCGGCTTTACCGAATTAAAAGTAAAATAAAATAAGCAGTAATGGTCTTTGACAGAATATTATTTTTATCATTTTTATAAATAGAAAACTTTCTTACCTGAAATTTATTTTGAACTTCTCTCACTTCTTAAAAAGTTATTTTTCCTGAAAAAGGTTGTTTCAACACTTAATTGAAATTACTTAACAATGCTAGGTACTTTAAAATGTTCATCTTACTAAACATTTATCAACACTTAAGCTACCCAATTATAGCTTAAATATACAGAAATGTTATAACAAACAATAAGTAATGAATATACAAACATACTTTATTCAAAAGTTACAGCTGTTAAGGTATCCGATTACGTTCGGAACCGTGATTTTGCAAAAGCGTATAAATGAATAATGTTTATGATATTTAGTGTCACTTAGATTAGAAAATGTATATAAAATTGTTTTAAGGATAGTATTAAGGTAAAAAATTATTTAAGTAAAATATTTTGACGAAAAAGGAACATAGAATGTCCCATTTTCGAAATATTCCCCTTTTGGGAAAAATTTCTATTATAATAATATTTTGCCTGTATATAGCTCAGACCTCTGTACAGAGGCTCAACTAGAACTTTTGAAATATATAACTTAGAAGTGGGTTTATCCATGTGTTTTACGACAACAGAGCGGAGAAATTTTAAGAGAAAAACGCCGATAATTATTTCAAATGGCTGTAACTCTGAAAATAATGTGAATTTTTCAAAACTCACATAGTTGAGCCTCTGTACAGAGGTCTGAGGTATATACAAGCAAAATAATATTATAATAGAAGCATTATTCACAATAGGACATCATTTTGAAAAAGGGTTTTTTTGCCGAAATATTGTACTTAAATATTTTTTTTTTGCCAAAATGTCCTTAAAACAATTTTATACGTGTATTCTAATCTAAGTGACACTAAATATCATGTTCATTTATGCACCTTTTTAAATTCATGGTTCCGAACGTAATCGGACACCTTAAAATTAAGAATTGAATTTTGAAAAGGAAAGAAAAAGCTAACGAAACTCCATGTTTTAACATACTTTATGCCAACATTTATAATTTAAAATGTGTAAGAATAGTACAACCACAATAGTGGCGACGCAAAATCTCATCCCAACAGAAGTTTGAGTAAATCACTCTTTTTTATTTATTCCCTTTGTTAGAAATTATTATCCACTATTTTGATCTAAACCATTACAGTTCTTGAAAAATATAATGAATTTACAAACTAAAAGGAGGTTTCGAGTCATTTTGCATAACAGCCATTTATTTCCAAACGTATTATTATAAAAATCAAAATGAGAATCTTTAGTGAATCATAAATCTCCCTCCATTCTTAAGGTGATAGAACCGCAAGCCCGTAATTTGCTTTTATAAAATTTATTTCAGTATTTTTCTCTCACAATAATTCTGAACTTTAAAACTTAATGACTTCAGTAAACGTTTCTTATAGATGTCAACAACCCCCGGAAGTGAAATTATTTTCCTAGAGAAATATATAGCAGGAAAATTTGTTCTATTTCAAAGTCTTTCAGAAAATATTTCCACTCATTTTTCAATTGTATAAACTCCTCTATCTGTAAGATACTTAATTTAAAAAAAATACTTATAAACGCGTTAAGCTTACCCCAATTTAGTACCATTTTAAATAACAGAATTATATGATGAAATCGGTCACATGGGCTACATTCATGACGATCACATGATAAAAGCAATCACGTGTTCTCCTTTGTATTCAAAATAGACTAATTATACTTGTAGTTCTGCTTGTAAAGTTTGGAAGAAATTTCAAATTTGATAATTGGGTAAAAAAATTATATTATTTGTCTACTTATAAATCAAGTGTATTTTATTTACGTATGAGCGCTTTTATTGCAGACAAATAAGCATTTTTAAAAAAGACAGTTTCTGTAAAACGCGAAAATTTGCAGCAGTGAAGCGCATAAAATGATTAGGTAGAAGCACGGGATTGTAAAGAGTGTTTTTTTCCCAGGTATAGAAGTTTAAGTTGGCATTACTTTCCAAGATGGCGACCGATTTAACAGCTGTAGAGTGATTTATTCTCAGTTTGGTTTGGTAATTCATCAAAATGATCCTCAAGCAAGGCGTAGATTCGTCGAATGGGCCCAAAACGATATTGCCGTTGTTCCCGATTTTCATAAGCGAATTTTGTTTAGCGATGAAGTGCACTTCTGGTTGAATGGCTACGTCAACAAACAAAACTGCCGCATTTGGAGTGAAGCTAATCCACAAGTGTATGTCGAAACACCGTTACATCCAGAAAAACTGACTGTTTGGTGCGCTTTATGGGCTGGTGGAATCCTTCTTCAAAACCGATGAAGGCCACAACGTTACAGTCAATGGTGATCGGTATAGAGCCATGATTACTAACTTTTTCATTCCTGAATTGAACAATCATGATGTCCAGGAGCTGTGGTTCCAACAAGACGGCGCAACATGTCACACAGCTCGTGCCACAATCGATTTATTGAAAGACACGTTTGGTGACCGCCTAATTTCACGTTTTGGACCTGTGAATTGGCCTCCAAGATCTTGTGATTGAACACCGCTAGACTATTTTCTGTGGGGCTATGTAAAGTCATTGGTCTATGAGGATAAGCCACAAACGCTTGACCATTTGGAAGACAACATTCGCCGTGTTATTGCCGATATACGGCCACAAATGTTGGAAAAAGTCATCGAACATTGGACGTCCAGATTGGACTACATTCGAGCCAGCCGTGGCAGTCCTATGCCAGAAATCATATTTAAAATGTAATGCCACAAGATTATCTTTCGAATAAAAAAATTCATGTCAATCGAATAATACATCGTTGTTTTATTGCAATTTAAAGTTCTATACCTCTAAAAAAAATACCCTTTTGTTAGCATGTGATTTTGACGTCACTTGCATTTAGGTCGTTATGATAGTATCAAATGGTGAACTGCCATTTAAAAGAGTACATTGAAATAAAAGAATGGCAATATAAAATATAAGTATCAAGTATAATAAAAACATCTAATGGAAAATAACAACTTTAAATATTTTTACAATAATTTAAAATGACTTTGTATGGACCTAGGAATATAACCATTTAAAAACTTCTACCCCAACGTAAGATTTAAAGTGAATATAGCGAAATGTAGAAACAGTTACTAAAATTAAACTACAAGTGTGTTTTTAATGCATTTAATGTAGTATATATGATACACAAATCATGTTATATTTCAGGTTTAAATGTATTACTGCATATTTCATGTAGTCGTATTTCGTCTAATAAGATTTAATTAACATTTATAATTAATAAGCATAATTAATATTTGATCTAAAGACTAAATTTGCTCACTTTTTGAGTATTAATTTATTTATAAAATTTGATTAGAGAGAGAGAGATTTTTTAACAACATCGAAATTTCAAACCACAAGGTGGCTAGTAACAACGAAACTCGTAATTTTGACCTCTATCGAGTAAAGAGGACACCTGAGCTGAGACCTCACTTACAAAACTTTCACAACACGCCAACTTAAGGTATCCGACTACGTTTGGAACCGTGATTTTGCAAAAGCGAGTAAAGGGATAATGCTTATGATATTTAGTGTCACTTAGATTAGAAAATGTATAAAAATTATTTTAAGAATAATTTTACAATAAAAAATTATTTAAGTACAATATTTTGACAAAAAGGGGACATAGAATAACCAATTTTCAAAATATTCTTCTTTTGTAAAAAAGGCTTCTTTACAATAATATTTTGCTTGCATGTAGCTCAGACCTCTGTACAGAGGCTCAACTTGAATTTTTGAAATATATAACTTAGAAGTGGGTTTATCCATGTTTTACGACAACAGAGGGGAGAAATTTTCAGAAAAAAATGTCGATAATTATGAAAATAATTGGAATTTTTCAAAAATCATAATTCAGACTCTCTGGAGAAGTCTTTATTTTATACAAGCAAAATATTATTATTTTAGAAGCATTTTTTATAAAAGAACATTTTGAAAAAAAGGTTATTCGGCCAAAATATTATATTTAAATAATTTTTTTTGTCAAAAAAAATGTCCTTAAAACAATTTTATACATGTATTCTAATCTAAGTGACACTAAATATCATGAAAATTATCCATTTATGCGCTTTTATTAAAATCACGGTTTAGAACGTAGAACCTTAAGAACATTGAGTCTCGACATATTTATCATACATCAGCACCTCCACGCAGCGGGTCCTCAGTGGCAACATGCCCGTTGGTGTGGTGTGGTAGTTAGGAGAGAGGGTGCCAGCTCAGGTGTCGTCCACGTCACTTGACCATGGTTCAAAATTACGTGGCCCGTCGCCAAAAGCCCTCGTGCAGCTGAACAGTGCGACGTTAATCTTCACTCACTCACTCAGTGGCAACCCGACTCGAACTCGTGACGCCTTAAAGCTATCTATAAGTTCGAGACCATGGCTACTCTGCTACCACAGCCACAAATTATTTGTAAGAGAAAGCATAATAAATTGCATTTCTTAATAATATTTGCAATGATTCATAGTGATCGTTTATCAATGCATTTTTAAAGAAAAAAAAAAACAAATTAAGGTCTCACTAAGAAGTTCAAACTTTTCATCATTCTTAAACTAACACAACGATGAATTTGCGACTTGAAAATTCCATCCTATAATCCCCTTACTTATTCTAGTTTTGAAAGGAAGACTTGCAAAGCTTCTTCCAAGCGAAAACTGTCCAACAAACTATACATATACTCATAATCTTTGTATATGGCCTTATATTTCATGAGAGTAGATAGCTAAATTCTTCTAGATGTTTCTAAACAAGAGCTAATTAACAATTCTAAGCTATCTTCCCAACTGCAGACAATGTAAAGATATTTTCTCTGCATAACACATTTATTAAAATTACTTAATACCTTTTCAGAACCAAAAATCAAACTATATTTACGCTTATTAATATTTTAATGTTTCTACATATTTAGCACTAGAATTTAATTAATCATCTTATAATTAGATTTATAATAATAGGAACGAATTCATGAGAATGTGAGATAATTACATAATTGGATATTCACATTCTGAATAAATAATAACATAAAATTTGATAGAATCTTTCTGGAGAATTTAAAATGGCATTATTAGTAAACTCTTTCTTCAACTTAATAACTAAGTATTAAATAACCAACATCACACAGTTCAATCATGAAGACTATTAATGTTCCAATACATTTAAACATATCGTCAGCCTATTTATCAGAATGCGTAACTCCATCTGGGGTGCTATTTTGATAACGGAGTGCTACGCACCAAGCTGTTGTTTATGTTCGCCAAGATGGGCGATAACATTACAATATGGTTACCTTCATTTTTGTATCGCGTGGACATGTGTATCGTTTGGCGCGATTCCAAACAGTGCTTGGCACATAGCACTCGTGTATCAAATTAGTTCCCTTTGTGAAGTTACGCATTCT
Source organism: Trichonephila clavipes (assembly GCA_019973935.1). Lineage (NCBI taxonomy): Eukaryota > Metazoa > Arthropoda > Arachnida > Araneae > Nephilidae > Trichonephila > Trichonephila clavipes. The sequence goes on along the minus strand of BMAU01019951.1, from coordinate 1,062,038 downwards.
GATAATTAGGCCAACGGTATGTTAAAAACGTGTTTTATAAGTAATAATTCATTTAAATTTCCTCTCGATGGATTTTAATGCATAATGGTCTTGAGCCCTCCAATACTACGAGTGATACTTTCTAATTTACTCACCGAATGGGAAGTAGCGATTACCTTATCTCCCCCAAACTGAAATTGCAGCGTTTTTAGTTCTGGTTGATGCAATCTTTGCATCATTTAAGTACAAGAAACAATAAGAAAAACTTCATATGATTTTGATAGCTTCCGGTTGATAATGGCAATAAATAATCGATATCTTGGGAGAGAGAGGGAGAGAAAGGAACGTCATGTAAACTACGTGTTTTCTTTTTTGTGTGTTCTATGTTTCTGAGTTTTTTTAACCAACTAAATAAATGTGGATTTAAAAGTATCAAGCATATTCATCTCTCGACAACTGCACGAAATTAATTGATTCCGTCCAACAAAATGACATATATTACAAGTTAAAAATCTTTTAAATCAACCCAAAGTGTTTCATGTATATACAAAACAGCCAAAATCACTGGACAATGATGATTGTTTATTAATGTCATTCTTGGAACCTACAAGAGAGCTATTGGTGACGGACCACGGTCAAGTGATGTCCGAGTTGACACCTCACTCTCCAAATTTCCATATCATGCCAACATGAGTACTTTGAGGTTCGATATATTTAAATCGCATCAACCTATATACATTAAGGATCTTCTTTGGCATCAGGACTCAAACCCACCCCTGTATACAAACAATTCCGGCTACGAATTTATGTATTATATGTGTAGAAATCATTATATTATTTTTTTCATGCTTCCGTATCCAACAAAATACAGCAAAATATATTAAACATTTATTTGAGTATTATGAAAACATAGAAAGGTATCTACAAGAAGTGAGTCATATTTCTGCTATTCACTTAAAAATGCTCCCACAAAGTTCCACAGAGTACTTACGTATTATCTCAAACGTAATGGCGACATATATGAAATGAAGCATATGGTTGGCAATTCAGCGCGTTTGACACATGCGTGATAGATGTGGTCAACTTGGCGAATTATCTTGAGATAATACGTAATACCAGTACTAATTTCAGTGCCAAAATTTCAACTTCTACTACATGAATGCTTTTTCTCTCAATTTCTACTATTATTTCACAATGTCCCTATATCTTGTTCACATTTTTAATCGTTGATAAATTACATTTCTAAGCACTCAACTGTACTGAAGTTTCATATACACAATTATTTTGGACGACAGTACGGTAATTTAATTATAATTATAAAAACTAATTGATTAAAACTAATTATTCAAAGAACGTTGCCACTTTGGCATCATTTTTAGCGACTTAGCAACCGTTTTCGCGACGTGTCAAAACTTTAAAAGGTTTTTTTTCCCCACATTTTAAAGTGCTCATTTGAGCTGAAATTTTCTACACCCAATTATTTTGGGTGACAATATGATAGTTTAATTATAATTAATTAAAATTAATTGACTGAAACTATTTACTTATGGATTACAGAAGAATTGCAGATACAGTCACGATGGTTTCATTTTTAGAGACTTCGGTCAAAGCTTTAAAAGATTTTTTTCTCACATTTTAAAATATTCAGTTGAACTGAAATTTTATATACACGATTGTTTTGATGAAAATACTGTACTTTAATGATAATTAATAGATATTAATTGCCACTTAATATTGTGGTTCTGTCACATGTATGTATACATATTTATATTAATCGTATTTATTTGATAAAAAGTAACTAAAATAAAAACTTTCTTTGTTGACCTAAGTTGGAATTGACTTAAATTTTCTTTTTCAATTCCTACTATTAGCTCACAATCTCTATACGTTTATTTATTTATCTTGGTGGAATTTTCAATCGTTAGAGAAATGTATTTTAAAGCGCTCAATTGAGCTGAAATTTTATATGCATAATTGCTTGGGATGACAATACAATAATTTAATTATATTTAATAAAAATTAATTAATTAAAACTAATTTTTTTAAAAATTACAAATGCAGCCAAGTTGGCATCATTTTTGGCGACTTGTGTCAAAACTTGAAAAGGTTTTTTTTTCTCACGTTTTAAAGCCTTCAGTTGAACTGAAATTTTATGTACACTAATGTTTTGGATGACTTACGATACTTTAATGATAATTAATAAAAATAATTACCACTTAATATTGTGATATTGTAATATGTATATACATATTTATATTAATTGTAACTATTTATTAAAAGAAGCTAAAATAAAATTTTTCTTTGTTGATTTAAGTAGGAATTTATTTATTTTTTTTATATTACTTGTTTTAATACAGGCATACCTCATTAGTGTTTACAAATAGTATAGTGTATCTACACCAATTGATTTAATGAAACTGAATGAATGAGTTAATTTAATCCTTACAGCAGTTCTCTTAAATTCAGTCTAATATAGCTCAAAATTATTCATTACTACTTTTTAAACCATAAAATACGCCTACGTGTAAACTTAATAAATTTACAGCCATAAATAACATTTACAGTCACTTTGCAGTGTCCATTCTTTACTAAAACAGGTCGTTAAAAGGACAAACTAAGAAATCATGAGCTCACATAAATCTTACATCATTCTTAAGCCAACACAAAGAACTACAAACATGAGATCCGCCTTTTCTAAAACCCAATCTCGTAATCCTATCTCATTCTGGTTTTCGGAAGTAGAAACCGGAAGACTTATAGCTTAGCCTCCTTAATGCGAAAGAGTTCCCCCGGACTAACATTTTATACACCGTTGTAATCTTCGTCTACGGCTGTATATTTCATGCGAGTGTACAACGTAATTCTTATAGATGTCGCTAAACATGCCTCATGAAAAATGCGAAACTACCTTCAGGAGGAATTTCTATAGGGAACGAACGGGCTCTTCGTTTACGAACTCTTAGAACGCTCTAAAATTCCAAAGCGGCGCGGGTTTCAGTAAAGATGGATGGGCGCTTGAGAAATGAAGATCGGAGGGGTGCTCCCCCTAAAAGCACTTTTAGAAAGAGTGAATAATTTATTTCTGTTAATCGCAGAGCGAACGACGAAGGGTTCAGTTGTCCGGAGTTTAACCTGCTAATTCTCTTAAGTAGATTAGAAACATACTGTGGTCGTAAATTATTCTGCCTGTGTGGAAAGTTGCTGACGATATAAAAATGCATCGTTGCTACAAAATATAATGTTACTTGAAAGTTAAAAATTAAGACAAAATTCAATTAGCACGTCAGAGTGCAAGTAATTGATTGCAGAACTTGGTAAAAAAGAAGTTTGTTTCAAGTGGGGAAACATTATTTTTTGATGGTGGCATATTAATAATATGAAGAGGTGAAAGGGACCACAGGCTTAAGAATTTCGTAAAAGGTGGGAAGAATATTTTCTTTAAGTTGTTTTTATCCAAAGAAAAATGATGAAATGTTAATCTGAAAAAGTTATAAAATGTGTTTTGGGAATTTTACATTGAGAATGAAAAATCATATGACAAAACATTAAAATATTCTTCCTCAATAACTGCTCCTTTTTCGTAAAAAAGGTTTGAAGTGTATTACTAATTTATGCATAAAAATGAGAAAAAAAAGCCCTAGATAGGAAGAAGTAGATTTACATAAGAATTTTAAAGCAGTAGATAGAAATATGTTTTTAGAGGCTTTTTAAAATAACAATATTCGCTTTGTTAAGAATTGCACAAAATTAAAGAAAATAAATGGCTGAAATCAATCTTTTAGATTATTAGACCAATAGTGAATTAATACTTAATATTAGAATTTATGTTACAAAATTTAATTTCGATATTTTATTTAAAAAAATTTTCAGTTATAAGTAAACTTACTTATATGTAGTTCATTAGTATTAAAAATAAATTCAAAAGTGATTCTTACAAATATTACTATAAAATTGATTCTTTTAGCTATCACTTCTAATTTAAGAAATTAATAATAAATGACCGGTAATAAACAAAAGATATAGAGAAGAAAAAAAGAAGAAAGTTTTTGTATTTGAGGTTTTTTTTAAATTATTTATTTGTAAAAAATGATATAAACTCATACTACATTTATGAAACATTTCTAAAACAAGAAAAAAAATTATATAAAGTTTTTTCCCTTTCCTTTTTAAGAATTTTTCATATCGTATCCCCTATCTTTCTTATTACAGCAATATGAAATTTGGGTAACCACTAGTATAATTTTCCGTAATTTTGTTTGAAGTATTTATTTGTATGAAACGAAGCAAAGAAACGTACATTTTGAAAAGTTTTTCTGTAATTACACACAACTAAATGTCCCCTTTAAAATTTATAGTCTGAAGAAAAATTACTCCAACATATATAAAATGCTAAGAGTAAAAACATAAATATAGTTTATAATAATAATTAAATGAAATTTCGATATTGTTTTAATTCAGAAGTACTTTTAAATTCACTTTCTAGACGTTCCTAAATGCTTATTCGTTTTAAGACAAGGTAATGAAATCAATATAAATTTTTTAAAAAGTTTGACAGAAAAAATACTTTAAGGAGGGATGCTCAAAGAATTAAATATATTTAAGTTCATTTAAAAGTATTATTTTTTTAAATTGATGTATAATTAATAAAATGAATTTCCAATGATAAGGAAAAAAAATCAATGCTTAATTTTCTACAATTTTTCATTTGATGATAAACCTGTTTATCAGCAAAAAAGTGGGGTTTTTCCATTCCGTTTTGAAAAGTAAAATCAGAGTCTTGAAGATAATCTTTTTTAAAAAATCCGAGTAAAAATTACGTTTCAATCCCCTAAATTATAAGATTTAACTAAGATTTATCAATTTAGTTTTTATATCTTCTTTGATCTCTTTAAAAAGGTTTATTGATGTTTAAAGCATAGAAGACAGTATAACCTTCTTAAATGCAGTAGTTTTGTTATTAATTTATGCTTTCAACTGCTGTTTAATTTTAATTATAATTCGCTAAACTGAAAAAATTATTTCTTTTATTTAAATATTTAGTGAATAAATTTTTATTTACATTTATGCTCAAAAAATTTTAAAATAAATATTAAAATGAGATTTTTTAAAAACTAATCTGAGGAACATTTAAAATGCCTCCTCAAAAATAAAGATATTGAAAAATTCCAGTTTTACAATTTTTTGATACATTTGATGTTTAATGTATTATGGAAAGTTATTGTTTTTTACTATAGGAAAAATTATCACCATTAATTAATAACTAAGTATAAAAAATAAATAAGAAAAATGCTGCGGGATAATTGATGAAATATCAGATCCATACACATATTAATGGAATATTTGTGGATTGTTATATGCTTTAAGTAGTTCTTGAATGTAAATATTATTTGTGAATTCTTTAACAGTTTTTGTAAACATATATTATTTTGAGAATTTTTAACTGTTTTTGTATATATATATATTGCTTGTGTTTAAACTATATTTTTAATTTAATATATATTTTCATAGCTTTTTTAAGTTAAAACATTTGTTGGATTAATAAATCAAAGTATATTCTTAATACAATAACATTATTATTTTCAACTGTTTATATTTTTAATAATTAATAAATACAAACAACTTATAAAAATAAATTATTTATTTATAAGAATTACAAAAAAAAAATTTTTTATCCCAACAATTTTTTATTACAAAACATTTAAACTTTAATCAAACGAACCGTAAAAACATCCCATAATGACCGTTCATTCTAAGCCGAAGAATTTAATCTCGAAAGTATTTCAAGATTCTAAAATCACTTTCGAAAACTCTTCTCATCCTATCAGTTTGTCAAAGTCTGAAACTGGCCTTGATCCTATAAAACCGGAAAGAAATTCGAAAATAAAAGCACAAGAACAGTAAGCAGATTAGACCTTCCCCGTCCTTTCATCCTAATCATTACCTACTTAATACCCTTTTCCAACCTGATATCAAGAAAAGGAAGCAAAATAAAACTAAAAAACCTATCTTCCTTGGTGTTGCCAACCGTCCAAACAAAACTCAACTTTTCCGATCATCTACCTAATTCCTTAATCCCTGGAAGCTTTCCATAGGATGATGGAAGTCGAAGTTAAAGTACATGTAGAAAGCGAATAGCCATGAATAAATAAAAATCTATACGTGGGAGGTCAAATGAGAAACTGCAGTGATCTATCAATGTCTGGATTTCTTATTTGATGTCTGAGGAAATAAATATTTAGTTTTTGCTTCCTTTTACATATTATTTTTATTCCGAGAAATATTAACGGGGTGATAAAGATATTTTTTGATTATATACGTTCTCTGGAAGGAAATGAATGTAAATGGAGAATTATTGGATTAATAAAGGCATGAAATGGTTTATGTTAGTGGTTTGTAAAAACGAAATATGTGGAAATATTGTAATTTGAATGAAATTTATGTGAAAAATTTACAATGAGATCAAAATGATTATATACACTTCTAATCATGCATTGTATCTTGTTAAAAAGATTATGGAACCTTTTTTTACTAGACGTTTTATTTTAGTAAAACTGTAAATGGTAACAGTTAATTCTTTCCAAAATCTGATGGCATAGGCCTAAGCAAATTTTCATTTTAGAATGGCAATTTAAATGAACTACTAAAGTATTTTTTAAGCAATATATTGTTTATTATATTGCTTATGGTGCCACACTAAAAAAGACACACTAGATCGTCGTTTATCCGGACGTCAATTATCCGGAGCGTCAAATATCCGAACCAGTTTTTTTTGTCAACTTTTGTCAATTTAGAAGGCGAAAAAGACAACAATGATGACCACAGGGATGAGATTACCGACTTTGTCCAATCGATCCCAGGATTTCAAGAAAGCGATGAAGATATAGAAACCTGGATGGCAATCCATGCAGAACCCTCGGTGGATTTCAAATGCTAAATGATGACGAGATTGTGACTTCCGCGCAAGCAGAATCCGACCTGTCGACGATGAAACGGATGAAGACGAGGACGACAACAACGAAAGTAGCAAGGGTCCATCAAATGCTGGTACGTTTTCTGCGTTAGAGACAGCTATGGAATGGTACGAACAACAATTAGAGTGCTGCCCTACTCAACTACTGCTGCTCAAGAGAATCAGAGACCTTGCAGCGAAAACACGTACGCTGGCAATCGTACAGCGAGAAATTAGTGATTATTTTCCACAATAAAGGTAAAATTGCTACATTTTGCACTTATTTTTCTTTTTCTTCAAGCACGTTTCCCACATGTGATGATTTTCAATATTCGATTAGTGTCCGATTTCATATACCGCATGGATCGCATTCGGTGTTCGGTTATCCGAACAATCGCGTATCCGAACGGTTTCCTCTCCCAATTGATTCGGATAAACGACGCTCTACTGTACCAGCTTCCGGGAATGTACCAGGTTTGCAATGGCAAAACACGAATCCGCGACCCATTAGAAATAAAAGAAAAGAATGTTTACTACCGTAAAATCCGGCGTATAACGCGCACATTGAACACAAAAAATAAGTTTGAAATTTACGGGTGCGCGTTATACGCCAGGTATAAAAATGACAGTTTCAAAAATAAAAAAAAGAAGTGTGCATAAGAAAATTTAGACTTCTAAAAAGATTATAATACTGTTTATTTAAAAGAAATGTCATCCCTATGAACTTATAGGGTTGTTTTTCTATAAATATACTATTTTTTCTAAAGCTTGGAATAATATTTCGAATAAATGGCTTTAAAACAGGATAGCATATCCAGCGTAAATAACAGGCCCCTTCGTAAGAAAAGAGGTGCAAGTGCTATAGCGAATATACCTTAAAATTTAAAAATGCAGTTTGAAAGTATAGGTGCACGTTATACACCAGATCTTATGGTATATTGCTTAAATATAATAAACATGTTTAGGCAATCACACAATAAAATTTATTATCTTTATTTAAAAAGCCCTAAATTGACTTTGCAATAAATTTAAAACTGATGTTAATAAGAAACATCATAAAATTGATAATATGATAATATAATAATTTATATTATGATACTTTATTTTGTATATTTTAGAGAAATTTAATTAGTGCCTAAGATAATTCGTATTTAACTTTTGTAAAGGAATTTAACTGATACTTATGGTATTTATATTTGCAGCAACTTTAAATAAATCACAAGTAAAAAGTAAATATTTTGAAAAAAAGTGTGTGTGTACTTATGTACGCACGTAAGAAGTTATACTTATTTGGCGTAACAAGTTTAAAATCTTTCTAAAAGTCTGGAGCAGGACAAGCTGGGCCAAGGACGAAAGGCGTTTACGAGCAGAGTTGAACGATACTAACCTTAAGTCAATCGGACCAGCCAAACCTAATATAATCACGATATTTAAATAAATTTAAACACCCCCGCACAGGAACAATAGGACCAATAACATAGGGGGTTTTCGGCAGACTGTATGTAGAGATGAGGTCAACCGAATGTGACACCCGAGACCTCATATTGAATGTCTCGGCGGGAAGAATCGTTCCTGAGAAAATTAAGACATCCGCCTGAAGAGCCTCCGAGTTATGGTTATTTTGAAATAATTAAAACATTTAAAACAATTAAATAAAATAGAAGCACGACACTTAGCAACTCAAAACTCAACCTGGTTGCGAGGAAACACAAGAGGAATCCATCCGAATCGGTCCGGAGTCTGTAGTTGCAAATGTGCCGGCGCTAGCTCGGGAAAAGAAAACGAAACTAACTCCCCCGAGGGGGAGCAACAATTGTTACGTAAACGGTCACGTACATCCAAACGATACACAGAGTAGTAGGTGATCCCCCAGTTTCATCCTTCTATCTCTGTAATATCGTGAAGTCTTCAAAAGATCGAACCCCATTGGAATAACATGGGGATTCTAATTTTAGTGATAGCGCCCCTAGGCCCACTATCAACACACGAGTTATAACAGATGAAAGAGCTCAACGAGGAGAACCTAGGGTTTGAGTTTCATTAAAGAAGCTCAAAAATCCTCGAAGCTATGCGGGATTTAAAAAAATTTAAAACTTTAAAGTAATTTTAAAATGTTAAATATAGGTGAAGAAATGGGGTTATGGTTCTGAAAAAATATATCTAGGATGCTCATAGGGAGAACAATCGAATCCAGCCGGAACGTTCGACCAAGGTGGCATAGAATTCGAGTTATTAATGTGGAAGCCCTATAGGGGGAGCACCGGAGGGGTTCCAATTCCACGTAAAACTCGCGCTAATACGAAAATGAGGCGGACCTCCAAAAATCAATTTTTTTCCAGTCCCCATAGGATTAACAAGGGAGTATGATATTTTAGTGCTTAAGCCATCTCCATGCCTACACAATGGGAATGAAGTAAATGACCGGATGGGTCTCGACGAGTGTAACACAACGTTTCTCAAACTGTGGGGCACGCCCCCCTTGGGGGCGTGACAACTCTACGAGGGGGACGCGAGCATGTTGAAAAGTCGAAAACAAAAGATTATTTAAAAAAAATAATCTTTTTAATAATCTACACAATGTATTTTATAACTAATTTAACAATACTAAGCTAAGATAAAGTTTTTTAATTATCAGTGACACATGGGTTTGTCATATCTATAATTAAAAACAAAAATTTACAATTATCTTGATAATTTGTATGGTTTATAATTAATCCTTTAACTGCCGATTAAACCTGATGCAATTCATTTTGCAGTGCCAACCTTTTTTCTCGTAGACGCGCGTATGTGATGTAATGGGGGGAGGGGGAATAAAAAGAAGCAAATAATCTGAAATAAGTAAATACTTCGCAAACATTGTAAAGGCTCTTTTATTGCATTCCAAAGCCTTCGGAATAATTTTATGGATAGAAGTGCACAGAAAAGATCATATTTCGGAAAAGCGTATATATACGTCCGGGGAAATAAACGTTTTGGCTTACCGAGACGTTTATATACACTGGGGTGCTTAAGAGGTTAAGGTCTTATCATGGTTTTGTCGTCAAAGTATAATATTATTGAATTCAATACATTGTTATAGCAAGAGGGGGGCGTAATGAAAATTACGATTGAATATTGGGTCGCGAATATTGCAACTTTAAGAAGCACTGGTGTAACAGATGGTTCAAATCTCAAGTCTGAGACTCGAACAGGAGCCAAGATATTGCGAATTTAAACAAATTTAAAAAGTTTGAAACAATTAAGGTATCCGACTACGTTCGGAACTATGATTTTAAAAAAGCGAACAAATGGATAATTCTCAAGATATTTAGCGTCACTTAGATTAGAATACATGTATAAAGTTGTTTTAAGGACATTTTGACAAAAAAAATTTAATACAATATTTTGGCAAAAAATTAACTTAGAATAACCTTCTTTCAAAACATTCTCCTTTTATAAAAAAAGGCTTCTAAAATAATAATAATAATTTGGTTAAATATAGTAAGGACTTCTCCAGAGAGTCTGAACAAGGATTTTTAAAAAATTCACGTTATGTTCAGAGTTACAACCAATTAAAATAACTATCGGCGCTTTTTTCTTAAAATTTCTCCCCTCTGTTGTCGTAAAACTTGGATAAACCCACTTCTAAGTTATATATTTCGAAACTTCTAGTTGAGCCTTTGTACAGATGTCCCAGCTATATACAGGCAAAATATTATTATAATAGAAGCATTTTCACAAAAGGAGAATATTTTGAAAATGGGTCATTTTATGTTCATTTTTTGTCAAAATATTGTACTGAAATAATTTTTTATTGTAATAATATTCTTAAAACAATTTTGTATACATTGTCTAACATAAGTGACACTAAATATCATAAATTTTATCCATTTATACGCTTTTTTAAAATCACGGTTCCGAACATAGTCGGATACCTTAAAAACTATGAAAGAAATAGCCCTATCATGAAATTATAATAACTGGAAGAGCAGATAAAGAGGGATCGAATGAGCCAGGTCCGAATGGACTGGGAGGCTCAGGTGCCGAGATATTGGCCAAAAAGCTGTAGAGGGGGGTGGGAATGCCTCGGAGGGATGCGTCCCAATAGATATGGTTAAAAACAATAGTTATTACGATCCCGCAAATATCAGTCCCCTAGCACCAAAAAAGTGACATGTTAAAATATTAGACAACGGTGTGCGTTACATCCGTGACGGTGTGCGCGCGCATCGTAAAAATTTACCATCGTCCTTTTTCCTTAACGCCCCAAAAGAAGTATAACTTCAAATTTTTTTTTAACGTAAGAATTCTAATATGTATATGCTTTCTCTATCTCTATTATAAAGAAACTGAATATTATTAAATCATAGACACTTTGAATATTTATGGACCTTTCTTAATTGTTATACGGAATTTTTTTTTACAAGTGAAAATCTTGTATACTATTAAAAACAATTAAAGAAAATGCAAAACTCATCTAAAAATCCTTACTAAAGAAGTGCAACTCTTTTAAAAAATTAAACAAAGACAAAAAGATTTTACTTATGTGATAAAGATAAATAATACAATTTAATTTTTACTATTGGAAAGACTGCATCTATAAAATTTATAAAGCAATAGTTACTGACAAAAATAAACGCAAGTTCTTTTTTATAAATAATATTTTTGAAAATAAAACTCACATAAATTTTATTTAACTCTGCTATTTCTTTATTTTAATTCCATCCGCAAAAACATTTGTACTGAATTGAAAGAAGACATACACTATTATATTTGTAAACAAGTTATAGCATGCAATTTAAACAGACTTTTCATACATTAGCTTGTTTTACGACACTATTTCATTCTTTTTCTCCTCATATTTTTAATGCAAAAAAAATGAAATCAAACACTAATACTAATTAATTTTAAGTGATTTAAGAGAAAGGTTATAAATAATATAAAATTTTATATTTTCAAAACTAAAAATAAACGTATTGAATAAATTAATGCAGTATGTAATTATTTTGTGACATGCACACAACTATGTTTAGTGTTTCAAATAATATGTTTTTGATAAAGATAGAAAAACTAAAAAAACAGGATTTTCCGAACTAAATCAGATAAACAGGATTTTCTTTTTTCAGTAAATATAAAAAATAAATTACATGAAACAGTTAAGATTTTGTCAGGCAATTTATTTAAGATTATATTTCCAATGTAATTAGATTGATGTATTAAAAAATTTCTATACCTTAATTTTTTAGCTTCTTTTCAAAAAATTAAGCCAACAAATTTCAATTTATGAAGGAATTAGATTTATTTCAAAAGAAGCCCTAATAATTAAATAAATTAATTTTCACGGCTTAAAGATTAAATAAGCATATTTCAGTGAGTTCGTAAGGTTATCAAATACATTAAGATATATTAAGAGTAATTACAAAAATTGAAATAGTATATATATACATATTGATAATTTATTATGTTTTAATTTAAAGATTTAATAATTTTGAAATTGTTCAAACGATTTTTCTCTATTTTCTCTTTGTTTTTCAATAATGGAGTAGCATCAGTAGATGAGTGGTCATGGTGATACATTCGAGCCGACATTATAGTTGTTTAGTGGAGGGTTTGAGTCTTGTAACCATTAGAAAACCCGCCATGTAGAGGATTAGTCACTAGTTAAATATGTCGAGATTCAAAGTTCTAACTATGAAAGGAGTGTCTCTCGTAATCTCGTCGGTAAACGTCCTGAGGCCTGCTCTAATAGTCCTTGCATTAGCTCTCCTGATTAACAATGAAAAAATTTTCCAATTCAAAATTTGCACTATTTTTATGATGTTATTTTTTTTTTATTTTAATATACTTTAAAACCAAACAGTTTATTAAAAGCAGTAAAATTTGAAAAGAAAAAAATCTGAAAATACCATAGAAAAGTATTCGGCAGTACCTGTATTTTGTTTTTTAAAAAAAATCCCCAATCTTTTTATCAAAAATACAAATTACGTCAGTTAATTTAAACCTATCTTTAAAGCAATATGTTTGTAAAATAGAGAGTTATACGTAAACTATTCATATCTATTTATATAATTTATCTTGTAAATGATTAAAACGCATGATCAACGAGCAAATATACCGTAACAGCTGTGTAGGAAAATATAAAACATATAATATTTATTTTTATAAATATATATACCAGTAAAATATATTATTAAATGTATTTTAAAAACCATTTTGCCTAAGTAGGAAATCTTTACATACTATTAAAAATTTTTGTAGAGTATTTATAAAGCTTGTTTTTAGTTGAAATGTTGCATTATTAAAGAGATTTTTTTTTCTCTCATCACAAAATTCTCCACAGCTAAAATATTCAGCATTCTTCAAACATTATTCTAGGCGTCATTTGAAAAGTCTAATTTAAAATGCATAAACTTGGACACCTTTTTTTGTTACATCAGCAAGTTGTACAATATTTTCAACAATACATTTCCCGATGTGAAACTTGAGAACGAAGTTCTTTGAAAGCTTTTCACATCAAAGAGAGTAGAAAAGAAGCATCTTCTGACGTTTTTGAGTCTTTTTCGATCAAGTGAAAGAAAGAAATGTTGCAATGTCTGTGTATGTTGACTTTTCTGTCCAGTTTTATTGAAGGAGACATCGGCCTTTTGGAAGGCGTGAATCATGCTATCATGGAAAGGGATATATAACACGAATCCAAGATGACTACTGTTACAAAGCGTAAAATAAAGAAAAAAATTGACGAGTGATATTTGTTGGCGCTTTTGATCATGTTTTCAGTAAAGAAAATACGTATTGACAGAATCGATGTCGATAAAGTGTCAAAGATAAATGCAAAGATAAGTGATTGATAACTCGTTGAAATTTAAGAGCTTCTTCGATCATTTTTATGTATCAAAAATTTGGGGTTGGGTAAGCTCCCCCCACGATAAGCAATAAAAGATAAATAAATCATGATTTTTTAAGCATAATTGCACTGGTTTCAGTCACAAAATAATAATAGATCAAAGGAACATAGAATTAATATTTATTTCATAGGAACACGTGAAATAAACATTAGAAGAAGCAGATTGATGATTAATTTTGTACGAAGAATAGTAGTAGTAGTACGAGGGATACTTACGGTGGACTTCATTATTATATGAAGAAGTAGACTTTTTATGTACAGTAGAACAACGGTAACTTTGAAAAAGAGTAACTATAAAAATTAGAGCAAAACACACACGCACACATTAATACGAGGGCTGTTTTCTAAGTAAGGTCAATTTTTAAAAAAAAAATAACGACAGTATTTTGTTTTAAAAAACCTTTATTTTAGGACTGTACATACTTTTGCCCATTTTTCTACGTAGTTGCCGAGTTAACTGAGGCCCTCAAGTACAGTATGAAATAATTCCCACCTAATTTTATATAAATATGAGCAACTTATAAAGAATGTAATTTTTCTAAAGATAGTTTCTTAGATAATGGATGTAAAGATAAAAATTACTTTGGTAAAACAAAAATAAATATGTCAAGCGTGCCAACTTAATACTTTTTTTAAAGTTTTATTCTGATTTCTTTTTCTTTTGTAAATGTAGGCCCTAAAAATTTTTCAAAGGAAAAGAAAAAGATGTTTATGAGAAGTCTTCAACTTTCAATTTCGAAACAGCAACTTCCGTGTACTTTTTCCTTATTAATTTGTAACCTGCACTCAAAAATGACACCGGCAGTGTTACGCCCCTATCCAAAAATCCGTGAGAGGTAAGTTTCTCTGTGAGGGAGTGGCAACAGTTAGAAAAACGTTTTTTTTTTAAAGTGTAATGGATGAAAAGTGTTATGGATGAAAAGAATTTAATGTGTTTTGCTGTGCTGTTTTGATTTAAAATATATCTTGTTGATGTTCTCTTCTCATCGTTGTCGTCTATGGACCAAACCCCCTACATTATTCTCACGAACAATAGTATTAGAAACTATATTTCTGGCCCCCGGTGGGCGGGTTTTGGTTTGGATTTTGATAACGGTAAGCGAATTGAATTTCCATTTTGAAGTTATTGATATAATTATATCTTGAACATAGACATATATTTATTATTGAATGTATGAACTGATTTAATGATTTAATTAGATAGTAAAGATGGAAATTATTAAACGAAATAAAACAGCACAGCGCACTGCGTTTACGAAAGCATACACTAAGTTAGAGAGTGTGTTGATAAATGAAAACGCTGACGCGGAAGAAATTGATATGTGTTTACATTTGCTTAAGCAAAAAACGAACTCGTTAGAGTTAACACATAATAATTATTTGGATGCTTTAACAGATGAAACAGAATTCAAAATTGAATTTAATATTATAGAAGAATATAGAGAAAAGGCTTTGAGAATAGAATTAAAGTCTAAACGTGTATTAGAGAATATTAAGAGTAAACAAAATAATAACGAAGGTAGTAATTCCGGTAATAATTCTCATTTGGTTGATTGCGAAAATCCGTATAAAAAGCGATTACCCCACGACTTCCTGAAGTTGAACTGAATAAATTTGAAGGTGACATTGTGTTAATTGGTACAGATGATAAGAAACGGCTGCATTGGCTGCTAGGAAGAGTACTGGAACTCTTTCCAGGAAAAGATGGAATAATTAGGCTTGTGAAAATGCGAACTGAAAGGGGAGACATGTTAAGACCAATCCAACGACTGTACCCTTTGGAAGTAACATCAAACCAGTTAAGAAATTTATAAACACTTAAAAAACACCTTTGAACTTTTTTTTTTACGTATTAGAAATTAATTTCATTCCAATATTTTGAAATATTTGTATGTACTTTTTTTTGTAATCTAAAATTGTATGCACATATTATTTTTGTTTATTTGTTTTTGAGTTTGCATCCCCAAACTCAAGGTGGGGAGTATGTTGCGCCCCTATCCAAAAACCGTGAGAGGTAAGTTTCTCTGTGAGGGAGTGGCAACAGTTAGAAAAACGGTTTTTTTTTAAAGTGTAATGGATGAAAAGTGTTATGGATGAAAAAAATTTAATGTGTTTTTTGCTGTGCTGTTTTGATTTAAAATATATCTTGTTGATGTTCTCTTCTCATCGTTGTCGTCTATGGACCAAACCCCCTACATTATTCTCACGAACAATAGTATTAGAAACTATAGACAGCTAGCTCAAATAATTTTAATTGGTACACATTCTGATTGAGCACGGTTACAAAGACATAAAAACAATTAATACAAAACAAATACTAAGGGGTTTGTTTGCACGGGCGGACATTGGCACGTCCGCCCTCCACCGAGGGGGCAATTTTTGAACATTTTTTTTTATTTATGAATTTAAAAATTATTTTGGAGCATTTCAAATAATGTTTCTATTCAAAAAAATTATACGACATGAAATTTTGCAAACATTATTCACACAATTTTAAGAAATTTATGTAATTTTAAGAAATTTTGGAAAAATTTAAAATTGTACTCCTTTTGTTATTATTTATTTTTTGACCTGGGATTTTTTTGTAATATTCTTAAGGATGTTCATAAACACATTCAGGGATCGATTTTTCTATAACGTACTTAACTTTTTAGAAAAAAAATGAAATGTGTTGATATATGTTTTCTAAAATTCATATTAATTCGACACATGTATTTTACAAATTATCCTTTTTTTTTTTTTTTTTTTTTTAGTGAGTACTAATTTCATAAGGTAACTCCATAACAGAAATTTTAAAGTTTTTTGCTTCACATAATATTGAAATATTATATTTGTGTGAAAAACATATTTTAAATATGAACTGAAGTTATAAAATTATTAATAAAAAATGCCTTAATTAAAAAAATATTTCATGTTCACATCTCAAAAGAAGAAAAAAATTACATTAATGTAATACTTCAGAAACATCATGCTTTATTTCTAACGCCTTCTTCTTTTTAGTCATCATTTTTCTTTTTTAAAATATCTTTTCTTTATCAAAAAGCTTTTTTTAGCTTTTTTATCTAAAAAGGGGGCGTGATCAAATTCCCTAATTTGTTCATCTACATTTTTCAGTTGAAGTTTTCCCAAGTTCTAGTTTTTAGACATACAAAAGTGTTATATGAATCAAAAGATAATAATGCAAATAATATAACTAAATAAAATACAAACAAAATGGTGCTTAGGTCATTTTTAAGGTGCTAATTCCTCTTAAGTTTATCAATTACATAAAGATATTTAATATTTTTTAGCAAAATTTGATGATAAAGTTTTTATATAAAATATTTCCCTCGATTTCTGTCTTCCAAGATCTTTTTCAAACGCATATTTTTTTTCAAAAGGCTCGCTTTTATACATACAAATATATATAAAACTAGAAAAAAATACTACTTTGTGTCTCTAAACAAAGTCCACATCCTTTAACAGCTTCTGTGGTAAGGAAACGCAAACATAAGCAACAACCTTAAGTTGTACTTTCGAACTTTATTTTTCATACGAAACTTTACTACCCTTTTATACAGACTCCCTTCTCTTCAAAACAATTTCACGCTGAACATCAGAATCTCCAAAAGTCATCTGGTCCAATGATATATGCCTTTTGCGTTTACAATAAAGCATTGAAATGAGAGTCTTCTGTTTATTTAATTTGCTCATTATTATTCCAAACTCATTTATTTCACTGACTGGAACCTAAGTTATTTAAATAAAGGGTAAAGCGAGTCCATAAAAACGAGTGTGCATAAATTTTTAGTGCTGAAGTGCCGTGGAGATTTGTAATTTAGAAGCAGAATAAAAACATTACGAGACTCCGGGAGGTAATAAAATTTTCTGGCATTCTAGTGCCTGTGCAATAAAATGCCAGGAATTTTTCAGGAAAAAGGATAAAATTTACGAACGCGTCTCAAACCTTTGAGTTCATTCTCTTGAACTTGGTTTCCCCACACTTAGCTATCACGGAAAAGAAAGGTACTATAAACTTACAGGATTCGTGTGGTGCTCTTCGTAAAGTTTCAAGGGGGTTCCTGAAGTCAATAGCTGAGTTAAGGCTTAAAACCGAAATAGGAAAACAAGTAAGAGCCTTTGAAACTTCCATGATTGACTGTAGAAAAGGAATAATAAAATTCTAAATGTTACCATTGTCTAATATTAACTTGAAACACATGCAGAATCTTACTATTTAAACACCCAAATACGTAACAATATATGACTTTTCTATAAATTTAATTCTGTTTTGTGTGTTAAACTATATGGAAGTTTTATTTTTATATAATACTACTTCAGTTATAGTGCAGGATATAATAGAAGCTCTATGTTATGAAATCTAAGGAATTTCTATTTTTTCATAATTTACTTGAATTGAAATTAGTAAGAATAACGTCGTGGAAATAATGAATAAATTTTGAAAAAAATAATCAATATAACTCCAAAGAGAACATTTTACACTGTATGAACTTAACATAAAAAATATTGCAAAAAAAGTGTGTTAACTGGAAAAAAAAGAAAAGAAAAATCGATTTAATAAATATTTATATTTAAAGCATTATTCAGGTATTTAAATTTATGTAAAATTTTAATTGGGGAAAAATTATTTGAAAATTAATTAATGATATCGGCCCAATCAATTGGCGATATTTTCCAAAAAATAAAATGTTAGGGTGCAATTACTAAAGGAATATGTATTTTAATATTTTGTAATTTCGTTTATACATTGTCATCTTGTAAGTTACTATCCTATACAAAATTTACAGTCATAAACATGCCTTAATTAATGAATAAATTAATAATATTGACAGTAATAGACTATGTTGAGCATCACATTAAAATAGTTTAGTCCTTTAATTGTATAAATTTTGTTAAATAATTGCAAATCAACTCTTTTATGAAACTGCATTTTCATTGTATTTATGCATTACCTATTATAATTCAATTTCATATATTTGTATCTATATTAAGGCAGAATTATGACCTGAATATTCATTAATTTAATACAATATTGTAATATGATGAAATGAATATTCATCCCGTCTAAAATCAGATAAGTTTACAGGAAACACGTTGAAATATTTTCATGTAGTATATGTTTATCTTACACTTTATAAATTATTTTCATGTTATTTATCTGAAGAACAATATTTACAGACTTAATTTATACGAAAACGTATTTCAAAATTCATTTTGTGGTAAAGAACATACTAATAATATATTGAGAAAAAGTGCTTTATACTTCAGAAAATGCACTGATGATTTCTGTCCAAATTATTTTGGGATTATGTTTCATATTTACTCTCTATAGAAGGTCTGATATTTTGATATGAACTACAATATTTTTAGTTATTACTTTCTAAAAGGTACAGATTTTAATCACAAGATTTGAATACGTTGGGTCAATTGTCAATTTGTATACATTACAGCTATTTGATCATGTGAATCTAGATACATATATTATAAAAGTGAAAGTTTGTGAGGATGTTTGGGCGTCTTTCACGCAAAAACAACTGAATGGATTTTAATGAAACTTTACAGTAATATAGCTTATACTTTAGACTAATACATAGGCTATAATTTGTAGCATAGGCTATAACTTATAAAGATATTGTGACAAGTGTCCAAAATAAAACGATATTTGTCAAGTAAGTAGGAAAACATTCTGTCATCTGCAAGCAAATCTGGCGTGCGCTGCAAAAAAGCCCACGTCAGCATATATCTATCTTTTGTTTTTGAAAGAACTATTTTTGTTTTGCGCTCGCTTCTAATTAATTTCTGTGATCAGCATAATCCCTAACACGAGGGCTTTTGGCAACGGACCACGTAGTTTTGAACCAAGGTCAAGTCACGTTGACGACACCTGAGCTGGCACCCCTTCTCCTAACTACCACACCACACCAACTTAGAAGGAATATTCTGCCAATACTTAGCAGGAATATTCTTTGAAATCTTCTCTTCCAAGATATACGGCAGCACGGGGTTCTATGTACGGCAGCACGGGTTCTATATACGGCAGCACGGGTTCTATGATGATTATTTTAGCGGGGAAGGCGAACAGTTTTGCAGCAAATATGCGTTTTCAGCTGACGGCGTTTTCAGCGGATAGCAAATATTATTATTTTTGTCCCGAAAAAATAGTTTATGTCAAAATTTAAGTGTCTTATGTTTTTGTATGTTAATGAAGACTTTAAAAAATGATTTGACTATTTATTTTAAGTGAACGGTGTATATAATCAATTTCACAGTGAAATATCTTTAATTAATTTATTATCACAAACGGATTAAATTTCTCAAAGTGGAGTATTTTGTTTATGTATATCCCTTAATTTTCAATGTAGTGATCCAAAAAAAAATATTGCATGAAATCATAATGCGGTAGATAAACTATTACCGTACATCGGGCCCCTACACGGCGGGTCTTACAAAGCTCTAATAAAGCTCGAGCCATGAAAATAGCTAGACATTTACCAACTTGACTCTATCGTTATCATTTCGCTGTGTTTTTCATTGAATCTCCATTATAGCCATTATAATTTAAGAAACGGCGTTGCTTGCAAATATTACAACTTTCACATAAAATAAATACAACAGAAAGTAATATTAATGTATTACACTTTCAGATATAAATTATTTACACTATTTTAAGCGTTCATTACGCAAAACTTTTAACAATGTGTTACTTTTGCTGAGCAGAGATCAGCTTAGGGAGGTATTTTCAAAAATCGACCCTCTAGAGTGTGTTACGGGGAATTATAAACAAAAAAAAAAATCTTTTTATCAGCTATTAGATCTACTTACTTAAAATTTAACAAATGTGTTTTCTTTCTTTCTTTTTTTTTGTTTAGCTGAGATATGCAAAACGTTTTTTTTTTTTTTGTTTAATTTGCAATTCACGTAAAATTAACTCATTAAAAACTTCTTTATTCTTCAATCTGTGTTGTTTAATTTTTCAGTTCACCCGTGTGAAGAACGGGTATACCAGCTAGTATCTTATAATTTTTCAGGTATACCATCGCATTAACAGATATTTATCTTTGCTGAGACAAAGGTAGAGCAGATTTACTGTAAAAAGGAAATGAAGTAAACCCTTTTATAAAAATGTTTCTTTAATGGAAACAAATGACAGGTCAAATATATTATTTTTCTAGAAAAATGAAAAAAATATATTAAACATCATGTAATAAGTACTGCATTTGTATTTTGAAACATTATATACATAATTGTTATTTATGTTTTTTGTGTTTCAATGCATTAAATACACGCACACATACATATATATATATACAACCTCTGACAATAAAGTTAGGTGAATAGTCCTGTACCATTAACGTAGATGAAATATTAACGGAAGTTACCTTACTATCCTTCAAAATAATCACCTCCAATAACTATGCACCACTGAGATCTGCTATACATGTTCTGGAAACTTTGTAAGAAGTCTTCTTTTGGGATAGAGTTCAAAAGCCTCAGCTCGTTTTGTTAGATATCAGGAATCTCGTCAAATCTCTTTCCTTTCAAAGCGAGTTTGAGTCGTGGGAATAGAAAAAAGTCTGAAAGATTGAAATCTAGCAAGTATGGTGGATGCTGAATTTACCCCCCCTTTTTCCCCAATAAACGTTTGACGATATAGGCTGGGTGAGGGTAAGCATTAACGTGTACAAAAAAACAAAGGACCTCGTACTATACGTATTACTCACGTTTCTCTCATACCTAAGTACTGCTATCATACACACAGTTAATCGACGGTCTTTTGTGATTATTTTCCTCACTTTCTCAATGCTTTCATCACTGACGGAGGTCACTGGACTTCCACTACGGATTTTGTCAGAAACAGTAAAGCTTAAGCGTCCAAGCTTAAAACAAAACTTAAAACTGAGCTTTTGGCCCTTCATTTTCCTGTTTTAAGTTAAGAACCAACGCACTAAGCAATCACTTTGTAAAACAAGTCTTATATGGAACACAAACGACGCTCAACTGAACAACGGTGAGGGCAGATGTTCACCACCTGCCGCTTTGCATATATATATTTTTACACTACTCAATAAAATTATTGGTGCAAGCAAAAAAGTGAAGAAACCTTTGCGCGATAACCATCCATGGGCCTAAATAGGAGAATATAAGTGTGACTAAACGCAATGCAGAAAAAAAAAACGAATCAAAATCAATTTTTTGGCAACCTTGATTCCTTGGAATGATATAAAGAACATAAAATGATGCATTAGAGCAAACAAATATTTTATTGAATGTAATTGACAAAAAAAATATTATTGCTGGGAAATGTTACAGGATTTTTAATAAGGTGTATGGTCCCCCCGAATTCCAAAGACTGCCACACACATGTTGCAAAGATGGAATGAGGTTATTGATGAGACTTTTAGGAATAGTGTTCCACTCTTAACGAAGTACAATCTCCAAGATTTGGAGATTAACAATAGGTCTTGTTCTTGCAGCAAGGTGTAGTCCGAATGTATCCCAAACAAGCCTAATCGGATTAAGATCAGGAGAGCATGCTGGAAACTTCTTACGCTGCATTGTATTAGCTTCAGTAAGGCTCTCCACAAGAAAAACCATATAATGTCTGGCATTATCCTGCATTAAAAGAAATAAATTACCAACAGCTGCTGCGCAAAGTACGACATAGAGTCTCAGGTTTGTGTCTGCATACCTTTAATCCGTCAAATTTCAATTTGCAGGTCAGTAAGTTCAACTATAAAAATTCCAGTCCAAACTATCAAACCACCACGTCTGCAATGTGGTTTTTCCTGAATTTTAAATACACTGCTGGCCACCGTAAATGCAACACCAAGAAAGACAAGAGATAGCACAACAAAATTTATTTTGTAGATAACATGTTGACCAAGTATTATAAGATTGAATTTATAGACTTCTGTGTAGTGTGGTTCCTGCCAGAATCAGTAGCCAGAGTAGACGCCATTATTAATGATCACCGCTGCCACACACCTCAGAATTGATGCAAAGAGACTTTGGATCTGTTATTGGGGTACAGCAGACCAAGCAGCTTCCACTCGTTGCCAAGTTGATCTGGTGTTGCAGCTGGGGGTGTAATTTGGGTCAATTGTTGAACAACCATGGACCACATGTTTTCTATCGGCGAAAAATCCAGAGAGTGAACCGGCCAGGGAAGCGATTCAATCTGGTGATTGACGAAGAAACTTTGGACAATGCATGCCCCGTGTGGTCGTGCATTATCCTGTTGAAATATGGCTGTAGCCAAGCCCTGAAGGTAAGGATGGACAAATGGCTCCAACACCTCGGAGATATAGCACTGGCCGTAAAGAGTACCGGCAATGCGTACTAGAGGAGAACAAGAGTGATATCCAATAACGCCCCATACCATAACACCCGGTGCAGGATCAGTGTGGCGGTGCACGACGCAGCTGTTCAGCATCTTCTCTCCACGGTGTCTCCAGACGAATCCAACCATCGTGGTGTGGTGTTGCAGACAGATGCGTGACTCGTCAATAAAGAAAACTTCATTCCATTCTGCCGCCCGTATCCTTCTTTCATCGCTCCATTGGCGGCGGAGGCGTCTGTGGTTCTGCGTCAAGGTAGACCAAGCAATTAACATCTTGTGGACAGACCACTCTGCTGTCTGCGCAGACACTGTAGATACGTTACAGACTCACTGTGCTTGCTACCGTTCGTGATGTGACTGAGCAATCCGTCACTGCCATGCGCACAATTTGCCTGTCCTCACGTGAAGTGGTGTACTGAGGTGGATGCGATTGACCACATCGGTCCATCGTACCCTTCTGCATCCAATGGTCACATATCCGCATTACAGTTGTTTGGTTTCGTCCAACACGACTACCGATTTTTCTGAAAGATTATCCACAATCTCGGTATGCCACTATCCTTCCTCTGTCGAACTTGGATACTTGATCAAAGGCTGATTGCTGAAAGCTGTCTACTAGACATAACTGATCTTTTTTTTTTGAAAAAACCACAAGAAAAACACAATTGCCGAACTTGAAATCGTCGAAATATCCAAGCCTTAAATAGCACCTTCAGGTGGCGACACAAGCGCACGTGATGTGTGTCTGCGCTGAAATTCGAATCAGTTGCATATCTCCCCTCCGCTAATGCATGTTGTAAATTCCATGTTATTTGCATGCTTCCTTTAGGGTGTTGCATTTACGGTGGCCAGCAGAGTATAAACAATTAATAGCAAAATTTATGAAAATATCCGAATTCTGTGTAATATATTTTTAATTAAAAAGTGTTGAAAGCTAATTAATCTTATCTTTTTAAAAATATTTATTATTTATTTATTATTTATAAAACAAATTAAGTTAAATTTGTATCAAGTAAATAACAGGCTTTACTTTATGTGCTTTACATTAGATTTAAAATTATTTTACATTTATCTTGGAAAGAATCAGTGTGGATTTTTTAAAAAATTCTTGAAATGTGAAAATTCAAATTTAAAAAACATTATAACAACTCCTAGTTACTTCTTATGCCTGCAAATATAGTTTGAAACCTCCAAAAACTTATACAATACATTCAAGCATTTGTTTCCGGAATAATTTTTTTTCGGCCTTTCAAATGTAAGCAAATTGAATATTTTTATATCATCCTTGTTATTGAAAAAAAATCAAGCACCATATTTAATTAATGTTCTCGTAATTTAAACTTTTTTCTTAAAAAAAAATACTAGGTTTATTTTGATTTGTGAACTTTGTACAAAAACCTAAAATTAAAAACAGTGTATATTGCATTTCTTTTTCAAACTCCACATGTATATCATTTGTTAGTCAAAGTACTCTCCTTTCTGCACAAAAACTCAAATGTAATTATTTTTGCAAGAAATGTTTAATCGAATTAAGCTCAAATTCAGAATCAACCAAAATGCAAATTAAATTTGTTTTAGTTATTTCGTGACATAATAGCATTAAGTGAATAAAAAGAAGTTTCTTTAGATCCCATACGTTTTAGAAATCCTCACCAAAATGCAATCAAATACTTAGAAGATAAAAAAAAGTTCAACATTCCCAAAATGCAATCTCATTTGCATTTGAATGACTGCTACATTCTACATTCATTCAAATGAGGCCGAGAAAAAGACGATGAATACAGAAGAATATATGCTACATTTTTCTTCATTCTGTTTACCATGTTGCCACCGCACAGAGCAGAAAAAATTAAGACAAAGTATTATTGTTCAAAACTTGTGTAATGAAACTGAAAATATCTATGAATTGTAATTACTTGTTCCCCATTTTTGCCGCAACGGTGTTTTCACACTTAAAATGTTGAATGTTAGATACTGTAGAAGATTTAAATATGCCACGTTGGCCTCAGAAAAGTGGGGATATATAGAAATTGCACTTTTGAACGTGAAACAGGTCCCAGCTCGATTATCACTTGAAAAACTTATGAATTCATTACAGCAATGGTTCTTAAACTGTGGTCAGTGGACCCCCGAGGAAATATTTAATTCTTGGAAAAACTGTTTATTTTTTACCAATGACCTTGTCAATATCCTCTTTTAACAGTCTTCATGGGAACTAAAATGCATTTGTTACGTACTTTCGTATTTTTAGGGGGAAGGAACAAACTTTTTTTTGCAATCGTAAGATATTTGGGGTGACTGAGTTCCCCGTGCGACCACTTTTCCAAAATATGTTCTATGAACAAACAGGCTACATTTTTTCCCCTGTGAACGACTTAGTGGTTTTGATTGTTCTGTTATACGACTCATTATAGTTTATAAATGTAACTGAACGGAATATAAAGTAAGAAATGAGTATCGTTGCTACCTCTATTGGATGTTGAAACTGATCAAGCAAGGGAAGAACCTGATGAAATAATTAATACTAATCATGATAGAGGAAGTAAATTTGAGAAAAGGGATGAACACACACACACACATGAAACTTCCGAATTGAAAGGAAAGTTTTCAAATGCTACCTAAGAAAACTCCATCAAGAAAGATATGAAGCCACAAGTGTAGCATAAGGCACACTGAACCCTGTCAAAAAGACACAAACAAGAAAAAGTACAACATACCATTTGTCGATCATCAAGGGACAATCAAACTACAATAACTTGACTAAAATATGACAGTTTTGTGTGAAAATATCATTCCTGTAATGCTAACGAAAAGTATCTGTGATTTGCGTTCTTTATTAAAGTTATAGATAGTGTCCTTTTTTTGTGTGTGTGTGTTAAAGTTACAACATTTTGGTTCAATTTAATTGGAATTTTTCTCAAATTATCAAAATTAAAAAATTAACATTTCCTTAAAAGTCGCTAATTATATTTTTTCTTAGTTAAATGATTCACTGGAGGATTACGATCTTTATCGTTTACAATAAAAATAATTATAAAAAAAAAGGATTGGGAGGGAGAGACTCAGTCATCCCACGTGACCACTAACGTTACTATCGAGTGTGTGCCTTTTCCCGCTTTAAATGAGTCATCTTTTGAATACCTTGACTAGGATAGTAATATTTTTCTTCTTATGAAAAGTCAAATTTTGTGGCATACTCTCAAAACCAGACTCAAACAAGTTACATTATTTGTAACTTAACAAACAAGGCCTTTCGCTCAGTTTATGACTATGATTAATAGTACAACTATTTAAGATCAAGTTAGTGAAAAAATCACTGTAAAATTGGGACCTTTTTATAATAAACAATTACCTGATGCATCAACATTGTAGTTTTTAATATACTTTATATGTAATACAATTACATATTTTTTTGTTATCAAATTAGATCAGGAGTACTCAAACTTTTTTTTCTGTAGGGCCGCATACATATGTCAGCTATTTTACGCGGGCCACAACACGAGGATAAAAGTGGCAGGGAGAATGGAGGGGTAGAAACCAAGATAACATCGGAAATTTAAAATGTGGAAAATTGATCAAAGTATTATAAAGGGTGTTTTTTTAGAGGTATACTTTAAATTGCAATAAAACAACGATGTATTATTCGATTGACATGAACTTTTTTTATTCGAAAGATAATCTTGTGGCATTACATTTTAAATATGATTTCTGGCATAGGACTGCCATGGCTGGCTCGAATGCAGTCCAATCTGGACGTCCAATTTTCGATGACTTTTTCCAACATTTGTGGCCGTATATCGGCAATAACGCGGCGAATGTTGTCTTCCAAATGGTCAAGCGTTTGTGGCTTATCCTCATAGACCAATGACTTTACATAACCCCACAGAAAATAGTCTAGCGGTGTTAAATCACAAGATCTTGGAGGTCAATTCACAGGTCCAAAACATGAAATTAGGCGGTCACCAAACGTGTCTTTCAATAAATCGATTGTGGCACGAGCTGTGTGACATTTTACGCCGTCTTGTTGGAACCACAGCTCCTGGACATCATGATTGTTCAATTCAGGAATGAAAAAGGTTAGTAATCATGGCTCTATATCGATCACCATTAACTGTAACGTTGTGGCCTTCATCGTTTTTGAAGAAGTACGGACCAATGGTTCCTCCAGCCCATAAAATGCACCAAACAGTCAGTTTTTCTGGATGTAACGGTGATTCGACATACACTTGTGGATTATCTTCACTCCAAATGCGGCAGTTTTCTTTGTTGACGTAGCCATTCAACCAGAAGTGCGCTTCATCGCAAAACAAAATTCGCTTATGAAAATCGGGAACAATGACAATCTCGTTTTGGGCCCATTCGATGAATCTACGCCTTGCTTGATGATCGTTCTGATGAATTGCCAAACCAAAATGAGAATAAATCACTTTACAGCTGTTAAATCGGTCGCCATCTTGGAAAGTAATGCCAACATAAACTTCTATACCTGGAAAAAAACACTCTTTAACTCCTGTTTCGTTTTTTAAATATTATTTTATATTTTTTTTTTGTCACTAACACTTAATTAGAAGCATTTAAGAAATACCCCTCCACAGTTTCTGCATCAGCAAACGGTTTTCTTATCATTACCAATTATACAACAAACTTCATAGGATGTCTTTGTTACCGCTGTGATATTACTACTGACAAAACATTTTGTTGCTGTTGCAAAGATTATTCAAGAAAGCCTATTTATCATCTCTTGAAAGAGATCTTTGAGGAAAAGTGTCAATGAATGATTCCTGTTAATTGGTACTTTTTAAATACAGCATTTTCGTGACAAATCAAACAATTACTGATCCATGTTTGTTTTTCGCTACAAAGTAGTGAAATTCCCAATCGTCATGAAACCATATATTTTCTCTTCTAATATTTTCACTTGTAAGACATGAAAGTCGCTTCCACACCACAAGTCCGAGCTGGGCAAGGTCGACTCAACCTTTCATTTCTACTGCAGTGGGTCGATAAATGAGTACCAAGCTTGCTTGGGGACTTAAGCACTGGGGGTCTCGCTTCAGACTGACCACATGATCGGGCCATCTGCTCATGCACCTCAGCGCCCAACGGTCACGTATACTGGGTTGGGCACAGTGGGCCCTGATCCTTATGGGCTGTTGCGCCACTGAGTTTGAGTTTAAGATACGAAAGAGAGTTAGAAACTAGTTCCACCCATAAAATTATCGCTACTCTACTGTTGTCTGTTATCACTAATCATAACCATCCCAAATAGAAAAGAAACTCAATTCGTATCCGTACAACACCGACAGCAAAAACCAAATTTGATAGATTTGATTTTTTTGTTGGCAAAGAATTTCCCATCAAATTTTTAATACAATGTTCTGAAGGTATCCGACTACGTTTGGAACCATAATTTTAAAAAAGCACATAAATGGACAATTTTCATAATATTTAGTGTCACTCAGATTAGAATACATGCATAAAATTGTTTTAAGGACATTTTGACAAACAAAAATTATTTAAATATAATATTTTGGCAAAAAATTAACTTAGAATAATCTTTTTTTCCAAATGTTCTCCTTTTGTGAAAAATTGTTTTATTATATTAATATTTTGCCTGTATATAGATAGCTCAGACCTCTCTACAGAGGCTCAACTAGAATTTTTTAAGAGTTCACATTATTTTCAGAGTTACGACTAATTGAAATATTTATTCGCGTTTTTTTCTAAAAATTGCTACTCTCTTTTAACCTAAATTATGAATAAACCCACTTCTAAGTTATGTATTTCAAAAATTCTAGTTGAGCCTCTTAAACAGAGGTTTGAGCTATATAGAGGCAAAATATTATTCTAATAGAAGTATTTTTCACAAAAGGAGAACATTTGTAAAAAAGATAATTCTAAGTTAATTTTTTGCCAAAATATTATATTTAAATAATTTTTTTTGTCAAAATGTCCTTAAAACAATTTTATGCATATATTCTAATTTAAGTGGCAGTAAATAACATGCAAATTACCCATTTATGTGCTTTTGAAAATCACTTTTCCAAACGTAGTCGGATACCTTAAATAAGTAAATTTTTCCCAGCAATGGACCGTGTCACTTATAAAGGCTCTGTGGGCCGCAGATTGAGTATCGCTGCTTTTCTTGATGAACTTTCAAGAAATATCTTTTCAAAGAAATCTAAGAAAAATGTTTATTAAATTTATCATTGTTTACTGAATTGCTAGTATTATAGTATTGTACATTTTGTTTTGTAATTTCTAATGATTTAATTTTTTTTAAAAAAAAAATTTCAAATAAATTTTTCATATATTTGTGAAACTAACGCTCATTATTTATAGTTCATAAATTGCTCTTCATATGAATCTTTGTTTCATATTTGTAAATTGTTTTTTTTTTCTTTGAAAATATATCCACTCAATATTGGGTATTCGAAAAGTGTTTATTGGTAATTAGAAATGCATTATAATTATACAGTGATCTATTTACAAGTAACTAATTTCAAATTCAGAATTAATAATATACCATGGATAACTTTTATATCATAACTTTTATGTCAATGATGATTGCTAATGATAAGATGTTAGGGATTGCAATACCGGGATGCCGAATGCCGGTATTTGGAGACATTTTTTACAATTTTGTAATACCGGTATTCACAAGTTTTAGTACCATTTCTTCGGTATGTACTAGACATTTTTTTTAAAATTGTCTTCACTAAATGCTCAGGGATCGCCAACATAGCAAAATAGTATACATTTTTGTGTTTATGTCTTCCTAACGGGCGAAATTAATTAAACTGTGAAGATAAAGTTTAATCGGACAATCAAGAGAAGTGATAAAATATGGGAATCATCCCAGGAGGTGGGCCAAGACTATTCTATTACAGCTCAAAGTGATACTGCACACGCGCTGGATTCGTAGTTTGATATTCGTATTTGTGAAAATAAGGTTGTAGTTGGGAAGAAAGTGCGTAATATTTCTATATTTTTTTCAAATTGGTGAGTTTGTTATTTACATTGTATTTTCACATCATACTTCAGGGTTCAAAATATTTTTCAGATTCATTATATATGTACTCATAAATAACAGCCCATAATAATGAATAAGAATAACTTTAAAAAAATCAGTTGATGATACTCCTATTTGGTTTCATTATTTATTTGATGAAAAGCATATGGTGGCACAATGCTAAAAATGTTAAAAAGTTATTACAGCCAGTGGAGAAAGTACAAGCGGACTCCATACACATTTAAAAATGAAACATGATACAAATTTGGTAAAGAGGAAAGAATCTAGTTGCGATGAAGATAAAAATTTTAGCACAGTTTCCAAGCCATCAGGGATTTTAGATTATTTCTAAAAAAAGATTATTTGGATGAAATTATCGCACTAATTTACGTTCCAGGTTTAGTGACAGTACAATTTTGATGCATTATGTTTTTTAAGATCATGTTTCAAAAATTTGTAATAGTACCACAGACTGAATAGTGATATTTACACTTTTTTGTGATTTAAATAAATAAGATGATCCTTTATACATTTTTAGGGATTCTTTATATATTGTTATAATTTATTACCAAATACCTTTTGTGATATTTACACTCTCTATTATTTAATATTAAAAACAACACATTAGTTTTTTCTCTTTCATCTTATTTCGACGTATGACATATTACTCTATCATGTTGGAACAACTAGAACTAAAGTTCAAGTTTCAAATAAAATCCGAAATACATTTTAATTGTAATTATAGATAAATAGGACTACGATTTCAGTTTACTAAAGAAATTTTCTTAGCCGTAAGTCTGAGAGATAAACGTTTTTCGTGTTTTTTTTTACTTTTGGAACTGGATTCGTCCATAATCTAATTTTTTCATCTGAGGTTTCATCGAGAACACTCTCGACTACCAAATGTTTCAACAAAAAGTGCCCAACCAAATAAGCTCAGATTGCCTTATCTTGAACTGAAGAAAGAAAGTCTTTTATCTTTCACGAGAACTGAAATGAAATCGAGCGCATAGAAACATACGTTTTATACGAAAAAATATATTTTCTGCTGCAAAAAAGTCTAAAGAAATACGAACTGACTTAGAGTGAGAATATATGTTGAAATATCAAATGATATCTTCAATGTTATCTGTTTTAAGAGAAGGAATATAAAATATTTGGGCGTAGACTTTTGGGGAGTTCTCTGTTCGTGTTTGCATGTATTTTCTGAACGAAGATAACTCACTTTTGCTTAACGTATTCTAATGTAAGAATGTTTACTAAGTATCACGTGGAAAAGTTTTAAAGAGTATGGAAACTTTCACTTTAAATGTTAATGTCCTTTTTAAAAAAAGTTTTTCATGTAGATCTACAAAACCCTTTTCTTTGCGAATGAGTTTCATTTTTTTTATTTATTTTGGAAAACTGGAAATCTTTGTACTTTTCAACTCTTATTTTGTGCGTTTACATACTTTTACGCAAAAACACTTCCTTGTTATATTCATACCATATAAAATACCTTTACCTACTAATTATTCTTAACATTCATTACATATTTATTATCTTGGGAAATAAATAATGTATTATTTCAAACATCATTCAGTACTTCTATAAGTTTAATCATCTCTATTAATAAAAGACAGTTCAAGCGTGTGCGTTTCACCTCTACAGCCCAAACTAAGCAACCCAGAAGTATGAAACTTGGCACATAATTATTCTAGGTCCTGATGATGTGCACTACGAATAGTTTTTTTTCGAAATACGCTTTAGATTTTTAAAATTAAATTTTTAAACGATTTTTCCATTTTTTTTCAACAACTGGGTTTTTAGTTAGTTGTTTTGGCAACAGTCTCATTTGTTTTGCTTATCCATTTGATAATATTTCCGAACTATTTTTACATTCAACGCATTTTATCCTTTTACGTAATTTTAAAAAAAAGGATGTAATTTATTTGATGTTATCATTTCTACTATATTCTAGGTTACTTCATATTTATTTGTTTATTTTATTCATGTTTAAATTTTTTATATTTAAATTTTCCTTCAAAATTAAGGCTTAAATTTTCTTTTTTAGATAACCCTTTGATTTAAATTAATGCAATAATTTCTATTGTAGTGTCACATAGTTTTATGCTTGTTTACTTTCTGAACTGTAATTTTCTTGCTTATAATTATGTGATAACGTGACTCAAAAGTCAGTTTTTTCGTCAAAAAATTATTTGTGAAGCTTTTTGTAAACAGAAGCTTGGATAATGAGATACTTATGTTGTAGCATAACCCCACAGCAAAATTGATCACACGCTAATCACACCTTGATACCAAAAAGACAAAGATTCTAACATACTTTACATAAAATCGGTTAGATTTTGTCGGAAAATGACGCGATTCGTGAGGTGCCAATAAGCTAAAAAATGATTTGTGAAGCTTTTTGTAAACAGTAGCTTAGATTAAGTGGTACTTATGTATTAGCGTACTTAGGCTACAATCCATCTGTACCCAGCTCATTAATAAGTATAGCGTAAAACTTATAAACTTATCACCTGAATATTGATACATTTCAGCAGTACTTTTTGCCTACTTCCAACTGCATAGCATGGCCATTTGGTCAAAAAATAAGTTGTTATGTATTGCAGCCTATTGGCGGTATTTTCTGAAACGAAGTACACTGTTGCCAAGTCATCGTGGACGACACATAGGAAATGTCAGTTGCCAACTTGGCGAGTTATTAATAGAGTTGGCAACTAACTATACATATAAGTACCAAATCTTCCTATGACATTTCGGTTTTTACATATAATCCCAATATATTATCGACATTACATGAAACGAAGCACATGGTTGCCACAATTTAGTACGTACAACACATGCAAAATTTTGAGCATTGGCATTGGTGCGATAAAATGTAACTAATAACATTTTTACCCATTGAAAAAGAAAAAAGATAGTACTTTTCCTGATACTTACATATTAACCGCAGCCAAAGTGGCGCATTTTTCACCAAAATTTGACTGTTTTTTTCTCATATAAAACACATAAGAATCTGTTTTGATATTGTGATGCAAATTTTGCTGCAGTGATGCCAATACGTAAGTACCCTTTTCCTTTATTGGCAAATTCCATGTTTTTCAATTGTAGCAGAAAAGTAGAAAAATAAAACTGAAAGAAAATGACATTCAATTCAAACTGATTGGAATTTCTATTTACTTATAAAAAAAAAAATTTCTTGTGATTTTTTTTTTCTTCTGAGCTGCTCTTATGGTAGTTTCATCAAAATCAGACCTTAATTTATGTATTTAAAGTTGCTGATTGGTTTGAATTAATATTATAATTTGTGCTATGTGTAAGGTTACTTTTATATTTATTTTTAATTTATGTTATACTGTCCATATATGATATATATATATATATACTATATATATATATATATATCACTTATCATTGTATGTACTCATTCATTTGCTCTTTGCAATAAAATTATAATTTTTAATAGAAGTATTGCAAAAAAGTATTGTCTCCATTAATTTTTGAACCACACGGTTTATTATTTATTTCATTCAGTACTGTGTTGTTGGTTCTGGACTATTTCAACGGGAACCTGTTTTATCCGTTTTAGGTGAATTAAAAATTTTAGTTCCAACTAATTAATTTCTTTTAGTATTGAATTACATCTAATTTTCTTTTGCACTTTAAAATTCAGAGTTAATGCAATTTTTGTCGTATGGCATTATGGTTTTTCCTTCTTATAATCTGTTCTTCATATAGATTTTTAAAGATTTTATGCATGTACATTTCCATGCCATTTTCTTTGGTTGAAAAAAAAAAGATGATTGATTTTCTTCCTTCATCAGCAGATGCTGATTACTGTTGAACATTATCAAAAATATGTGCAGTTATTTAGACTCGCATTTCAATGGTGGAATGAATAAAAAAATGAATGATATTGAACAATTTGCTGATACTAAAAGAGCAATGCATGAAAATATCAGATTACCGTAAAATTCAGCATATAATGCTCACCTATACTTTTGAGCTGCATTTTTTAATGTTTGTTATATTCGTCGTATAATGCACACCCTCTCTTTTACGAAGAAACCTGAAATGTATATATGCAATGTTCTCATGTTTTGAAGTCATTATTCCAAGGTATAGAAAAAAATAGTATACTTCTATATAGAATTACAATGCTTTAAATTCATAAGGAGTGTCATTTCGCATAGCAGAAACATATTACTGCTATTACTTTTCTGTTATAATTTTTATTTATATTTTCATTTTTTCATTTCTATTTACCTTTTTTTAGCATGTTAATTTCCTCTCTTACATTCAAATATATGTTTTTATGAAAGCATTATTTTCTGTGAAGCGAAGCTTCAATGTGAACACTAATTAATAAATTATTTTTAAATTTTTGCTACACTATTCTGCAATGGCTCTACCCTATGAGATTATTAGATTATGTGATACTTATGTATTAGCGTACTTAGGCTGCAATCCATCTCTATCGAACTCATTAAGGTGTCTTAGGGGTGTTAAATTTCTCTAGGGGTCTGAAAATATTAACGATTTTCAAACGGGTATAATTCTTTTAAATTTAAATTAAATGATTCAAATATTTTACCTATTATTTAAAATAGAATGGGGCTTCAGAAAAATATAAAATGTTTAAAATATAATAATAAATTTAAAAGTCATAAGCATATGAAAATTCTATAATAAATATTAAGTATTTTTTGCTTTGTGCACGCTATTTTCTAAAATATTAGCATCTGATGTATAAAACTTTATAGAATTATACAATGCATCATACTCTTTAAACCCTACCTAATTTTAGTATTATATATCTTTTGTATTTCAAAATATTTGTAAAATATTGCAATTTTTTAAATACTTTTTTAAAAATGTATTTTTTTATTTATTAAATTATGTAAGTTATTATTCTATTTATATAAAAGTAGCTACAAAGTATTCAAAATACATTTGTCTTTATAAATCAACTTATAGCTAGTAATTAAACCTACTCTTTTAGAAAATAGCATGCGCGACGTAAAACTTAATAAATATTTCTTGTAGAAAAGTTTCTTATTTTCACATGCTTATAATTTTTAAAATTATAATTATATTGTAAACATTTTATACTTTTCTGAAGCCCCATTCCTATATAAGTAATGTGTAAAAGATTCGAATTATTTAACTTAAATTTAAAGAAATTATTCATGTTTGAAAAATGTTTATATTTTCAGACCTCTAGAGAAATTTAACACCCCTGTGACCTCTTAATAAGTATAGCATAAAACTAAGTTATCACCTGAATATTGGTACATTTCAGCAGTACTTGCTAACTTCCAACTGCATATCATGACTATTTGGTCAAAAAAATAAGTACTTATGTATTATCGCAGCCTATTGGTGGCATTATATGAAACGAAGCACACTGTTGCCAAATCAGCATGGATAACACATAGGAAATGGCAGTTGCCAACTTGGCGAGTTATTAATAGAGTTGGCAACTAACTATACATGAGTACCAAATCTTCCTATGGCATTTCGGTTCTTACATATCCCAACCTATTGTCGACTTTACACGAAACGAAGCGCATGGTTGCTACAATTTAGCACGGACAACACATGCAAAATTTTGAATGTTGGCATTGGTCCAATTGCTTACAAATGATGCAAGAAAAGATCTCTGAAACTGCTGAAAATTTAGAAGGGAGACTTAAATATAAAAAAATGTCACACGCTCTTCAAGAATGACTATTTGGAAAGATAAAGAAAATGCTGCCTCAATTTTATTCATTGCGCTACAGGGACACAACAAACGATTTTTCTTTCTATATATGCTGTTGGACTATTATTTTTGTTTATTTCTCTGATTTGATTCTCTTTTGACCAGCAGCTGCTGCACCTAAGGCCTTTCCCTGGAAGTTAGGTTTCACTGTGTAATCAATAGAAAACAAACGTACATACATG
Source organism: Trichonephila clavipes (assembly GCA_019973935.1). Lineage (NCBI taxonomy): Eukaryota > Metazoa > Arthropoda > Arachnida > Araneae > Nephilidae > Trichonephila > Trichonephila clavipes. The sequence goes on along the minus strand of BMAU01019951.1, from coordinate 1,025,926 downwards.
AATTTAATAAAATAAACAATATCAGCTAATACATTAATTTATCATGTAATTATTTAAATTGTGATGCACCAAATTACTAATGAATTACACATATTTTTACTCAACATCATCTACACATGTAAAACAAAGAATTTGTGTGTTTCAGCTGTACTGGCCAAACTAAGCAACCCACAAGTCTGAAACTTGACATGTAAAAGCTTTAGGTCATTATCCTGAACACCTCGAAGAGTTTTTTCGAAATTCACTTTAGATTTTTTTTTAAATGCAATTTTTAAGTGATTTTTCAGGAAAGTGGAGATATGATGTCATCAGACATGTCAGGTCAACTTTGCAAAAATTAATGTTTAGAGCATTGGGGGGATTTTAGCACATTTTATTGTAAATTTATTATTTTTTTTTATGGTTTTTGTTGCGTTTTGGGGATTCAACCCCCTTCCATACACCAAGATATTTTTAATATTTAACATAAAGATTACTCCTCGGCACTATCATGTAGCAAGCAGGTTAAGCCTAGTGGACATAATCACGGACTCGTTGCTGGCGTATCATGAGTTCAAGCCTAGTACCATCGAAGACTTGCCAAGCAGAGGGAGCTGATGCCGAGGCTTAAAGATCCTCCCGTTGGTGTGGTGAAGAAGTTTGGAGTAAAGGGTCGTTCTCGTCGCTTGACAATTATTCAAAATTACGACATCTGTCCCCAATAGCCCCTGCACAATTTTATAGTACAACGCAAATATAACTGTCTCGCACTCTCTTGGCACTGTCATTTACGCGTGTCTTACAATGTAAATCCCTCCCTTAAAAATTGTCTGTGTACGCCACCGAAAAAAAAAATGTTTTTTAAAAGTATTATGTTACTTAAAAGTTTCTTCTACAGCATTGTATAGCTTCTAAATGCATAACGACAATATTACTATACAACACCGTCTAGCATAAAAGGGTATACCTCTCTTTATATTAGAAAAGCGACTATCAAGTACACCTCACTCACTCACAGAATATCCGGAACCATAAGACCTAAAGAAATTTGGTATCCTTGTCTATTTTGTTGAGTTGAAATTCGCTAAGGACGTTTTGGGGAGATTGATGGGGCTAGAAAGTTATGCTGGTTGGGGCAAATAAAAGCGGCCCGAAGAACCGAGTTCCAGGTTACAAAGAAACACGTCAAAGGAATAGAGATACAAGTAGTTTGTTAACCTACTTATATAGCAGATGTTGGACATGACCCTCTCTTGGCATCTTTGACCCTTGGTCACTCAGTTGTAGAAGGAACAGCGAAGCTGGACTTCTGAAATTGCTACAAACTCATCAGAAGAGTTCTGCTGCAGTTCTTGAATACTATGAGGGATGTTGTGATATACCTTAGACTTGAGAGCTCCCTACAAAAGTAATTGCACATTGACAGATCGGTTGACCTGGGTGGCCAGCTAGGACTGAGACCAGATTGCCCTTTGCAAACAACTCTGTCAGGAGTGAGAATTGGGTAAATGTGATACATAGTTAGATGGGATGTATGGGCAACTCGGCTCATCACAAGATCTTACGAGATGTAAGACTTACAGACTTGAACTTTTGCAGACATATTTTTTTTCGTTTGTTTGAGTAGAGATCCGTATAAGAACGGCTTTTGCCGAAGTCGTCTCCCACAGCGGCGTAAAAGATATTTATAGTTATTTGTTTTAAATGATATTTATACATTGACAGACGAATTAACTTGTGAAATATTTGGTTATTCAGCTTTAGTTATTTCATTTCACTATTTTATTTGGTAAATCATTCTTTTCTTAGATTTGAATTTACAATTTGCTTTAAATTATTTGAAGTATTAATTAAATTTTGACCTTATTGATTTTTTTTAACCTTCTCTCTTGATTGTTATATTTTTCAATTAACCCGGATATATATGTTAGTATGTGTATTAGAACTTAGAAATCGCTCGAATTCAAAGTTATTCATGAGAAAATGTAGTTCAAACAATACTAAATGGAAAATATTCTTAATGCTTAGTTTAACTGTTGTATCTTGATTCTACTGAGCTTATGTTTTTCTCTGGGGTCTATTCATATTTACAAATTATGATTTCGAAGTGCTCAACATTTATAATCTTAGGGGAGAAAACAGCTCTAAACATATGTCACCAAACGTGTACATTTCTATTTGTTTGTTATCAGAGTGCAAAATATATGATATAACTACGTAACGTAAAACTTTCCATTTTTTTAACAATCCTTAATCAAAAAGACGAAGGGATACCTTCACAAATTAGTACCAATAATTAGTCTTTTGCAACTACTAGTCAGTGCAAAAATGTTCTCGTTCAGAACTCTAATTTTAGTTCCTCCACTCCCTCTCTCCAAAGATGTTCCTATTTAAAGAAAATCCCCATATAATTCCCCAGACATGAACTTTAAACAAAAGAGGTACAAGAGACAACAACTTCGCAACTCGGTAAAACACTCCTTGAAATTACTTCACTATTCTAATGCTGTGAAGTATTCCTCTATTTACGCGAGCAAAGGGATGGATATCTTATTTAAATGCAATTAGCTAATTCTGTCTCCTTAGTAACTGTTGGATCTAATTAGAACGAACAGTTAAAGTTTCATTTGGCTCGAACTGCCACAGTAACTGGAATTTTCACTTTTCAGGACTTGAAGAGAAAACCTGGAGTTGGCTGAGATTAATGCTTAACGTCAGACGGATTTAATTATGTTTCTGGAATAGTCACTATTTTCGAAATAATTAAATCTCTCACATATTAATGATTATTTTAGTTTTTCTGAAGGGGATATATTCTTAGACATTAACAGATTTATTGAGTTGGATTTTTACGTAAACAAAACGTTATCTATCCACTTTGAAAGAGTTTTTAAGATGTGTGTTGAATGATTATACACCTTTTTAAGTTATTGATGTTAATATATGCGCACAATATATTTACCCGTGAAATATTTACATTTTGATTTTGAGGTGTTTAAGAGGTCAAAGAATTAAAAATGCTTGTTCGTGATCACATGATTTATTTGAGCATGCTTCTCATACAGTGCAAAAATACAAGAGAGCATTATTCTGATATCAAGTTTTTATAGTCAGGGAAGAACAAAAGAGAACGCATTGTAAAAATAAAGTCACGTGTTTAGGTGAAGGTAATAAGAAGTTATTTATAGACGAAAATGATATCATATTAATCCCGGTTAGAATGGCTCTTGAAAAACAATTAATGCTTTTTTACTTCTTGGAATTGACAATAAACCTATAAAATCGTGATTTTTTTATAGATAGTGCCTCATGACTTAAAAGAGACAAGAGTTAAATTTCTGAGGTATATGTATAATTATCTTTTAAGCCACCGTAAATTTCCCCTAAGTCTATTTACGCAAAACATATTCTTATTGGATCTCTTCTCTACAAAACGAAATATGCTTACTAAATTTCAAGTCTGTAGCTCTAATGGTTCCGGAGACCTCCTGATTGAATGTGTGAGAGAGAGTCGCTACACTCTCCTACTTATAAAAAGATAAAATGCATTATTTAATCTTTTATTGATAGTATTTTTGAAGAAAAAAATTAGATTTATCACACATTTTGAAACTGATATAAAAGAAATTGTATTTATTTAATTAATGTTTCTTGTTGCATATTTTTACTACATTCAAAAATCCGTTTTCTGCAGCCAATAAGCTTAGCACTTTTGAACACCTTCAACACCTCATGTATTTGCCCCTCAAAATGATGCTCCTCTTTACAAAAAGTAGGATGTGAGAACACGTGGCTTAACTGAAACATCACCAAATACATGGTAGATGCCAACTGATTTTGATTTGATTTTAGTTTACCTTGCAATTTAAACCAACACGAGGTCTATTGGAGACGGACATCGTAATTTTTTATCCATGGTAAATTGACGAGAAAGACACCTCAGCCGGCAAACCCCTCTCCAAACTTTCATATCTCACCTTCTACCACCAGGTCTTAATGACACTAGGATCGACAGAAATAAGCTTCAATGCCGAAATATTCGACAAAATCAACACTGTTTTGCTATCACGACCATTTCGCTACCACGGCTTCTTAATTTAGAACTTCAATAGAACGAATTACAATCTCCATTCTAATTTCTACATTATACCATTACGGGACTTTGAGGCAAACCAAACGTAAATAAATGGACTTAACTTTATTTTTTTGACGCGTTTTGGTAGAATAAAGGCTGAAAACAAAATTCAATATGATTTATCAGATCATGAAGCTCTTGACCATAATTATGGCGTCCCGGACTCTCTCTCTCTCAAAACCAGAAAATTTCTGAGAATATCCATTTTAAAGAAAATGAATTAACATTACAAATGTGAAATTTTCGCTTTGCATTTTAAATCTAATACTCGAGTTGTGTTTAAATTAACATTTTTGATGCATAGTATCCAAAGCAAGTCAGATATCTACAGCCCAACTTCCTCAATGTAGTAGCTAAGTTTGATAAAGAAAATACTACATAAAATATCATTCTGTCCCGTGACTAATTTAAACTGTTGCATAAATGTAAGGAAACGTTAATTTGTAAATTTCGTCTTGAATTGTTGTTAGAAAATAAACTGAAATGTACTCATAAAAGGTTACAATACTTTAAAATGAAAGTGTATTAACTTTTTTTCATAGTAAATTAATTATCAAGAACTATCCATCGGGTCAAGGTTATAAAAATATCAACATTTTCTCTATTTAAAGACTTCTTTTTAAGACAGTGTATAAACTGTTAAAGTGTCACAAAAAGTTTAGAGTTTATGTTTACTTTGTACTTTTTATAACATGCAGAATTACTATTTTCATTGAAGAATGTTCGTTTTGTATCTAGTAAAATGGTACCAGAGATCCATCATTTCCATACATTTTTAGCAACTCTTACTTACGTTTACTTTTTTGCATTCTACAGAGTGTTTTTTTTTCAGGTATAGAAGTTTAAGTTGGCATTACTTTCCAAGATGGCGACCGATTTAACAGCTGTCAAGTGATTTATTCTCAGTTTGGTTTGACGATTCATCATGAATAGACTCACGCCTGAACAACGCTTTCAAATTGTGCAATTTTATTTCGAAAATAATGGTCGATTTTCATAAGCGAATTTTGTTTAGCGATGAAGCGCACTTCTGGTTGAATGGCTACGTCATCAAACAAAACTGCCGCATTTGGAGTGAAGCTAATCCACAAGTGTATGTCGAAACACCGTTACAAACAAAAAAACTGACTGTTTGGTGCACTTTATGGCCTGGTGGAATCCTTCTTCAAAAACGATGAAGGCCACAACGTTACAGTCAATGATGATCGGTATAGAGCCATGATTACTAACTTTTTCATTCCTGAATTGAACAATCATGATGTCCAGGAGCTGTGGTTCCAATAATACGGCGCAACATGTCACACAGTTCGTGCCATAATCGATTTATTGAAAGACACGTTTGGTGACCGCCTAATTTCACGTTTTGGGCCTGTGAATTGGCCTCCAAGATCTTGTGATTTAACACCGCTAGACTATTTTCTGTGAGGCTATTTAAAGTCATTGGTCTATGCGGATAAGCCACAAACGCTTGACCATTTGGAAGACAACATTCGCCGTGTTATTGCCGATATACGGCCACAAATGTTGGAAAAAGTCATCGAAAATTGGACGTCCAGATTGGACTATATCCGAGCCAACCGTGGCAGTCCTATGCCAGAAATCATATTTAAAATGTAATGCCACAAGATTATCTTTCGAATAAAAAAGAACTCATGTCAATCGAATAATACATCGTTGTTTTATTGCAATTTTTATTTCTGTACCTCTAAAAAAAACACCCTTTATATGCAATGTACTTTGAGTCTACAGTTTTCTTTATGTAAATAAAATTACCTTATGCATTATTTCATGCAAATAAGGTTGTTTTCACTCTGTATGAACTACTACAAAAAAAAACCAATGCAAAATTTAAATAACAATTCACGAATTTTAACATATAGTAAGCATCGAATAAACACACACATATCATTTTTCTCACATCTCCCAACCCTAACCAATGAACCACAACGGGCATGAGTATATCCCGCAGTTGTTCAATAGTGTCATTTATTTTCTCAACAAATATACCTAACTGACTCTTTCTTAGTAAATGAAATATAAATCTATGAAATCTACTGAAATGTAGCATTTATAAAATATTTCTCCTTATTTTTTTCATGCATTGAGTATTTAAAGGCTCTATCTCGAATTTCGACCACTTTGAAATACTTCATAGAATACAAGAGAAGACAGAGCTACAGGATTACTCAAGATTACTCTTGACTCTCCAATCTATTTGATTAAAATTGCTAATCTAAGTCTGTCTGCATTAAGTGTACTGCTATTAGGTATTGATAATACTAATCATTGATTCAGCTTATAGTAGAGGGTGAACTAATGCATGGATTTTCTGTGAGTCATAATTATCAAATTGTTCTACTCAGTAAATTGCAGAATTAACATGCTAATTTTGGTTAACATGTTGATTACGTTTTACGATCATCAAACGAGAAGTGTTAACAACGAAGTGAGATAATCAGAAAATTTAAAATCATTATGCTTATTTAACTTATTAAATCAAGCAATTTAACATTGTGTTTATAAGTGCTTATTAAAAAATGAAATTTACTGTATTGATGTTTAATATTCGAATAACTTTTCGAACATTCAAAATGGCCGCAGTAGCCGAGTCATCATGGTCTCAAACTCATGGCCGGCATTCTCAAGTCACGGGTACAAGTCCTAAAGCCACAGAAGGACTGATGTATGTTATGTCTGTCGACACGGGCGAGGTTCAAAACCGTTGCCGTTGGATTGATGTGGAAAGAGAAAGTTCAAGTTTCATTCTCGTCACATGAGCATGGTTCAAATTTCTCAAATCCGTCTTGTTATATTTTAAGTACACATTATGTATACATAATTTAAGTGTTAAGCACATTTTTAACTTGGGAGAGGTCAAGCGGGGCTCCCCAGGCTTTCGAAACCTACAATTCGGGGAATACTGTTTGCTCGTTACAAATGACCCTGCCACCTTCAATATGACAGTCTTAAAGGAAGCTAAACTGTTTTTGTTATATATCTCCTTTTTTTGGTAATGGCAAACCGTTTTTTACAATCTTAAAGTACTTAAACCACGCGACCTCTTTTACATTTTCTTTTAACAGGTTACATTTGTGATGTACCTCTCCTTGGAAGTACATCCCTCGAAGAATCAGCGTGAGCTAGAGGTGTAGGGTTAGCGAAAGAACTCTGATCATACTTATCTTAATATGACTTTATTAAGATATTCAACTTAAACTTTTAACAAATATAAGTACAATAATTAATATGAGAGGATCTACGATGACACAATATGCAACACACACATATATATATATATATATATATATATATATATATATATATATATATATATATATATATATATATATATATATATTTATTTTCTAATTCAGACCAATCTCAATAATCGAACCGCTTAATCCTCAATTCTAATAAAGTGTAATCAATCCTACCTTATATTATTCCGTGATGCTACTTTTCTTTATCTGCAATGGTATGCAGCTTGATGACTAACTTCTAGTCGAACACTAATATGTTTATCCATGACACGTAGAACTTAAATCTTGAACCACGAACTGCAATAATCATCAACTGCCACAATGCACCTCAATTGTCTAACATTCCTTTACATTACCATCCCGCTTACTCTAAGATCCTATATTTAAAGTCCGTTTATTCGCATCTCTTCTTCACATCTCGTTTCTTGGATTTGGTTGGAAAAGAGTTGGCATTAATTCTGGCCCAAAGAACCTAAAGGACTTGTTAAAGAAAAGACGCGTAAGACGTCACACATTCCCCCCCTGTAAACATCTAAGTGTTTTTGATTGCTGTTCTGTACTACTCATTATGTCTTATAAATGTAAATTATAATGATTATAAAAAAAAGAAATGGGCATCTTAAATATTTATTGGATGAAGTTGTAACTTCAGAAAAATAAATAGATCAAGCAAATGAAGACCCTGATGAAATAATGGATGTTAATCATGATAAAAAAAGTAAATTTCAGAAAAGCGATGAACATGATAAGTTTGACTCGAAAGAAATATTCTCAAATGCTACTTAATTGAACCCCATCAAAAATTATACGAAGCTACAAGTTTGCCAGAAGACACACTGCACCCAATTAAAAAGATACTAGCAAGATAAGGTTCAACATGTTATTTATCGACCATCTAAGGATAATAAAACTACTATATCTTGAACAAAATATGACAGTGTTACCAGTAAATATCATTCATCTAATGATAGAGAAGAATGTCACTGATTTGTGACTTTTTTTAAAATCATGCCTATTTGAGACATTTTAGTTTAGTTTGATTTGATGTTTTCTCAAATTATCAAAAAATTTAAAAGCCCTTAAAATATGTAAGTATACTTTCTCTTAATTAAATATTTCACCGGCAGTACGATTTTTATCATGTGCTATAAAAATAATTATAAAAAATATGGGGTAACTCCATCACCCCGCGTGACCACTAACTTTAGCATCGAGTGCGTGAATTCTCCCGAGTTAACGTACGTAAACGCATTAGATTTAAGTGCATAGATAAACTAAACAAATATATTTCTAGGATTCTTAGGGTCCCCTGCTTCTTTATATTGTATATCCCTAAGCATCGTCACAAATAAGGCACCAACCATTAGACAAATCTCAAGTCAAATAAAAATTTCCTTTATAGAAAAATTACAGAATATGTTATGTGATTGCTACATAATTGTGTAAAATATCATAATTTGAAGAAGAGAAAAGCTTATATTAAAGAAATATACTTTCGATCATTACCTGGAATTTTTCGTAAGAAAACAAACGTTGGCTCACATGATTTCGGATAAAAGTATAAATGATATGTATACAACAAAATTTCTCAATTTTAAATTTTTTTTTAGTTTGAACCTTTACCATAAAGATAATGAAAAGGATTTTTTTTTTTGTCTTTTAAATAGAAAAAAAATATTGTGCTTACATTCGAAGGCTCTGGTTTATAAATACACCTGAAAATAATACACAATTAAAAAATATATATATATACAAACGTTTTCTTCCTTTCTTCTTCTGTTTGCAAGTTTATATAAATTGATATATGTTTGAAGCTCCATAGAACAATCAATTTTAATTTTTTTTAAATCAGCTTTCGAAAGAATCTTCTTACCAATGGATGTGCTAAATAATCAAGGAAGAAATATGTTAATTAACCAACTAGTACTAATATACAGGGTTAACAAAAAGTCTTGCTCTGAAGACAAAAATTTATTATTTCTCAAACAATTATAATTAGACTTATGTTTTTTCGTATATATTGCAAGAACTGAAATGAATTTTTTATAAGACCATTTACCTCAGTAAGTTGAAGCGTGTGGTGACTTGATAGCACTGAGAAGGTCTATATAAGTGGTATTCCTGATCCCATCAAGTGTTCTTTAACGAGACTTTTGTTACGCTGTCTGTTTTTTTAGACTTTTCATACCATCACTTCATTGATTTTGCACCAAGAGGGTTGCATTCATAACAAAGTCGAAATTTACGCTGGTCATGAATAAGCGAATTCGTTTCGTGAGAAACTAGAGCTTTCTCTTGAATCTGCACTATTAATCGTTAATAAAATACATTTTAAAGCGCTCAATTGAGCTGAAATTTTATATACATGATTATTTTGGATGGCAATATAATAATTTGATTATCATTAATAAAAAATTAATTGGTTAAAACTACTTATTTAAAGAATTACAAATACAGCCACTTTGGCATCATTTTTGGCGACATAACGACCCTTTTGGCGTCTTGTGTCAAAACTTGAAAATGTTTTTTTCTCACGTTTTAAGGCATTCAGTTGAACTAATATTTTACATACACGCTTGTTTTGGATGGCAATACTATACTTTAATGATAATTAATAAAAATTAATTAACCCTTCATGTTGTGTTTCTGTCATATGTATATGCATATTTTTATTAATTGTAACATTTAATAAAAAGTAGCTAAAATAAAAAAAATTTTGATCCAAGTAGGAATGGACTTAATTTTTTTATATTACTTGTTTTTTTTATCAGTTTTTATAATCAGGGCAACATATTTTGTTTACCCTATCACCAAATTTTAAAAAAAATATGTTTCAACAAATATTTCAAATTTTACGATTTTTTGAAGACTTTAATATAGCTTGATCTCCATTATCCGAAACTCTATTTAGAGATCTATTAGAGAGGAGTAGCCAACTTGGCGAGGTAATAGAGTTGGCGATTATTGCGATAGTACATAAGTACCTTTATCATTAACACAAATGAGCTATAAGTTTCCTAATTTAAACCATGTTTATCAATAATAAAAATTAAGCGACAAGCTGCAGTTTTGATCAGATTCAGTTCCAGATTTTCATGTTTCTAGAATTAATAATTTCTTAAACTCTGCTTCTAACTTCTCATGACAAATTAACTTTTATGTTTTTTCCATTAAATTGGTAGCTTGTTCCTAGCTATCTACGCATAAATACAATACCTTATAAATAAAAAAAATATATTTGATTTAAATAATTTTTTCTTTACAAATATGACAATTGAGAGTGTGTGGTCTCAGGCGTGTTAATTTTGTCTTGGGGGGGGGTGAAAATATAAACAACTGTAAAACAGGAATAATACTTTCAAATTTAAATTAAATAATTTGAATATTTTACACATTATTTACAAAGGATTATGGTTTTAAAAAAGTACAAAATGTTTGAAATATAATCATAATTGGAAAAATTATATGCATATGAAAATAAGAAATAATTTTGTAACAAATATTAAGTAACTTTTGCATTGCACACGCTATTTTCTAAAATAATAGCCTTTGATGTATGAAACTTTGTAGAACTATAAACTGTATCATACAGTTTAAGGCCTACTAATTTAAGGATAATATATCTTTTGTATTTCAAAATATTTGAAAAAAAATTGAAAATTTAACTTTTTAAAAAATATAATTTATGATTCTATTTATATAAAAATACTACAGTATAATAAGAATACATTTAACTTTAAAAATCAAGTTATTGCTAGTAATGAAAGGTACTATTTTAGAATATGGCGTGCGCACCGCAAAAATTATTAGTATTTATTGCACAATTATTTCTTATTTTCATTAGCATGTAATTTTTCAAATTATGACTATATTTCAAACATTTTGTACTTTTTGGAGCCGTGATACATTGTAAATAATGTGTAAATGATTTGAATTATTTAATTTAAATTTAAAAGAATTACAACTGTGTGGAAATTGTTTATATTTTCACCCCTCAAGACAAAATTAACACCCCTGAGACTTCTTATTTCTCCTAATAATTAAAATAAAAAGAAAAGATATATTTCTATGTACGAGGAACTAAATATGTCATGCAGACATAAATTTTTGAAACATTTTTGACCCCTCGATAATTAATTCTCGATTCTGCATTATTTAAAATTGTAAATATGGGCTCCAAAAATTGTGCTGAAATTAAAATAAGGATTAAATCACATTCACTTAAGGGGCAAGGGTATGAGAAAGGGCAGAGTAAATAAGATTTAAAAGCAAAGGCTTATTTAAAAATATATTCAATACTCGGTTCCTAGTACTTAAGAGAATTGTAATTTTACTCACAGAAGAGAAAAAAAGTTAAAGATTCTTTAATATTTAACAATTCTTCTGAGAATATAATATTCCGCAGATTCAGGTAATTAAATTATTTTACAAACATGAAAAAAAAGTGGAATGCCATGTAAGCATTTCAAAAAGTCAAAAATTATTAAAAATTACGAAGAATGATTAAAATTTAAAGTGATGTCTCTTTGTTGGAGAATTAAAAAACTTTTAATAAAATATCTTTCGATAGAACTTTGCATTAAATCTAAATAATGAGTTTCGAAAAACCAATTACGCATTTTGTAAGTTGAAATTACTTTGAATAGTACTTTTTTATTTAACATCAGAATGAATTATCTTTAGTTTATTTATAAATATTTGCGTAGATAATTCTTAATACTGGATGGTTGGATATATTCTGTTTCGTGTTTGGATAGAAATCTATTTTTGTAGAATATTCGCTTCCTACAAGAGATAATTTTAAATATTTTTAACCAAAAGAACTTCTTTAAAAAAATAAAATGGTATTTTATTTGAAAACAGAAGATTAATATATGTTACTTTACTTTTAAATGCTTCAGTAAGTTTTAAATAAATTTAATTATTTTAGTACTTTTCAAACAGAAAAGAAAAAGAGTTATTGAGAAAATCGCCGCGAAGTTTTACATTTGATATAAGAATAAATGCATATGTAGAATATATTTCGTTTTTTTTTTTTTTTTTTTGATAAAGACTTGACGTAAAGATAAAACTAATTAAAAATATCTTTTTTTGCTAGTCTTCAATCTTTTTAATGTTGTTTAAATGATATTACATGGGAGGGAAGTGATACCAACTCTCTACTGAATTTTTATTTTGTTATTTTTATTTTAACTTACACCATTTAAAGGTCATATATTTTATCGCAAGTGTGATAGAGTTATGATCTGGATCAGTCTTCCGTGCGTGGTTTTTACTGAGATAAAGAGCTCTTGTGCTATTTAAATATAACAATTTATTTTTGTAATAAAAAGAATAATAATTAAATAACAATGCATTTGTACTTCTTTACTTTAAACTAAACTCAGTGGCACAACAGCCCATGAGGGCCAAGGCCTACTGTGCCCATCTCAACATACGTGATCATTGGGAGCTGAGGTGCATGAGCAAATGTCCCGATCAAGTGGTCAGTTTGAAGTGAAAACCCCAGTGTTTAGTTCCCAATAAAGTTTGGTTACTCATTTATCGACTTACTGAAGGGATGAAAGCCTGAGTCAACCTTGCCCAGTCCGAGGATAGAGCCCCGGACCTGTAGTGTGGAAACACGATATACTTCCACTTGACCACTGGGCCTCGCATCTTTACTTTTGTAAAGCTAAAAATTAGCCAAAGCTTTGTATTAATTTCATTGAAAAGGGTTAGGAATAAAATATATTATGTTTATAATTTACGTTCTTAATATGATAAGCTATAAAATAACAAAATTGATGGGTCACTTAATAAATATAAAGTATACTCAGTAGAAAAAATATAATTATTTGTTTTTACATCATATATATTTATGTATAAGATAAAAGTGCCTCACTCATCAAGGGATGTTCGGAACTATCAGGTACACAGATTTAAAATTTGGCTAGCATGGTTTTTTTTTTTTTTTTTTTTTGGTAAACAGAGATTCATTAAGAATGGGTTTTGTGGAAAGAATCTTTTAAGGGGGCTATATAGGGATGTTAAAGATAATTTCCGTTTTAGTAATTCTAGTCGTGTTCTTTTTCAATTCTTTTACTGTTAGTTCACAATTCTCCCTCAACCGTTAATAAAATATTTTTGATTCATCCACTCACATTCAAATAATTTTTTTAAAAAAATATGTAGTAGATGACTCTTGATGTTAAAAGTTTTTTTTCAAATATTAGTTCATTAATTAAATTTAATTAATGAATAAAAGAAACAAACAAAATTAATAGTCCAACTCCATATATAAAAAAGAAAATCGCTCGTTGTGTCCCTGTTGCTCAACGAATAGGGCATTGGACTTCTAATCCAAAGGTCGTAGGTTTGAATCTCCCCTGGGATGGCCTAAATTCTGAGATTATGACTTCAGTTTACTGCACTATTTTATCGGAATAATTAAATTTAATTAATGAATAAATAGTAACAATCAAAAATAAAATTGCCCAAAACCATATACAGAAAGGAAAATGAAGAATCGCTTTCTATTTTACCACTTATAATATTGTGATTGTGTCATATGTACATAATATTTTTATTAATTGTAATTATTTAATATAAAGAAACTAAAATAAAAATTTTCTTTGTTGACCTAAGTAGGAATCGACTTAATTTTATTTATTTATTATTTGTGTGTTTCAATCAAGACGCGAAGACTATACGATTGCAAAAACTTAATGCTAGGACTTAGATATCTATAATGGAAAAAAAAACAATATACAAGCAAAAATTACCCATCGAAGCAGGTGAGGTATAACATACAAATATATATAAATATATTATAATATAATATATTTATATGAACCATTGTTACAGTGAAAATGTGTGTATATCTTAATTTTGCTTAAAATATTTGTTACAAATGGAAAATTCTTGAATAATAAAAAATAACATAAATCTTATTTATCATTATAATCAATAGTACTTATAGTTAGTAAGAGATCTATGTGTATAGAAAAATGATCTAATTTATTTTTAAATGTGTGTTTGATGATGGAATTTTCCCAGGAAATACAAATTTTTATATTTCAAAATGTACGTGAAATTAAATGATTATTTTAGAGCACACAGTGGTATTTAGAGTACGTATTCTTTTAATGTGTGAATATTGTATATTTTCTATTATACTAGATTAAGAAATAATAGCACACTATTTTTCTGTAGTGAGCTATAGTGGAGCGTTTCAACCATACAAGAGCTAAATTTTGTTTCAAACTTTCTTACTAAAGAAAATTTTTTGCACTTTTTTATGTCATGGATGTATTTAATATTGAAGAAAAAAATTTAACTACCTGAGCTCCATGGTTCACGGCATAAAATTTTTAGTTACCTGGTAAACACTTAATTTTGTCCTCTCATCTTAATTAAGATAGAAAAAGATAAAATAAACAGTTATTATTACATAAGAATTCAATGACTTGAGATTTTTTTTGTTTTTTCTCTTACCTACTCATTTCTTTTTTGTACATTTATGGCATCCAAGTATGTATGAGATTAAATTAGAATGAAAAGCAATTAGATATTCTAAACGACTACAAGCAAATTGCATTTGTTTTGCCTATCTCTCTCTTTTTTTTATTTTAACGCATTGAATAACAAAATTTAACACTAAGCAATTATACATAATGCACTAGATATACACATGTGGCTACAAATCAAGTTTTATTTTTAAAATATATGTCATTGAGAGATTGTTAATGCCAATTTTAGGTAATAACAATAACATGAAATTTTTCATAACTGATTCAACTATTATTAGTAAACAGTTTTCAGGTAATTCAAAACTAATATCAAACTAAAATTTATTTTCTCATATATATTCTTTTAAGGTATCCGACTACGTTCGGAACCGTGATTTTGCAAAAGCGAGTAAAGGGATAATATTTATGATATTTAGTGTCACTTAGATTAGAAAATGTATAAAAATTGTTTTAAGAATAGTATTACAATAAAAAATTATTTAAGTACAATATTTTGACAAAAAATGGGCATTGAATAACCAATTTTCAAAATATTCTTCTTTTGTGAAAAATCCTTCTACTATAATAATATTTTGCCCGTATATAGCTCAGACCTCTGTACAGAGGCTCAACTAGAATTTTTGAAATATATAACTTAGAAATGGATTTATCCATGTTTTAAGACAACAGAGGGGAGAAATTTTAAGAAAAAAACGCCGATAATTATTTCAATGGGTTGTAACTCTGAAAATAATGTGAATTTTTTTAAAAATCATAGTTGAGCCTTTGTACAGAGGTCTGAGCTATATACAGGCAAAATATTATTATAACAGAAGCATTTTTTACAAAAAGATAATATTTTGAAAAAGATTATTCCAAGTTAATTTTTTGCCGAAATATTGTATTTAAATAATGTTGTTTTTGTCAAAATGTCCTTAAAACAATTTTATACATGTATTCTTATCTAAGTGACGCTAAATATCATGAAAAATTATCTATTTATGCGCTTTTCTAAAATCACGGTTCCGAACGTAGTCGGATACCTTAAACTGTATATTCCTCTGAGAATGGGAAAAAATAAAATCTCGTAACAATATATATAACAATGCTTTTAACCCTCTAACTGGATACCTTCCTCCTAAAAAGTTATTCCGAAAGCGTTTAACTCTTATTTTGCGATTCCCTTCAAAAATGCAACAGACTTCTTTCCTTTCCCCCTTTTAGAACTTGGGAGGTCGAACGGGGACAATTTTACGACCCAGTTCGGTCCCTTTTGTAAAGTAAGAACCAAGAGATCAATCGTTTATAGCTAGCTGTTAAGTTGCCTTGGGCGTCTTTGCCTTCTTTGAAAGCGTAGTGGAATTCGGTGTTTCTTTCTCCTATATGTTCAGTCACAGTAAAATTAAAAAATGATAGGTAAAAAAAAAAGAGGAAAAAATGAAATAAATAGTATGTTAGAAGTTGAAAAATAATTATATTTTCTTCAAAGAAAATGTATTTTTCTGTCATTTTTAAAAATTAAAATATATATATATATATATATATATTTGGTATTACGATTTGAACCAGAAAAAAGCATCCTGTATTCATTTTTAGAATATGAGAGTAAGAAAACGCGCTCACTTTCCTGTTTTTAAAAAGTAATGAGGTAAAAAGAGCAAAGGCCCTATCTCATTTTTAAACAATAACACAATAAATGCTACATACGATGATTATATTTATGAAATAAAACCAATCTTTCTCTATTCAGTTATATTTTTAATTTAAAATAGCATAAAAAAGGATTTCAATACTTTTAATTTATTTTAATTAAAATCATATAAAAGATATTTTAATGTTAACTGAATATTTTTCAGAAAAAATTTAAATTTTCCTTCCTAGTGTTCTCTTTTTCGAACTTCTTGTATTAAATAAAAATTCCTTTTCTACATCGGCATTTGTGATGGACATAACACACACATTCAGTCAATAATTTTTAATTTTAATGGGGGATATACTTCTTCAAATGCGCATGACAGTACTTCTAACCATTTTCTAATTAAGTTAAATTTCTTATCTTTCTATTTCTTTTATTACAAGGAAAAATGTCACACATCGATAACTACATTTTCACACAATTCAGTCATTACAAATTCTATTGTGAGAAAAGTTCTCCCTAATTAATTTTGTCTTTCAAAACAGTACACTTAAAACAATTTTGTTCAGTGAAGTTAACCGACAGTTTCACAATGTATTTATACCAAATTTTAAAAACAAATTTAACACTTGAAAATGTATCCTGTATTAAATTTTTCAGTATACACAAATATTTTCTGCTGTAGGGAAGATATAGTATGAGATGTGGTGTGTGGTTATGAAAGAATGTTTTCGTACGTGCAGACTATTTTTGAAAATTTAAATATCACTGAAGCTGATCATATAACTGCAAATGAGCCTTATTTTAGTGTGTGCTGGTATCAAAGTAAAACACTTTACAATATTAAACAGCCTATGGGTTTATACTCAACATCAAACTATTCGCAAAATGGCTTACAACTTCTATTCAAATTGTAAGGAAACTGAAATATAAATATATCTTACTACAGTCAAAAATATTCATAATATGTAAATATCCTATTCCTCCACTTATTTCAGTACATTTTAAAAACTGTAGCTGAATGCAATTTTTTATATTTATAAACGAGGCATAAAAGCTCACACAGTCGTAAAAATGTCTTTATCATTTTTAAATACACTACTATAAAATGTATATGGATTGTAAGATCAGTCGTAAAATCCTAAAAGCTTTTAGAGGAGCTAAAAACATGTAATTTTGGATTGATAAAATGTTTAATATAATACACAAATATACATGTTATTAAGCAAATACATTTGAAAAATCAAACTTCCTTCTGAAATAAACGTAATTGAAAGAAAAATGTTTAATTGCAAATGAGTAGAAATACATGTTTATTTAAGGGGTATTCCCAAAGTGAGGTAATCCTCAAACTTAAGACTCAAACTCAGAAGCACAACAATCCATGAGGGCCAGGAACTACTGTGCCCATCATAATACACGTGACCATTGGACGCTGAGGTGCATGAACAGATGTCCCGATTTAGTGGTCTGTCTGAAGAGAGACCTTCAGTGTTTAAGACCCGAAGCAAGCTTGGTACTCATTTATCGACCCAATGTAGCGGAGATGAAAGACAGAGTTGACCTTGCGCAGCCCGTTAATAGAACCCCAGACCTGTGGTGTGGAAACACCACTCGATCCTATTCGGTAAAAAAAAAAATTTAATGTTAGAATCTTATATAAATCCCTAATGAATGAGGGAGTCCAAACTTTTTTTTTCATGTAAACTGTTTAGACGGAAATGGTTAATTATGAATATTTCACAAGCTGCATAAATTAAAATTAACCGTTATAGTTTACATACATTTTTAAGGGTACAAAAGGTGTATTTCGGCTGCACGAATTAATTTTAAAAGGAATACGGTTAGGAAAAAGTAGTACAAATCTATCTAAAGTAGGGTTAATTACCTTAGATATTGTCAAACACAACAATGTATTGGAAGCCAATTCCACAATTCGTTGTTATAAAA
Source organism: Trichonephila clavipes (assembly GCA_019973935.1). Taxonomy (NCBI): domain Eukaryota; kingdom Metazoa; phylum Arthropoda; class Arachnida; order Araneae; family Nephilidae; genus Trichonephila; species Trichonephila clavipes. The sequence goes on along the minus strand of BMAU01019951.1, from coordinate 1,007,476 downwards.
ATGTATGGAAAATTACAAGATTTATTTTTGCATTTGTAATTTATATATATATATAATTTTTCCTGGGAGCTTTAAAAGCTAGAGCGGCATCCATCAAAACCGCGGTTCTCTCTCTGTTTTCCAGATCGCCCCTGACTAAGCCGGCTCTGCCATAGTAAGTGAAAATGCCGGATTTTGTTTGTCAAGATCATTTTATAGCAGACTGCATTTTTCATGTATTTTAGATGGTCGTTTTATATTTTCTACATCAATATCTTAATGTCTGAATTTAAAATTACATAAAATTCTTGACATTCGCATCAATGACCATGATAATTTTTATTAGTATATGAATGTGTCATCAAACGATTACATGACTAATATTAACACATTATTTTAACCATTTAATTAATATTAAGCATAACATAACGTACACAAATTTTCTGAACTTTAAAATAAATATTTCGAAAACTACTTCAGATATACTCAAGTTTTTTATTCCTACGCTTTAGCTTCTGAGTTTTGCTTCTATGTAAGAATTTATTGTAATTGTATATTCATCAATTTTTTTAGTATATTTTTTGCTCTTAGCATGCGGTTTTCAACTGAATTGTATGAAATCTTCGAAATATATTAAAAGATACCAAAGAAGCTATATAATAAAATTTGAAATTTTTATTATACTCAAACAATTGCTAAAACTTATGGTAAATAATTTTTAACTGCGCGATGCATTTTTTTTCGAAATTTCAAATGGAATTTCTAACATAAAATTTCTAGCTTTATAAGGTCGAGATTTCAAAAAATATCCAGATTTTAATTACTTATTCAGTTAGCCTTTAAAAAAGATAAATGTTGAGGTATTTTGTATAAATATATATTTTTGAACAATATATAATTTGAATGTTTTTCAATAGCTCGAATTTAAAATTGATTTTTATATTTATTTATATGCATAAATGTCTACTGTAAATGTTTCCGTATATTTTTGATTACCATTTATTCAAACATTCATGTTATAAAAAAAATGTGTGAAAATCTTCATTGATGTTGTCTTTGATGTAAACTGAAGTTCAAGCACTTAAAATTCAAATATAATTCGGTGTATTTTAACAATATATAACCAGGCACTGTACTTAAACTTCCTTGAACACTTAGGCTTTGAAATCTAAAAAAAAAAAACTAATAAATCTTAATTAGTTTTTTTTTTTCGTTATTATTTTTATCAAAGTGTAAGAAAATGTTTCAAATGATTTGATGAAGTTTAAATTATTCATTTTTAGTGGTTGGAAAATTGAAAAGGTTCCAAATTTTAAAGAGTTTGGTGTTTTATTAATTTTTTCGGTATCTTATAATAAAATAATCATGTTTCAAAAACTGAAAGCTTGGATTAAAATAAGAAAAATGAAGCGAAAGAATATGCTTAAAAAAAGATAATTTGTCTAACTATATAAAATAGCAGATTGCCCTGACACGCCCCAACTTGTTACAGTTTGAAATTAATATGAAACCAAAAGGGACTTTTACGTTGGGTAGGTATTTTACTTTTGCGTTGGGACTTTTGGAAACTTTTAAAATACAAGCTAGCAAACAAACACTTCTTGGGTTCTAAAGAAATTTCTCCCCGATTTTTACGATTGCCCCAGGGTCAAAACACGGGGTTCCCTGCGAGCCATAAAACTCCTGCTGTGTTGCTTCCTCCATCCCTCATTATCTTTCAAGATGTTAAACCTTAAAAGGGGGAGAGGATTTCAGAAAAGTGCGGCTAATCCGCTTTAGAAAACGTTACTTGAAGGCAGAAAAATCCATGCAGTCCATTTTCGAAGCATCTTTACACTGACGGAATTTTCCGTGCTATCCGGTTAGAGGGTTAAATATGTATACGCTCCCTCATCAAAGAGCGTCACCGAAGTTCGCGGGATAGCACACGCTATGTTCGTGTGCATGGTCGAGTTGTTCCTTTACTGCAAAATCGGCTTTCCGCTTTCTCTGATCGAAAGGAACAAGGCAGATTTCCATCTCCTGACTCAATCGGTTCTTCATCCAGATTAATTGGAATTGCGAAGATAAAAGCTTTGTGCCCCGATTGCATTCAAACGTGTTCTAGGGACCTTGAAAGCAATTTGCTTACAGATCACTGGTTAACAGGTGGTTTTGTCGTAAACATCCACTCGTGTTTCGTTTGAAATGTTGGATTTAACGACTTAGATTGGAATTTATCGTTGGACAGAAAAAAAGTTGTCAGATGTTAGGTGACTTCAGACAAATGAAATTTAAGTCCTACTAAATTTGTTTTGAGGGGAAGTACTGAAACTTCCTTCCACAGTGGAAGTTTGCAACGTATTTGCAAATGATATATACAGGATTAATTGTTTACATTACATTAACACTCCTAAACAATGGCGTAGCGTGGTGGGTGCCGAGGAGGTCATGGCCCAGGGCGGCATACGAAAAGGGGTAGTGGCAAGCACCGCGATATTTAAATTCATAAAATATTTGAAACTCCAAATCGCGTCAGCGTGACGAAACGAGTGAAAAGCTTTAATACACACACAAATGTAGGAAGTTAATCAGTCACTGTGCAATCACATTCTTTTTTATGTTACTTCGGTTTTTGGAACTAGGTACTGTGTGAAGTCAACGATGCTCAAAATTATTTGCAAACAGAGGGACTAAATATCCACCAATGTGCTCAAAACATACGTGCTTTACAGACCGTATTGGAAGCAAAACTTGAGGAATTCGTGAATGATGCTTTAATATATGCTAAAAGTTTATATGAAGAGTTTGAAAATCTTTTGAACCCCCAAGACGAATCCGGAGGAAGCATATATTTGGCGACGGAAGTAAGAATGTTCAGTTATCGTACGAAGATGACTTGAGGCGAACAATGACAGAGTAATTGCTGAAATTTGAGAAAGATTCCAACATTTGCTGAATTTAGCGCAAACGTATGCTTTTTAAGGCCTGAAGTGATATTAAGCATGGACGAACTTAACTTAGTTCGTCCATGCCTTTGTTCAAGACATTAATAAAGATGTGCATGTCTTTGTTCAAGACATTAATAAAGAAGAATTCCAACTTGAGCGCGTACGTCTACAAGCTTTCGTAGCTACAACAGAGCCAGACTGTAAAAAAGAAACTCATTAGGTCCGGCTCTCTCTGAGTTTATTAAAATATATTATTGAGTCCAAACTTAAAGATGGCTTACCAAACATTGTCATAATGTTGATAGTTTTTTTTAAATCTGCCATCAGAGTATAATGTCAGTTCCCTGAGAAACTTCTCTATATAAGCTTAAACTAATCAAAAATTATCTCAGATCAACTATGTCCGAGTTAAAGCTAACAAATTTAGCTATTCTGGCAATTGAACATAACATACATATTGATATTGACAATTATATAAAATTTATGCTATGAAAAAAAACATGAAAAAGGCATTTTTATTTAATCAAAAAAGTTAAAGCTGCTTTTTTTTATTTTTACTAATTTTCTTGACTAATAATTAAAATAGAGAGGTGGCCAATTTCCGGTCGGTCCCAGGCGGCGGAAACCCACCCTACGTCACCGCTTCTAAACATCACAAGAGCTATTGACCAAGTGCGTTTCAAGGTAAAGTGAAGAAGATACTTGAGCTAACATTCCACTTTCTCAAGTCCAACCCCATACCTACACAAGGTCTTTGAACTTCGGCAACTTCAACGTACATCAGGCTTGCTAAGGGTCAAGTTTTAAGTAGCACCAAACCTCGAACTAATGAGACGACATAAAAAACTCTCTGATCACGAGTTCAAGACAAAGACCATTCAACCACCGCAAATATGATGTACATATGTGGAATTTTAAGAAAATGCTGCGTCATTCTTTTGTTTAAAATAAACTTCGAAACTTACAATAAAAAGAGAACAAAATTTTAAATCGAGAATATTGATAGATCACATATTATACAAATTATTTGTGTAGTTTTTTTCTTCTTAAATTATGCTGTGTTTCCAACAACAAAGCAATGGGCAAATAGGACACATTTTTTACTAGAATGTAATGACTGTGATTTTTGATTCAACTGCTTCTCCTGGTGTGACATGTAATCACTCTTGGAAGAAATATTTTATGTTCTTTAAATATTATTGAATAATTATATGTATGTGTTACGTAAAATGTTACGCATATGTTAAAAGATTTACAGGTTTTGTACGAACCATTCTTTTTGTTATTTCTGCTTGAAGCTCTGTTTTGATAGGTAGTTTTATTTCCCAATAAAATTAACTCTTTAATTTGTCATAAGAGAGGAATTTTTTTTTTTTTAATTTCGGAGGAAGTCATTTTTCTACTTAATTTTTGGTTGAAGTAAAATTTATGGTTTTAGTTTGTTTTTTTAAGATTGAAATACGTCTTGTTTTGAGATTCCCATCCTGCTGTAATGCCTTGACCCCAGGTGTAATTAAATTTTTAGGTAGCGAGATATATCACACACAGCTTAAGAAAAATCACCTTTTATATATTTACATTTTTTTCATTGATTGACACATATAACCATATTATCTTTGATTAACACTGTTTACACAGCTAGCTATTAGATACTTTGTAGTCTATAAGGCTCTTTGCGATAAATATCTTAACGTTTAAGGTATCCGAATACGTTCGGAACCGTAATTTTAAAAAAGCGCATAAATGGATAATTTTCAGGGTGCTTAGAGTCACTTAGATTAGAATCCATGTATAAAATTGTTTTAAGGACATTTTGACATAAAGAATTATTTAAATTTACTATTTTGGAAAAAAATTAACTTAGAATAACCTTTTTTTCAAAATGTTCTCCTTTTATAAAAAAAGGCTTCTAAAATAATAATATTTTGCTTAAAGACTTCTCTCCAGAGAGTCTGAACTATTCTTTTGAAAAATTCACTTTCTTTTCAGAGTTACAGCGAATTTAAATAATTATCGACTTTTTTTCCTAAAATTTTTTCCTCTGTTGCCGTAAAACATGGATAAACCCACTTCTAAGTTATATATTTCAAAAATTCTAGTTGAACCTCTGTACATAGGTCTGAGCTATATACAGGCAAAATATTATTATAATAGAAGCATTTTTCACAAAAGGAGAATATTTTGAATATGGGTCATTCTATGCTCATTTTTTGTCAAAATATTGTACTTAAATAACTTTTTATTGCAATACTATTCTTAAAACAATTTTATATACATGTTCTAATCTAAGTGACACTAAATATCATAAATATTATCCATTTATACGCTACATCAATATCACGGTTCCGAACGTAGTCGGATACCTTAAGATTCATCGAAATAGTAAAGCAGAGTTTCTCGTACATCGCTTGCATCTCATCCGGGTATCACTCCATTAATATCACTGATCCCTCAGTCATAAAGTTTTCGTAGGTATCGCCGATCTCTCAAATCTCTGGGTGTTATCTTGAGCTGTCTTTTTAAACTTTTTGAGTGATTTCCTCAAATGTCCCCCACAATTTCTGATTGGAAGTAACATGGACACACGGCACCCTAAGCCTGCAATTTTCTTGTCTCCACTTGTCGAAAACCATATGGTGGAGGCATAAGTTGACCAATCTCTTCGAAACCGAGAAAATACAGTTCTTTGTATTTCCTCCTCACAATGGTGGACTATCCCTTTCACACAAGTGTAGCACCGTCACGTGTTAGATTAAATAAAAGAATAGACACAGTAGTTAAAACAGGTGTGTACAATCCATAGTCTGCTTAAAAGAAAGGCGATTATTTTAGCCTCAGGGTGTCGGAAAAGAAAATAGGGGTAACAATCACTACTCTTCTTATTAGACATTGAAAGCAAACAACATAGTGTTGCAGTTTCTAATTGAAATATACTCATAATGAATAATTAAATATAACCAAGAATAAAGAAGATAATTGTTTTGCAAGATATATATCCCCCCCTGAATGTATTTAAGTAAAGATATAGAGAATGAAGTTAGCTTCATAAATAATTCAATGAATTTATATTTCTGAATATTATTATGGCTATTTCTTTGTCTCGCACGATTACAAATATACCAATATAATTACATGTATATATCTTAAAAAGAATAATGTTGAATACGTTCATCACAGTAAAATATAATATTTAGTAACTATAACATCCCCCTTTTCCACAGTAATTTTACAGTAATAATGTGAATTAAAAGTATTTTGATGTATTAATTTGACCAAAAATAAATGCAATTCATCATTTTCAATAAATTCTTAACCAGTCACCAGTTTATAAAAGTTTTGCTTTTAGTATTTATTGTTTTGCTTTTATGCTTAAGTAATTAAATTATTTTATAAAAGAGTATAAACTCTTATATTTAAATAAATTTAAAATATATATTTAACAAACTTTTTTTTGAGCAGAAATTTTATAATTTATGTAATAACTGTTTTCTTCAAAATTTCAAAAGGGTAATGCTGTAATTTTAACTTACTGTTAAAGATAACTGAAATGAAACAAATCAATTAAATTCGATATTTAAGAGCAAATATTTTTTTTAAATTAAAATATGATCTAATGTAGAAGTTAAAGAAATAATTCGGTCTTCAAATCTAAAGTGATACTAATATCTGAGATCTCTGTTTTGAAATTACTGCCCTTCCTTCCTAAGTGGTTCGACAGCCCAGGACGGGCCTTTTCCAGGCTAGCCTTCTTCCAGCTACTGTTCTCTAATTTTTAATTTCAAAATTAGGAGATCTTTTTCAAGGCCATCAATCCGTCTTAGATTTGACCTGCCTTCTTTTCGTGTGCCAATTGGTTGGGCATTAAAGAATTTTTTAGTGGTGTGGTCTTCGTCCATTCTGACAACGTGGACTGTCCATTTAATTCGCTGTACTTTATTGAAGTTAACGATTTTCAGATTCTTTATATGATAGTCTTAAATTTGATCTTCACCATGTGCCATTTTCTTGAATTCATCCAAAAACAAATCTTCCTGAAATTATTGTTGTATACGTAATTAATTTACTATGCAGCATGAAAGGAAAATCCGTTGAAATTTTTTTCAAGACGAAAGAATTCACATTGTTAATGCAGAGAAAATAGGATAACCTGTAAGTCGTCTTACTAACCTTGATTCAGTACTAAATCAAAGCAGACAATCAACTCTTCCGGAATATTCAAAACAATATGATCTTTCATATTTAGAACAATGTACAATTTCACCCATTGATGCTTTGACTACCAATAGGTTTGCAAAAAATGAACTCCCGTCTTTTTATCAGTCGACCTTGAAACTTTTTAACCATGCTATTTATTCATTGAAAAAAAAAGACTCGGATTCCTGTTCAAAGAATTTCTTCTACTGAACGATAACACAAGGTCATACACGGCTCATGACTTGAGAATTCTTCCTCTCTCTCTCTCTTTGTTCTTCGTTCTCACTCTCTTTATGTCCCTCTCTTTCTCTTTCTTCTCTTTCTCTCTCTCTCTCTCGTCCCGTCACTGGGAAATTCATACATGTCTTCCTTGCAATTCTAAATTGGCTTATCCAATTTCAATTTATGAAATGCAACATTTTCCCGAAGTGAAATAATTTTCTTCATCATAATAGAACACATCATTTTGTTGCCAGGTTTTGATTCTTTGAATTAACGGTACGATAAATGCCTCAACAATTAAGGTAAAAATGTGGGGAAAAAATAAGATAGCCATGTTCCTTCATACATGCTAGACTCTTTTCATTTCATATTAAAATTTAAAACAGTTTAGCAAGATTTACTTTCTGATATGTCCTTAGCAACTACAGATGAAAAACTACTGTTTCATTATCTGTAATGCTAATATTCTCTATTAATTCGAAACTTTGAATTTAAACTTTTTTTCTGAGAACATTTATTAGAAAAGATGAGTTACCTGATAAATCCCTACAGTTTGCTTAATATGTTTATTTTCGTAAGGCAAACACAAAAAAACTTATCCGAATCGATCTCAATAGAAAATGTGTTACCAAACTTTATCTCCAAACTATTTTATTTTAATTGCCGCTCTTGCGATCATTTAATAATAATTATCTTATAGTTATCAGGTTGGCAACGGAACAGGAAGGAAGGGAAAGCTATTCCTTTCAAATTTCTCTTTTCAATGCTACAGCATATCTTTTAGAAACTGAAGTAACAAAGCATTAGTAGGGTAAAAAAATCAGTAATTAAAACAAATAACCCCTCTTTTTCTTCTTCCTCTTTTTTTATACTTATGTTGGTCTTCTCAATGCCCAAGGGTTAATCTGTAAGAAAAAGGTTTCCCCATTCTTTGTGCATTTTAATGAAGATATACTGAAGTTAAATTATTCCTCATTTGTAGATGAAGCTGAATGGGAATAGGAAAAGGACATTAGATAACAGTGTGACACTTTTTGTGAGTTTGTTGAGAGAGAAAACATTTAATGGTTTTCTATGTATCTCTCTTTTGGGGATTTGTTGAGTTGAAAATCTATTGGAGTGCACTGAGTTTGGATTTTATTTCCATTATAATGATATTTGATAAGTAACAATGCAAGTTTATTTGAAATACTTTCGAAAGTAAATTGAAATTTATATCGAATTGAGATGCATTAAGTATTATTATAAATTCCTTATATTTGTTGAAAAAATGCAGCGCTAAATATTCGTGTAAGTTATTTCCCTTTTTATATTGTTGTTTTTATAATGATTATATACAGTACAGTCCCGCTAATCCGAACACGGCTAATCCGAACATCCGGTTAATCCGAACGACTCCGCGGAAAATTTTTTTATAATTTTAAGGACGAAAAAATCGGTGAATATTTCAATATAAAACAGTGTAAACCTTAATTCAAAATAGTTCTTTATTTAATATTCACGCACTGTACATCAAGTTATGGTACAAATTTTAAAATGGAATAAACTACAGAACAGAACACTAATGTTTAGTATGAAAAATTGTACAACAGAACCTCTTTAGAACCTCTAGTTTGTCTTTAAGAGTAAGTGTTGAGTGTTTACGCTTACTCGCCATAACAATCTGTTTACGTACACTGTATCACAGATAAATGTCCAAAACACAGAACAAACTGTTTTCACTGTAGAATATCACACTGTTATTAACACAGAGAAAAAAGCAGACGAGTATAGAACGAGCGCGGAACGACTGACGGCCAACAGTACGGGCACACGCAGTCACACTGACACACTAAGTTAGAGTGGTGGAGGGAGGACACACGCGTCGAGGATTGGGAGTACAGTCCACGCGGCAAAAAGCGGGCGCGTACGCTCACATTACGACAAAATACATAGACAATAATAGACCCGTACTCCCGGTTCAAATAGTGATTTCGTTGTTACTCCGGCTAATCCGAACAATCACGTAATCCGAACAGGGGTCGGTCCGATATTGTTCGGATTATCGGGACTGTACTGTATAAAAATAAATAAGTTTAAAAGCCTTTAATAGAAAAAAAAAGATGAAATATTGTGCCATTTCTTCTTATTTATATTTATGCTGATTTCAGACAATGAAACTGCTGTTCTACTTTTAAGTAATTTCATTCAGTGACGATTTTTGTAAATATTAACAAGTTTTAGTACTTTGGATTTTTTTAAATTTTTATTGATATCTTTTTTTGCAAGTACTCCTTTTCTCATGATGCCATCTTAAAGAGACAATTCCTCATATGAATATGATATCAAGCAAAAAAATTGTTTCAAGGAATAATACAAACATGTATTTCAGATAGTTGCTTGTACTAGATACTTTCAGATAAATGCTTATATAATATTTATGCCCCCGTGTTCTAAGGTGGTTTATCGTTCTTATGCTGCCTACTATCGCCCCTCTGATTTTAATGGTTAAATTCGGCAACAGCTTGTATTAATACATCCAAAAATAACTTTTTCATTTTATCATTATTATTAAATTGGTCTGTCTGTCCTTTAATCAGGAAAAAGTAACCAACGTTTTTTTCAAACAAGCAGTGGACAACTCTGGGTTTAAAATGCAAATATTTTCCTGGATATTGTAAGTTATTCATTTTAAAAACATTAAAGTTTCTGTTTCTTAATTGAATTTTCAAAAAGTAAAGGGTGTTTTTTTTAGAGGTATAGAACTTTAAATTGCAATAAAACAACGATGTATTATTCGATTGACATGAATTTTTTTTATTCGAAAGATAATCCTGTGGCATTACATTTTAAATATGATTTCTGGCATAGGACTGCCACGGCTGGCTCGGATGTAGTCCAATCTGGACGTCCAATTTTCGATGACTTTTTCCAACATTTGTGGCCGTATATCGGCAATAACACGGCGAATGTTGTCTTCCAAATGGTCAAGCGTTTGTGGCTTATCCGCATAGACCAATGACTTCACATAGCCCCACAGAAAATAGTCTAGCGGTGTTAAATTACAAGATCTTGGAGGCCAATTCACAGGTTCAAAACGTGAAATTAGGCGGTCACCAAACGTGTATTTCAATAAATCGATTGTGGCACGAGCTGTGTGACATGTTGCGCCGTCTTGTTGGAACCACAGCTCCTGTACATCATGATTGTTCAATTCAGAAATGAAAAAGTTAGTAATCATGGCTCTATACCGATCACCATTGACTGTAACGTTGTGGCCTTCATCGTTTTTGAAGAAGTACGGACCAATGATTCCACCAGCCCATAAAGCGCACCAAACAGTCAGTTTTTCTGGATGTAACGGTGTTTCGACATATACTTGTGGATTAGATTCACTCCAAAAGCGGCAGTTTTGTTTGTTGTCGTAGCCATTCAACCAGAAGTGCGCTTCATCACTAAACAAAATTCGCTTATGAAAATCGGGAACAACGGCAATCTCGTTTTGGGCCCATTCGACGAATCTACGCCTTACTTGAAGATCCTTTTGATGAATTGCCAAACCAAACTGAGAATAAATCACTTGACAGCTGTTAAATCGGTCGCCATCTTGTAAGTAATGTCAACTTAAACTTCTATACCTGGAAAAAAAACACTCTTTATTATCCATTTTTAATAAGGCGTTATCATGATAGTTGTAGCAAGCTTATTTATTCAAGGAAAATAGCATCGAGTAATTACATAATAGACTAATTTTTGTAGTTAAATCACTCACTAAATTGAGAATTGTAAGTAAAAATGAAAAGTCACGTTAGCAGAACGAAGGAATCCATATATTTATTTCGTCCGTGTACTTTTTCAATTTGAAATATAAATGCATAAATTAAAATTAATTGAAAAGTTCGATACAGAGGAATTTAAAGAAAAGAAAGTTTTTAATACAGATAATAATAAGCTGTTTTAAATTACTTATTGTTTTGAATGATTTTCTTATAAATGATTTTGTTATTTCCCATTTTTTTTCAAATACTTTCAAAGATAATTTTTCTTCGCACACTGTATTTATTTTAAACAAAACATCAATTTTCTTTAGAGAAAACAAATGCAAAGTCCCATCTTGTATTGCAAACACACGTGCGGGAAACTTTGATAATAAAGTAAAACCAAAAAACAAAAAAAAGGCGTCAACTCCTAACAATTCAGATAATAATTTCTAATAACTGGAATACATACATGATCTGCTGGATACATTATAATCTGCAAAGGAAATGTTGAAATCAGATCGTTTTAATTTTAAATCACTATTTTTCAAACTGGGATGCACGTCCCTCCTAGGGGAGGCGTAGCAACCCTAAGTGTGAGGGGGGGGCACGAGCATATCGAGAATTCGAAAATAAAAGATTTAAAATGACCATCAATTTACTGAAAAGAGAAAAAACCAAATACATTCTGATGTAATAAAAAATACAATACCTATTTACACTAATGTAATATACTGCATCAGTACGACAAAAAGTACTTAGTAATTATTTTATCAATACTAAATTTAAAACAAGTTAAGTAATTACTAGTGACTTCCATGGGCTCATCATATACAAAATTATATTCAAAATATAATACTTATCTTGGTAAATTTTGCAGTTTATTATTAAAGTCGCATTGTAGCTTGCATTATTATTGCATTCAATACTTAGTTTTGTATGAGGGGTGAGCGATTAAAATTATGACTGAAAATAGGGTCCCAAATACTGAAATTTTGAGAAGCACTCTTGTAAATATTCAATGAAGTGATATAAATGGTTGAGAGAAAGATTTGAGTCTAGCTACATTAATCGTTGAGGCGATGAAACTAGTTAAAGGATGGTATGCTTTAAACTAGGAGAAGGCAAATTGTGGTCAGTAAAGATAGCCAAAATACAAAATATATAGAAACTGAACTATATAGAAACTATATTTGAGTCAACATAAAGGGCGTAGCATATCAAGCATATCAATGATACGGGGTCCTCAAGTAAAAGGAACCTGAATATGTGTAAGCAAAATAATCCTAAAATGTTAAGGGGTCATCAAAAGAGCCTCAAAGAATTTTAATACAGGCCCTCTCATTACTAGCAATGCCATTGGTTGACATATATTTGTGATCAAAATGTTTCTTTCATGAATGTTAATTAAAGTAAATACTGATGCAAGCTGACTGACATTATTTTGAAAGTTGTGATAAGAATTTCAACAAGCAATTTCATTGCTGATTCTAAAAAAATGCGGAAAAATGTGTAGGGTACATTTGTTTAATTAAACTTATTCTAAAGTTAAGTATGCTTGCTGTTATAAATTATATGAAATTAGAACTATAAATAAATTGAAAAAAACTACCACTATTTTACTTAATTTACATTTATTAATTTTATGGTACAATACAAACCTCTTCTGAGGTGCTAAGTTAACTAATAAATTGAATCATTTTAATAAGGTTTGGCCGTCCGATACTCTCCACTTCCACAATTGGGCACTCGAAACAAAACAATTGCCTCACCCTACTCTAATTGTTACTAGGAGAATCATATGCATAATTCTTAAAAGTAATAGACAAATATTTAATTTTAAATAAATGAAATTATTATTTATTTAAATGTTAGATATCCTAACACTTTGCACCAAAACTTTGCTAATGTTTATTTATTTTTATTTTTAGGTGTTGCGGCAAGGGGAACGTCATGCAGTTGCAGCGTGAACCACTTTGCCTGCACCACCCCCCAGTATGGCAATTGCACTTGCATTCCCGTTAGGTGGCGTTGTGACTCTGACGATGATTGTGGAGACGGAAGTGACGAAATAGATTGCGGTAAGTTTCTGCTTTAAATGAACCATTTTTCTAAAAGATAGATTCTTGAGTAATTTACCATGTTAATTTCCTTTTGCTTTCAGTTTTACCTCGGTTAATTTCTCTTTTCCTGTTGATTATAATAGAATTCCTTGGTTTTAATTTGTGCTCGTACTTGTTAATTATAAATTAAACGCTTTCTTTCACACACTAAATTAACATATTTTTTGCTTTGAATGTTAGGATGATCGAATTAAATCAACATTTTTCATCAAATTTTCATTAAGAACTCATTACATATAGGAAAGCATTTTTTAGCAGATTTTGTACAGGTTGTGATATCCTGATGATCAAGGTAACGAATTTTGTGCCTCAAGGTTCGAATAGAGACTTAAATTCTATTAAATCTAGGTTTTAAAGCATGTTTAATAGAGTTAAATCTCAAAATCATTGTGTGAGAAATTACAAAAAATTGGAAAGTGAGATACCATGTTGGGTATTGTTTTAATCAAGTGACAGAGGTTTGAAATTGTAAAGACTCCTACAATTCTCTTGTTGAGTTATTTAAAAGTATGTTAAAATAAAACAAACAATCATATTTCATTAATAAAATCTGAGCAAATACGAGATTATTATGTATTCATTGAAAAGTTTGACTATAAGATTTCAAAAGAAGATTGTCTTATTATGCTACATAGTTAGAATTATATTTCCACTCTATTTGTTGACTACATATAATTAATAAGGTGTAATTACCATAGACACATTCAGTTCAGTCAGGCCTTCACCTGTATGCCTTCATATTCGATTTCGTATGAATGTTGTATCAAAATACTTGTATCACTTTGAGATGATGATTGAAAAAGTAGCCTGGCTCGTCGGGCAAGATGTATTTAGTAATTTAAAAAATAATAAATTTAAATTTACGCAGAAACTACCAGTAATCTTATTCACAAGAAGCCCTTTACTTATTCAAATATATCTTTAAGCTTTCAATCTACATTACTATCCCCGAACTTAATAAGAAATATATCAAATGCACGTAAATAGTTTGCAATGAATTGAACAAACATTTAATCATATAGGATGTGGAGAGGGAACTTCCTGTTTTGAACATGTTGCAGTGATGTTCGTGGGGAGGGGAAGGAAGTGTGGGGAAGTTTGTTGAAAGTGGTGGTGTGGTCAGTCTCAAACATATTGCAGTCGAGTCAACAACGTGCTTTTGCCGCAGAGTCGGATTTCTCTAACAGTCGGTCGGTGATTTCAGAGCAACGTGCCTTTCGCCGTCATTTCGTTCTTCCTCCACGAGGTCATATTTCTGATAGGAAATGTGTTTTTATGTAGATGGATGACTTTCGAGCAACGGAAAAGGTCACCAAAGAATGGAAAGGACCTCTGAAGAGCGTTAGAATACCTGAAAATGTGGAATGAGTTCATGTGTCAATTCAGAATGGTACATGCCATTGATCCAACAATTATACTTACACGCTTGCCAAGAAAAAGATCTTATCAACGTTTAGTTACAACAAGATGGGACCACAGCCGTCACCTCCAGGGTGTCCATGGGTGTTTTAAGTGCGGCCTTCCCCGAATGACTGTTCTTCCGGAGAGGGGACGTAAACTGGCCTACGTACTCACCTGATTTATCCCCTTCTGATTACTTTCTGTGGGCTTATCTCTAGTCTCTGGTTTACAAAGATCGCTTCAAAATTCTACATGGCCAACAGAACAACATCGGAGCCGAAACTGACGGCCGATATGCTTGAAAAGGTGACTCAAAGTTTTCGAATTGACTGTATATGTGTATTAATAATGGAGGGAGACATTTAACAGACATTGTATTTAAAAGTTCCAATGTTGTGTGATAGTCGGAAAATAACAATAAAGTCGAATGAAATAACAAGTGTGTTTTATTACATTTTCAAAACAGGTAGCTCCTTAGCCCCGCTCAGTAAAATTCGAAATATGAAGTGTACTAGTGTTCCATTCAATTAGCTTATTGAAACATCCGGGCAAAAGAAAAAAAACCCAGCTAAATTCAATAATTCTAAGAATATTTATTAAATCTTATTATCATTAAATAAGTTTATTATATTGAAGTTTATACCTAGCTAGTGAAGTAAACACTTTAACGATTTTAGTATATGTAAATATAATGTGTTTGGAATTCCTGCAAAAGATCCTTTCCCAACGTTCCAAAATATTTATATGCATATTTAGTTTCATGTAGCAATCGTCTGCCATTCTAAAAAAAATTTATATATAATTCTATATTTATCTATTCTAAATAAGGTTAAACTCGTTTTAGCTAAGTAATATGTACATAACATGTTT
This sequence comes from Trichonephila clavipes, assembly GCA_019973935.1. Lineage (NCBI taxonomy): Eukaryota > Metazoa > Arthropoda > Arachnida > Araneae > Nephilidae > Trichonephila > Trichonephila clavipes. The sequence goes on along the minus strand of BMAU01019951.1, from coordinate 992,020 downwards.
TTTTTTCGTTTGACAAATTATGAGGCTTGATATTTTTATATACTTCGAATTATCTTTTTTATGCTTTACCTATTCTAATTCTTCCAAAGAACCCATGTTCATTTCACGAAGATGCTTTCGGAAATGAATAATAATTGAAACGGACTATGTCTTTCAGTTTTTCTATATAAAATTCAGTGGCTGGGGCAATAGCGTTGTCATGCTCGTGATATCGAGAACGCCGTTGTTACAAACGAGGTATAGGTTCTGATCCCACTTAGTGGCATGATAACCTAATACGTGTTGAGTTTATTGAGGCTCAAAATGCTAGCATCGGCTGGTGTGGGGGTGGGCAACTCAAGTGTTCCTCCTCTTCCGACCACGATTTCAAATTAGGACGTCAATCTCCAATTTCCTTCGTGCTGCTTTTAAGCGGGATGTTAAGAAATGCAGTCAACCATTATAAAATTCATCTCTAAGAAGTATAGAGGGAAAATGACTGGTTAAATTAGAGCAGAAGAGAGAAAATAACATTAATGAGTTAAGGAGCACATTTTGGTCATGGCATGTTCTTAATGATTTATAATCAAGACGTTAATAGTTTAGATATACTGATAATGATGCTAATCTCCTCTTATTCTTCGGAATTATATTTAGCATCAAATTTTCCCATTAAGTCAGTGCTTCTCAAACTTTCAATATTTGCGATCCGATTTTCAATCATAATTTTCATCGTGCCCCCTCCATACAATAACAATGTATTGAATGAAATAATAATGTACTTTGACGCTAAAACTACAGTACTATCTTAATTATAAACCCCTCAAATTATCAAGATAAATATTCAATTTTGTATATGTTACTTTTAAGTAATATATATTTTAGTAAGTTATTTTTAAGTAATAGAGAGATGTTTTAAATAAATTATACTTTTAATTAGTAAGAAAAGTATTATGTTGCTTTTCTTTTCTAATTTTTAAATTGGAACAGGTCACAATATAAAAGTGCAACGCGTAATTTTATTATGTCAGAACGTATTCTGTTTTGCATCCTTTAAGTAAATTTTTGAAATTTGTTTTTAAATAAACTTTAAGATTAAGTTCCTTGAATGTTTTTTTTTTATTTATTTGGTTTTCTTTTGTGGAACTCTGATTGGAAATTAATTCAGCAATTAATCCCTTTTCGACTTTTCTCGAGCAGAGCCTCAGACAAGCAAAACGTACCATCCTAGCTCATCCTGAGTGCAGCTGGGGCATCGTGAAAATTTACACTGTGCAATCAGTCTTTCCCAAATTATTTCACGTGTGCTTGTTATGGTTTCGGATAATTGAAAAGTAAAGGGTGTTTTTTTAGAGGTATATAACTTTAAATTGCAATAAAACAACGATGTATTATTCGATTGACATGAATTTTTTTTTATTCGAAAGAAAATCTTGTGGCATTACATTTTAAATATGATTTCTGGCATAGGACTGCCACGGCTGGCTCGGATGTAGTCCAATCTGGACGTCCAATTTTCGATGACTTTTTCCAACATTTGTGGCCGTATATCGGCAATAACACGGCGAATGTTGTCTTCCAAATGGTCAAGCGTTTGTGGCTTATCCGCATAGACCAATGACTTTAAATAGCCTCACAAAAATAGTCTAGCGGTGTTAAATCACAAGATCTTGGAGGCCAATTCACAGGCCCAAAACGTGAAATTAGGCGGTCACCAAACGTGTCTTTCAATCAATCGATTGTGGCACGAGCTGTGTGACATGTTGCGCCGTCTTGTTGGAACCACAGCTCCTGGACATCATGATTGTTCAATTCAGGGATGAAAAGTTAGTAATCATGGCTCTATACCGATCATCATTGACTGTAACGTTGTGGCCTTCATCGTTTTTGAAGAAGTACGGACGAATGATTCCACCAGCCCATAAAGCGCACCAAACAGTCAGTTTTTCTGGATGTAACGGTGTTTCGACATACACTTGTGGATTAGCTTCACTCTAAATGCGGTAGTTTTGTTTGTTGGCGTAGCCATTCAACCAGAAGTGCGCTTCATCGCTAAACAAAATTCGCTTATGAAAATCGACCATTATTTTCGAAATAAAATTGCACAATTTGAAAGCGTTGCTCAGGCGTGAGTCTATTCATGATGAATTGCCAAACCAAACTGAGAATAAATCACTTGACAGCTGTTAAATCGGTCGCCATCTTGGAAAGTAACGCCAACTTAAACTTCTATACCTGGAAAAAAAACACTCTGTATCACTCGGTGGAATTTTCGGTAGAAAGAGGACGTCCTTCTGCTGAGCATACCCCTTCACGCTTGTCTGGAAAACACTTTATTGACTACATTCCCCGAACAAAGAAGAAAACTAATCTAACACGACAGTGTTTTATTTGTTGTTCAAAGGTAGACAGTAAAAGGAAGAAGAGATACAAGATTATTCTACTGCCCAGATTGCGATGTTGGGTCATATGCAGTTCCGTGTTTCAGAATTTATCAAGCAATCATGCACGACAAAATTTTGGCTAATAATTTCGTAATCCTTTTTGCAAATGCAAAAGATGTAAATAATATTTGCAATTCGAGATAACAGCTTTATATTTATAGTTAGTATGAATTTTGAATCTAAAGTTTAATGAGTTCTGCATAATAGAAAGTCAAATTTACAGGTTAATTTACTCACTTATTTAAATAGATTTTTACTTTAACTTTTAGGGAATTCTGTGGGCGAATTGCGTTATTACACTTAAAAATTTATGCATGTTTGAAAATATACATTAAAAAATTGACATTTTTTTATCCTTCATTCATGAATAAAATGCGCCTGGAAGGAGTTAATGGAAGAAGATCCAGAAAAATAAATCTAAATCAACAAGGGAAATAAAGTGCTTTTAATTGTATCATACATACACTGAAACTTGTGAGGCACATTTAGCTGTAGTAACTAAAATGAAAAGATGCCAGTTATTAGTTCCTATCTTATTCAATTATATATGCCAACGATTTTTTTTTAAATATTTATAAACAAAAACATCGCTTGTAATAATTTCCTCCATGATGGTTGACCTCCTTACATAAATAGTTGCTGCATGCAAAGAATTTTGGATAGCTCAATTTGTTTTCTGTGGAAGCTCGTTTCAACTGTTCTTCAATAAAAATATTCTTGGAAAGGATACATGGCAAAATTCTTCATTCTTGTCCTCTAATATTTCTAATTAATAATTATATAAGTGGGAATTCTTAGTTCATTTTCATTTTTCTAACGTTCTAGCTTTGAGATGTTTATAATGATATTTATTACTTTCTTCTTCGTGAAGAGCACAGAACATTTTCTGCTTTTGCCATTTTCTACAATAATAATTATAGAAAAATTGAGAATTTGCGGTATAATTCAATACTTTGTGTTATCTGAATCCAGAATTGTTTCATATTTGCTTTGAGAAGTTTATGAGAACTCTAACTAAGCGAAAAAATGCTAAGAAATAAAATAATGTTATGCATGTGATTCAGAATAACATTTTTATATGTGACCCGTATAGATAGGTTTGAAATGTACTATAAAAGCAATTGCATCGCTCATATTTCGTGAGGAGATTGTGGACTGAAAATGTCAAGCAGTCTTGGAAAAGGCTCAGATTACTTAAAGGTTATCTGAAACCTAGCGACATCTTTGAAATTAATTTTCAAAGAAAAGCTGCTTATGAACTGAGGTTACATAAATTTATTCAAAAGATTTAGAATATAAAAGTTGTAAGTATTTATATATGTTTATCAAGTCGTAAAAATACTTTTTGTCATATTTTTTATGTGAATTGTGTAACTCTTAGTATCCCTGAAATAATTTCAGTTAGTAAGTAGTTGAAAAAAACTCTAATAATTTGAATATGGTATTTCGAAGGTTTAATATTGTATTTCTCAGATAACACACAGCAGAGAGTTAAACGGTGAGAATTTAGTATAAATTTATACTGTATTTTCTCTAAAAAATTTCATTAAAGATAAATATGAAAAACGAATAAAAGTTCTAATATTTTTCTGGATGAAATACACGTGAAAGAGAGAGAGATTTGAAATGTACATTCGATTCAAGTCAGACATCTCAAAATACCCCTTAAAAGTATGTCCTTTTAAGTATATAGTTTATCCTACTCAATGAAATCCAACAGAATTGTCAGTTTCAAAGCAAAACACTTTCATTTTTTTATTGTTAATTGTAAAATATTTAATACATCATTACGGATTCTCTGTAAGTTTTTTTAAATAACTCTTTCTATGGTAAATAGTTGGTTCTTTTACGAGTGAAACCTTACATTATACTATACAGTTACATTATACTATACAGTTACTATATTACAGTTACATTATACTATACAGTTACTATATTACAGTTACATTATACTATACAGTTACTATATTACAGTTACATTATACTATACAGTTACTATATTACAGTTACATTATACTATAGAGTAACTATATTACAGTTACATTATACTATACAGTTACTATATTACAGTTACATTATACTATACAGTTACTTCTTCCAGTGGAAAAAATGTAATATTATTTACACATTGCCATCTTTCAAAAGAAGAATATCATATTTTTATTCACTTGTTTTAATTACATTTGTACAGATATAAATACACACTAGTGTTCGAAATTATGAGAACTTTTAAATTTTGTTGATTATCTCTTGAACTACTGGACAGATTTTAATGAAATTTGGTATGTATGTAGTCCTGATATAAAGCATAAAAATAATTACCCAACAGTAAAAATACACTTGCATGGTCATGCATAACACTCATTGAAGTCGGATGGTATGAAACAGCAGTTGCAGAATAGAACAAAAATAAAAATTGGTTAAAAGAGGGTATTAGAGGGAAGGTAGCGTGTCCATGGTTCTCTGCATATGAAAGTACATTGGAGAAAACCAAGAATATGCTTCCTGCCCTCAAATGTCCAAGAAAGCGACTATTACAATAGTGGACACTTGATCGTTTGGGCAGGCGTCACTTTGGATGGTCGCACATGAGGCCGCATGCAAGAGGCCCTTCTGAATGTTGTGAGGTATAGAGTTGAGGTCTTGGATCCTTGTGTTTGCCTTTTTACGGGTGCAGTTTGCTATGTATTTTTTAATGAGTGTTAACGCAAGGGACATAGAGCTCATCTGGTTGACAGATTTCTAGAAAATTAAAATATTTTCCGAATGGATTAGTATGTTAGATCTTCAGACCTCATGCGTTTTGAGCATGTTTGGGACACTGTAGGGAAGGCATTTGCAACTCTCAAATCTCCTCTGAAAACCATCCAAGACACAAAAAAGATGCTAAACGAGTGGGATTACTTGCTAAAGGAACTCGTAAATTCCCTTACTTCCGGTATATAATCGCGGTGTGAGGCATGTTTATGTGAAAGAGGAGACCATACTTCCTTTTATCTAATTTTTTTGGTTATATTCTGCACAACTGTTGTTTCATACTTTCCGGCTTCAATGAGTGTTACGCGTGATCATACATGTGTATTTGAGTTGTTTAAAGTTTTTCTTTTTTTTTTTGCTTTATATCATTCTTATATACATACCAATCTTCATTAAAATATGTCTAGAAATTCTAGAGATAATTGACAAAATCTATAAAATTCTCTAAGCTTTGTACATTAGTATAGATACAGATATAGTCTACAAGAAATGAAATATAGTTTTTGCACTTTTTAATGCCTTCCTTCATATAAATGAATAAGATTAATAATCTAAACTAGTTTTAAGCAATAAAAATAATTCAGAAAGTTAAAATCTTTCAAAACAATTATTTTCTTCACACAAAATAAAGTATCCAATGATATCTCATCAAATTTGAAACGGAATCCAGGGATTTTATTATTTTTTTTAATTTGTTCCATTGTTCATTAAAAGCAACGGAGCTTCGAAGCAGAAAAATTCTTCTGAGACTATAAAACCGGAGCGCCTCTCTGTTTCAAACAGCCATCTTTGTCTTTTACAAAGAGAAAGAATGTGAAAATTCTTTCTTTGTTTTTCTTTTTCTTATACTTCTAAACTTAAGAGGATTTAGAAAATCCCATAAAAAGTTGCTGAGAACGAAGCTAAAAAAAAAAAAAAGAGTACACCCCGTACGTGAAAACTGAAAAGCAGAAAGAAAGTTCATAATAAAAGATTTTTCGAAAGAACGGATTCCAATATCTTAAGCCTATTTTGATGTCATATTCGTTTGCCTCTTTCCTTTGATTCATAACCAGTGGAATATTCGAAACATTGCTGTTTAGGGAATAACCCGGCTTTGTAATAATAGACGATTTTAAGAAATGGGAAAAGAAATGAGAAATGGCTTAACATGGAAGAAGACATATCGGAATGTTTTATTCAAGGGAAAAGGGGAAGGATAAATAACAGCAAAGTGATAGGTAGGTAGAATTTCATAAACATCATGTCACACACACACAACTATCGTTTATATTTGTGCGCTTCTTTTATAAGTTCTATTCCTTAAGTTGTTTGGAAAAAAACCATTAACTTTACAAAATGTATGGATAGGAATTTTGCTTTATTTCAATAAAACGTTGGCAGTTTTTTTTTGTATTATTGGCTTTCGTTGTGCTGTTATTTAACACAACAGAAGAAGAAAAGAAAGTGAAAGTGAGAAAAGTATTAAATGCTTTTAATTTTTTTGAATGGTAAGTAAAATATTTAAATTTGTCATTCGTAAGCAAAAAAAAACAAAACAATAGAGAGTAGATAAATATGTTTTTTAAATATATTTTTCCGTAAAGAAAAGAAGAGTTAAGCTAATTTTTGTTTAATTTTTCGTGATTTTAACTCTATATTACATGAAAACTTTTTGTTGTGCTTGATTACTTGCTGAATCTGTGAGTTTCATGAAGCTATTCAGGTTTAAGATTATGCATACAGAATAATATTTTTGTACCGTTTAGTACGTCTGAAATGAGAATTTTCAGATTTCGTTTATTGTCTCTAGAACTATTGGACAAATTTTAATGAAATTTGCATAGAGTTGATATGCAAAAAAAATATCCACCATTCAACAGTTATAACACAACCGCATGATCCTGCATAACACTCATCGGAGTTGGAAGGAGTTAAACAGCAGTTGCAGAATAGAACAAAACAAATTGGTTAAAGGGGGAAGGGGGTATGGTAGATATACATGCCTCACCCCATGCTTTTATTATGGAAATAAGGAAGTTCCTGTGGCAATTTCCATTATTTTCAGGCTTTGAGTGATTTTCGAACGGGGATTGCAAGTTGTGTAATTGCGCTCGCCAGAGTAACGAGATATCTTCAACTATTTTTTTAAAATTTTGCTAAAAATGAATTTAATATATCTTATGCTAAATTACGAATTACTCCGCGAATTTTGTGACATTTTATTTCTTATCAATGTAATCATAAAAATAATAAGAGTCATGTTGAATAAATTTATCAGTATTTTTTTAAAAATTATTATTTTAATTTTATTTTTTAAAGTTTCCTTTTACAATATATACGCGTGATATATTCTGAAATTCTTTTCAAGGAATTATATATTCAAATAAAGGAGAAGTTATTTTACTGAATAAAATAACAATGTTTTTTAAAAAAAATATTATGTTTAAAATTTTTTTAACTCGAAATGCTTGAAATTTTATGTAAATCCTTGTTTGTAAATACAGTAATTCAGCATAAAGTTTGATTATTTATTGTACTACCGTAAAAACTTAAAAACACTGCCTTAGAAAATAATACATATTTATCCGCAGTTTTATCTGTTACTTTTTATTATTAAATAAAGAAATACTTTAAAAAGAGTGTTTTTGTCACAAATCCTGCATGATTAAAATCTCCTACCAAATTGAAACATCACTAGCTGGGGTGGAATTCGAAAGGGACCAATTGTGCTTTCACCATGGATTTAATTTTCTTCTCTGAGTAAAAAAAGCAAAACCGTTGACCGAATCAGTCTCCCGATCAAATTGGTATCTCGACAAACTTTCCACAAATTTTTCTTTTAATTGTACCGATTGGTAAATCATTACTTCCTTCATCTATCAAACTGAAGTAATTATATAAAGAAATAGTTTCAAAATGGTTTTATGCCTGCTACACCATGTGCCCAAAATTACCAAAGCCGAAACAGGTTCTCCCGTTGAAAACAGATTTAAAAATAGTACTTTCAATAATAACGAAATACGAGAAGGATTGTCTTACTCAAACATTGTTAGTGGAGTTACCTCTCAAGATAATAATGAAATCCAAAATTATACAAACAAACAAGACAAAAGTTTTCAAAGCATCTGAAAATTCGGCCAAAGAGGCAATATCTGTATTTTTCATCAAAGTTTCAAACTTTCCAGTATAATTCCTAGCTTTGTAAAAAGAATGTCAAAAATTTTACACTTACTACCAAAACTTAAAGTAGCTGAAACAGATAAACAAAAAGCTCATCTACTAGTTGAATTTATGTTAAATGACTAGTAAAAAAAAAGAAATTTGTTACTGATTTCAAGTTACCCCAGATTCTACCAGGACATGGAAATTTTAAGAGCTATTTATCTAGATTTAATTTAATTGATAGTGATATTTGTTCTTCTAGTCAGGATGCTGAAACTGTGGAACATGTATTACTGTATTGTAAACTACATTTATGTTATGGGGATCCCCCAGGGTTCCACCCTGGACACCAAGATTAATTTGAGGCAAATAATGACCAGAATCCATTTGTATAATAATAACTTATATTTATTCACTTGATTCAAATATTAAAAACTCTAATGACATATAATATCTATATCTCTACGTCAAACAAAAAGGATTTACCCTTAATATTAAATTAATTACGAAATATGAAATTAATCAATAACTACGCGTAAGATCAATAATGTCTACCGAAATAGGAGGTCTGAGAAATACACGCAACTCGAATTATTAACTTTCATTAACTTAAACTAATTTTATTAAACTAACGCATGTTTTAAGCGGTATTAAACTATAGTATATCACCTGGTAGTATGATATCTTCACAGATATATTAACCTCCTAAGATTCATTCGTTGAGTACTAGCAGCAATGTTTCAATATCGTAATCCAATTGAATCCTCTAAACGTTGACAATACTGCTGCTGGCTCAATAGCCTTCATTTTCGCTAACTTACAACGCTCTACTTAAATACCGTATATACTTTGCATATCCCGCTCTCCTCTTAGAGTTGATTGGAAATATACGCGAATTTATAATCCCCAAAAGACGCCTAAGAATATTAGGGGAAAGGTTCCGTACAGATTCGTCACAATGTTAAAGATATAATTTTAAAAAAGAGTTGAAGCCCACACGCACACGTTTAGGTATTTCGTGGCCACCTGTTTTGTCTTTGTAGGTCAATTGTATTGAAAGCCTAAATGTCTTAAGAAAATTTGTTTACTGTACAGATTTTTAAAGATTGATTGGTACCTCCCCTTGTTTATATTTGTGTATTTCCTCTCTTCCTTTTTATTTTATGTTTTGTCTTAAATGTTTTTTTTTTCCAAATTTGTTTTAAATGATATAATTTTGTTACTACTGATGTCTGTAAGCCTCATGTTATGCAATATGGAGCATGAGGAGTTAATAAATTAATTAAAAAAATTGATTAGTAAACTTTCTTTTACTTGACTTCAAAAATTATTCTTTTATTCCTTAAATTCCGTTTTTTTATTAATTTTAAGCTTCTTTGATTTCTTTTACTGTGAATCAGGCAGTCAACACCAATAGCTGACTCCCAATATCGAATCAAAACATTCCATTCAAGAAGCCTATACAGTGGTGCCAAAAAGTCCTGAACACACTCATTTTTTAGCGTAATTTTTATGTTTGACTACATTTTTCGTTGTGAAATTATCGCATTATCTTAAATATTGTTATTGATTTTAATGTATTTTTTATGCGGATTTCAAATCTACCACTAGTTTCTTAATGACTAAAATAGTTTTTGCAGTAAAGCTGCCTGAACACAATAATGTGAAATATGTGCAGAATAAAACAATATAGAATAATATAATATGCAAAGGAAATAACACGAAAATTGACAATTGCGGTATATTTAATATATATATATATATATATATATATATATATATATATATATATATATAATCAATTTGAAAATATATATATATATATATAAATATAATCAATTTGTTACATTGTTGTCACATGTTAGAAAATCAATATTTTATGGGCCAGCCGTTTGCTTTAATTACGGTTCTACATCTTTTTGGCATGAAATGCACCAATTTCAAAAGAAGATCTTTCGTTTCAATATGGTTGAAGGAAAATATTAAAGCTTCAATTAATTCACGTTTGTTTGAAGGTTTTTTCCTTGAAATTTCATAACCAATTTTAAAACATAAGTTCTCTATCGGATTAAGGTCGGGAGATTGTCCTGGCCAGTTCATTCTATTCACAGTATGGTCATCCAACCATTTCTGGACTACCTTTGCACGATGACAAGGGGCGTTATGAACTTAAAAAATCCATGACTGATTCCCAAAAAGATCTCTCACAGTTGGTAGCAATTTATTTTGTAGTATTTCAGTGTAATCCATGGCTTTCACTGTTCCACTAACGATGTTAAGTCTTCCAACACCATAAGAAGACATGCAATCCCATACCATCACTTTTGTCGGGTACTTTACAGTGGGCTTCAGACACCGAGGGCTGAATTCCTCCTGAGTGCATCGTCTTACATAGGCACTACTTTGGTTGCCAGAAATACAAAACTGACTCTCGTCACTAAATATTATATTTTCCCAGTATTTAATAGTCCATAATGAATGTTCCCTTGCCCACGTCAATCGGCTCTTGCGTTGAAATTCAGTCAGTAATGATTTTGGGCGCGCTTTACAGCCTCGTAACCCAATTTCCAGCTATCTTCCTCTGACAGTTCTTAGGCGCACACTCACATTTGATGTCAAAGTCCATTGTTTCAAAATTTGCGAGGAATTAAGCTTTCTGTTTGAAAGTCAAATTCTGTGCAATAACCTGTCTTCACGTAAAGATGTTCTTCTTGGTCGTCCTGATCACCCCCTGTCCGCAATAAAATTTGTTTAAGAAAATCTTTTCAAAGTTCTCACAACAGTAGAAAGGCTACATGGCTCTTTAGCAGCAATTTGGTGCATAGAATAACCTTCTTCCATCAAATGTATTATTTTGTACCTTTTATTCTCAGGCAGATATGAAAATTTAGCCATAATTCCAATACTTTCCACAAACGCACTTCAAATTGCTTTCAATACACTATTTTCCACAAGCACACAACTCCATTCAATACAATAAACGTCATTTCACCTTTTTCTTTCAATCCTTTATCGCTACAGCTCTCTGATTGGTTGAAATAACGGAGCATTTCATTGGCGGAAAACACACTCACTCATTCTTACAGTGACCTTGTGCTTTCTTGTCAAGGTCTTTTTATCATATCAATGAAACTATTTACTTTAGATGAAATCTACAAACAGATTTGAAATCAGCATGAAAAAATACATTAAAATCAATAACAATATTTAAGATAGTGCGATAATTTTATAACGAAACATGAAGTCAAACACACAAATTACGCAAAAAAAATGAGTGTGTTCAGGACTTCTTGCCATCACATTAATTTTTCTCTACCCCATTGGTTATTCTTCCTGAAGCTCCACCTCCACCAAACCATCCAAGTCGACAACACAATGCCACCTCTCAGTACCCGATAGGGGATTGAGGGCAGTTGCAGTAACCCAGTAGCCCCGTGAAAACGTCCAAATCACACACACACAAATTGGTTTTATACAATAAATTAAAATTTTAAATGTATGATATTTTTACAGATAATCTTTTCAATTTTGAAAATTTCTTTCTCTTAATTTCAAATACTCCTGGATAAGCGTGGATTCAAGGTAATGTCTCTTTTATCAAAACTCTTAATGCTTTTTACACTTTGAAAACGTCAAAAGCTCCAATGAAAACTTTCACATCCTTGAGAATGCTTATATATGTATTTTATTTCTCTTCTTTCTTGAAAAACTAGGGAGTAAAATTTCGAGTTATTGTAATAAAGTGTGTAAATTAAACAAATTATAAGGATTCGTCAGGAAAAAAAATTATAATTAAATGATTGCTCGAGAACGATATTGTGCAGTGTAAGCGAAAATGAAAAGTAAAATCTAATTAAGTAATATAATAAAAATGTTTTAACAAAAAATTTTAAATTAAAATATTTAACAGTATAATAAATTGAAAATGAAGTGTTCTCGAATATCACATAATCTTCAGTTAACTGAAAATACTTTTTTCATTTACAAAAAATATGTTTAATTAGCGTTTACAAAAATATCTGGCGGAAATATGAAAGAAAATTAAAATAGATTTTGAATACATAATGAAGAGGAAGAATACTTATTTAAATTTATTTACTAGACTAAATATAATAATATATTTCACTTAAATTATTTAATTTCTTTAAAAAATGAAGGAAATTAGTTTATTACGTGTTTTAAATGAAGCCTTAAAACTATAGAATTTAATAATATTTCTGAATTTTTCCTTTTTTTATGCTTTTATATAACTTTTTTTTCACCCGATATTTGTCCTTGCCATCCTTGCTCTGGTTGGGCAAGTTGTGACAGCTGAATGTATGCCACAATAACACTTGCACTTGGTTTATTCAACATTAATATTTAAAATCCGAATCACGTCAAGGCTTGCTGCAGTTCCATTTTACAATGCAAATTTATAAGGAGCAGTGCTAGTCCGACACGTTAATTAAATATCCCTGAACAATTGTAACAATATCCGGAATTTCAGCATGACTTTCTTGGGAACTTCTGAAATATCCTTCTATCTTTTCCCTCAGAAGTTTCTGCTTGCAATGTGTGTGTTTGGCCTCTCCTCTACAAACATCCTGCGACACAATATTCTTTGTTAATTGGTATATCTGAAAACAAAACTCGAGCCCGTTGTACCTGTTGAAAACACCTGCTGTTACAAGAAATCTGGTGTGGTCTCGCTTAAGATGTCTGGAGTTCTAACCTCCTTTTGATCAAGTCCTGTCTTTACACCCAAACTTTATGTCAAAGGAATGCCATCCAGTCATCATTCAAACCATCTCCTTATTAGTCGGCTCTTTTGTGGTAGTGTGAAAGAAAATGCATAGGATAGCCTTTAGTGTTGTTCAACATTTTTATGATACTTTTCCATGCGCTTAGAAATACTTCTTATAAAGGGTGGTTTTTTTAGAGGTATATATATATATAGAGAGAGAGAGAGAGAGAGAGCTTTAAATTGCAATAAAACAACGATGTATTATTCGATTGACATGAATTTTTTTTATTCGAAAGATAATCTTGGGGCATTACATTTTAAATATGATTTCTGGCATATGACTGCCACGGCTGGCTCGGATGTAGTCCAATCTGAACGTCCAATTTTCGATGACTTTTTCCAACATTTGTGGCCGTATATCGGCAATAACACGGCGAATGCTGTCTTCCAAATGGTCAAGCGTTTGTGGCTTATCCGCATAGACCAATGACTTTACATAGCCCCACAGAAAATAGTCTAGCTGTGTTAAATCGCAAGATCTTGGAGGCCAATTCACAGGTCCAAAACGTGAAATTAGGCGGTCACCAAACGTGTCTTTCAATAAATTGATTGTGGCACGAGCTGTGTGACATGTTGCGCCGTCTTGTTGGAACCACTGCTCCTGGACATCATGATTGTTCAATTCAGGAATGAAAAAGTTAGTAATCATGGCTCTATACCGATCACCTTTGACTGTAACGTTGTGGCCTTCATCGTTTTTGAAGAAGTACGGACCAATGATTCCACCAGCCCATAAAACGCACCAAACAGTCAGTTTTTCTGGATGTAACGGTGTTTCCACATACACTTGTGGATTAGCTTCACTCCAAATGCGGCAGTTTTGTTTGTTGACGTAGCCATTCAACCAGAAGTGCGCTTCATCGCTAAACAAAATTCGCTTATGAAAATCGGGAACAACGGCAATCTCGTTTTGAGCCCATTCGACGAATCTACGCCTTGCTTGATGATCGTTTTGATGAATTGCCAAACCAATATGAGAATAAATCACTTGACAGCTGTTAAATCGGTCGCCATCTTGGGAAGTAATGCCAACTTAAACTTCTATACCTGGAAAAAAAACACTATTTATTCTTGGAAACAAAGTTTTCGAAAATGTTACGTTTCCGAATACATATTCAGTTTATAAAGTATTATATAATTGACATTTGAAGGGGTATCGAAAAAGCAGAGATTACCTTATTTTGAATTTAGTTTAATTACAAACCAAGTCTTGTTTCTAAACGTCTTGTTCCTAAATTTTTCATCGATTATCATTAATTCTTTATGAATAAGTTTCACACTGAAAATGAAATATTGCAGACGTATTGTTTCCCAATATGCTTAAGATGACTTAAATTTGTTACAAAGTAATAAATATACCTCACGTATAATAAAAATAATCAGACTAAATGCAAAGACATTTTATTTCGTTCAGAAAATGCAGCATTAATAAGCTGTAAGCTATTAATTAAAATTCAATCAAGAAATATTTTTCTGTCCAAAAAGAAGAAAAATTGCTTGAGTAACTATGTAATTCAGTTATGTTAAAGAAAACAGGAAATAAATTCTATCGTTGTCAAAACATATTTAATTAATTTGCCTAAACCAGAAGTGTCTACTTAATATGAATCACAAATTTATACTCATATAATATCAATAAAAAACTTACTAACTGTTGCAAAAAAGTTCGAGTTATTAAAGTTATGTTTTGCTGCATGAAAACAGATGATATCGCTAAAACTGCAAGTAATTTATAAAACTGTGCTTTGTATCTAAAAATGTTTATCTCTTTTTCTACTCGTCATATTTTCAGATTAAAGAACATCTGTTTCATTTTCAGAATATGAAAGTTATTACGTCTGATTTTACGCGAAAGTATTACATTATCATCTTCTGTTTTTCAAAAAAGTAAATTGGGTTTAAAATGTAATTCGTTTAAATTGAATTGAGAAACGTGAGATAAACTATTTATTGAAGAGATAAACAATATGAAATTTGAGCGTGTTGTTTTTCGCTGCTGTTGTTGATTTATGAACTCAAAATGTAAGATAACTGTTAAATTTAAACCGATTAGAATGAATACCAATCGTAAAGCTCATTTTTAGTGTTTTCGTTAAGCTGATGTTTTTGTGTTTATGGAAACTAAGAATTCTTGTTTTTTGTGTGGGTAGAACAAAACAAAAAACATACTAAAAACGTTTTACTTAGAAGTTTACTTTGTTAATAAAAATAATAAAATCTTAAGTTTCAGTAAAAATAATCTTTGCAAATCATACTTTTTTTATTGCTGTTTATTATTATAATTTCCACATGTACTTAATTCAGACTTAAACTGCTTTGTGAGTGATATTTATAAAGGTGTAGGATGTACATAAGTGTAAGGCCAGCTTTTAGTTACTAATTTATGAACTCAAACCCGACTTCTACTAGAATAAAAATAATTATAATAGCACTCAAATACAATGAATAGCGAGTAAGACATATGAGAATAACAAATTTTTCTATAACCTTTTAAATCATTTTTTTTTACTTAACAATTCTTTTATTCACATAAAAAACAATTCTTGAATATTTCATTGAACCATAAGAAGGAATTTATGGCAGTGTTATTTGCTTGAAAAATTAAATTCACGAAGAACAACGAATTCTTTTTTTACAAACTTTTTTACAATAATGGTTATCTTTTCCTTCAATACAGCAGGTAGGAACAAACTATTCTGACTCGTTTCCGGAGTTGCCACCTCCGAACTTTGACTTTTGGGGATGGAAACAAAGTTTTTCCAACTTGTGTAAGGTGTTCTGCCTGTCAGACATCTCCAGAACCCATTCTTGACTGTCTAGGGCTTTCAGAACAAGATCTTTATGAAGACTTTCTAATGGTGTTGGACTTCTTGAGAGTGAATGAGATCATGGACTTGGTCTAGCTTGGCTAGACATGAAGATGAGCAACAACATCAAAAATAATCGTAGAGCCGCAAATCCTCTCGTGAGGTTGGTGGAAGGGGGAGGAAGGCCCCTGACCACCCGTAGGATGTTCTCTCTTAAAATTGGGGTGAAACCGAGCAAAATCGTACTATCACCTGCATGGTGCTGAAAGCTAAGGCTGACGACATGCGTAACAATCTATCCCTTAGCCACAATGAATTTCGTGGACCTTGATCTGATGTTATTGTCGATCAGGTGGCGTAAGTAACAACAACAACATGTGATGTATAGGGAAAGATTTACATTAACAATATATTTGTAAATATTATGTCTTTCTTTTAGCCCGTGTGTCACTGTGAGCGGAGAGAGTTTAAGGAGAATAAATCGTACTGGACTTCCCCGTCAAATGAATAACATCCGAATGATCATTTGTGATTGCGTATTACAACAAAATGATTATAAATGAAAAAAAAATCCGATATATGAACTGAGTGTATAATCAATGGTAATCATGCACACATTTACACAATAAAATATTTTAAAATTTAAATTTTTATGTTTTTTTTATTATGAGCAATAATTAAATATAATTTTTTAAATCTGCACGCTTTATCTTTCACTTTGCTATAAAAATGAAGAACATTTGATATCTTTTGTGGGCTCAGCATGTATTCAGAGGCTATAGAATACTTCTTTAAACTCTATATAAATTTTAGTGCATCTTAAGCATTTTGAAATAAAAAGTATCAAATTTTTAACTAATTTTAACATCAATTTGAATTAAATTCTATTGTAACGTTGTTGTTGTTTTTTTCACTTTGCTCTCTTATTTATGTCTTTTACTTTATTGAAATACTTCATTATTTGTCTCCCCTCCGGTATAGTGGTTAGATTAGTGGATATACCTGGATTCGAATCCCATGAAAGGCATTGATGTTTGTAAATGTATTGTGCTTTCGCGGCATGGGGGTGCTTTAAATAGATATCGAGCCGCAAATCCTCTGGTGAAATTGGTGAAAGGGGAAAAAGAGGATATTGTCCCTGACCACCTCCAGGGTCCCTCCCTCAAAATTGGGGTGAAAAAAGGGCCAAATCCCACTGTTGCCTGTATGGTGCTCAAACATACGGCTAGCGACATGCGTCACTTAGGTCTTTACTATGATGAATTTCGCAGTTTTCAATCTGGCCTTTGACGATCAGGTGGTCTTAGTAACATCAACGACTTTATTATTTTCAGTAACACACAACTATAAACTTCCCACTTATCTTCAACAATTCAACATAAACAATTCATTCAAATTAAACATTCCTCATTAATACAACACTGTTAATTATTTTACAGTTGCATACACAACGTACTTGTAAAAAATGCATGGATTGTTTGATTTAATTTACGTCTGCCTATGACGCAACACGAGGACCATTTATCACGAACCTAGTAATTTTAAACATCTCTCAAGTGACGAGTAAGACACTTGAGTATCATCCACCTCCACAAACCTCTTCAACATGCTAACGGGAAGTCTTTAGACCACTATAGATTTAAAGTGCATCAGACCTTCTAAAGCAGGACACTCACTCTGCGGCCCACCGAGCCCTTTTAAGTGCCCCGGTCAGTGCCCATTGCTCTGAAAAATCCACTTAGTTAAGAACAATGTATTAAAAATTTGGTGTCAAGAAATCAAATATATCAATTTTGCTTTTTGTTGTCGATGCCATACGAGGGCAAATTAATATTCTTTTTTTTTTATTTGGAACTGTTACGGTAAGTGATAACATACAACAGTATAGTAGCAACAATTTTATGGATGGAACTAATTTTTAACTATCTTTCATATTTTGTAAGCGAAAAATATTCGAAGAAAATATATCGTTTCAAGACGATGGGGAGGTTGACCATTTTGTAGTGAAAAATAAACATGGATCATTAATTGTTTGATTTGTCACGAAAGTGTTGTATTTAAAAAAATACCAATGGACAAGAATCACACATTCAATGACACTTTTTCTTGAAGATCTCTTTCAAAAAGGGGATAAATAGGCCTGTTATGATTATATTGTTTCAAGAGGACTATTTTGCAGTGAAAAACAAACACGAAGGGATCAATAAATTGCTTGATTTGTCAAGAAAGATCGGTATTTAAAAATTACCAATAAACAGGAACCATTCAAAAACATTTTTCCTTGAAGATCTCTTTCAAGAGGTAATAAATAGGCTTTTATGAATAATCTTTACAACAGCAACAAAGTGTTTTGTCAGTGTAATATCACAGTGGTAACAGAGGCATTTCCTATGAAGTTTATTATATTATTGGTAATCATATGAAACCGTTTACTGATGCAGAGATTGTGAACGAGTGTTTCATAAAGGCTTCTAATCCCGGACATCCCCCCTGAAAAATTTTGTGTGCGCTACTGTTACCAATTATATAATTAACTTCATATAATATCTGTGTTCCCCCGCTGTGATATTACCACTGTCAAAACACTTCGTTGTTGTTGCAAATATTATTCAAGAATTCCTATTTATTACCTCTTGAAAGAGATCTTCGAGGAAAAGTGTCATTGAATGATTCCTGTTTATTGTGTTTTTTAAATACATCACTTTCGTGACAAATCAAACAATTACTGATCTATATTTGTTTTACACCACAAAATAGTCAACCTCCCAATCGTCTTGAAATGATATATTTTCTTCGAATATTTTTCGCTTGCAAGATATGAAATATAGTTAAAAATTAGTTCCATCCATAAATTTGTCGCTACTCCACTGTTGTCTGTTATCTCTAACCGTAACCGTTACAAATAAAAAAAAGAATATCAATTCGCCCTCGTATGGCATCGACAACAAAAAGCAAAATTGATATATTTGATTTCTTGACACCAAATTTTTAATACATTGTTCTTAACTAAGTGGATTTTTCAGAGCAATGGGCACTGACCGGGGCACTTAAAAAGGCTCGGTGGGCAGTAGGCTGAGTATTGCTGAGCTATATTGTGTGTCCATTTTATTTATTTAAAAAAATACATTTAGAAATAAAACATCGAAGCTTGTTTTTTCCTTGTATAAGGTATTACTTGTTACGGCTTGCTGAAAATATTTTTATAAGGATTTTCTATTATTGTTTGTATATTCTTAACATTCTTCGTGCTAACGATGCATTAGGTCTTATAAGGAAAATAGGAATTTAGGAAATTAGAATTTCGAAAATTGATACCTATTTTTCTTCAGAAAGAAACCATGAATAAATTTTTCAAAAACGTATTGAAAATAATTAGATCTAAAAATACATTTCAAGTTCTTCACTGAGTTATCTAATGCACTGAGGTATCACTTGCAAAACAGATCAAATCGTGATTTATTTCCCTCAACCGACACTTTCAACGAATAATGTTCGAAAAGTTTGTTACTCTCAAGATTCTTTTAAACCTCTTTGCTCCAGGCATGATACTCCGTAACCATAACAACCATCTAACTTGATAGGGAAAAAAGGGGAGGGAGAAAAAAAACCTAAAGTGAAAAGAATTCGAAAAGCCGAGATTTCCAACCCCCCTTTACCCCCCAGAAAATAACAACAGGAAGAATCACTTCCTCTTTTTCTATTTGGAATTTAATCCGTCTTTTCACTTTCGTTTGATGATCGGTGAAAGCTCAAACAGCAATCAATCTCAATATCGAAAGCTAAAAGAATGCAAGAATACAAATCTCCGAGGAGGACATCCAACAAAGAAGATGGCAGCGATGTGCAATATAAAACTTTTTTGATGGAAAAAAAGAATTTTCTTTTATCTTTTAGTGTTGTAAGAGGTCGCGTGAAAGTTCTATTACATGTATGCTGTTTACTGCCTTCGTGTTTCAACACACAGGGGAAATGATGCTAGTGCTAAGGTTTTAAACAAGAAGATGTAAGATACAATGTGGAGTTCGTGTTTGTAATATGTAACATTTTATTTAGGGCTATTCTTTGGAGTCGAGTAAATCTACGCAAATTAGTTCTTTTTATTCAGAAAGTTTCATTGTATGCAGTTATACAACTTAAATTAATATATACTTAAAGTTTTAATTCGATATACAGTGGGTGATCGGTTAAGGAACATAATCCGTGCCAAGACTATGTTCGCTATCCAAATTGTTCGTTAACCGATCATCGATTCACCATAGACTTCTATGTGAAATCGATTAATTCATTCTGAAGACCCTAAAAATTAAATTTTAAAAAATGTATAATTTCTTAGTAAGTTTTTTAAAAAATAATACATACATATAGTCTCGCATATTAATCAGTCCTTTTCATTTTTTGCTTATGGGGCGTTGAAGAACATGTCCAATGTCGATTGTTTTTCTCTATTTTTCAGGATTTTCCGGAAGTAATAATTATTATTTTTGTTGTAAAGATCCCCAACCCTACTGACATCAACTTGGTTTAGGTGCCATTTTAAGACCGTTGCTCTGACATCCGCCCACTTTTTCAAAAGATCTTTAATGGCAGATGTCGGCATTGGTCCTCTTTCGTCTTCCTCTTGTTCAGAAGGAGACACATTTCGCTGTGTTGCTTGGTATTCTTCATTCAAAATTTCTTGGAGTTCTTCTGTCGTCAGTTCATCTTCATGTCCCATTATGAGCTCTTCTATGTCATCCTCGTTCCCCTCCAATTCCAGATCTCTAGCAATTGTCGAAATTTCATCCATAATTTCAGGGGTGTATCCGTGATCAGCTCCGAGTATGTGCGTTCGTTCTCTAAACACAAAAAAATCTTTCTTGGAAATGTTCGTTATCCAAACACAAAAATCTTTCGTGAAAGTGTTCGTTAACTGATTTGTTCATTAATCGATCTGTTCGTTAACCAATCACCCACAGTACGATTTAACGAATTTATCTAGACTGAACATTTTATTAGTTAAATCAGAGTTATTCGTAATATAAGGGTCCAAAAAATTTATAACTTATATTTTAGAAATTCTATAATAAGCAACACACAAAGAATATCCGAAGAAAGAAATCACACACTTATTATTTAGCAGCTAAAACTACTGGTATCATTGGATGAAATAAGAAAAGAATTTCCTGTCATATTCTAAACTCACGTGATAGTTTACACCTATGACTGATATGCACCTGTAAAATCTAATAATGAGCTGCACCATTTTCAGTCAAAATATTTCTGGTTAGAAAAGTCTTTTTTCTGTTCTATTCGGGTTTCTATTAATCTTCTTGGGTAAAATACTCTTTTTAACAGTGATTTTAGTTGAAACTTCTTTCCGTACAGATTACTTGATTTCATGTAAATGCAAGCTTCTATTTAAGTGTTAGTCGTGGAGTAGGCTGTGATGAATTAAAATTGATTCTAAGAGGAAAGCATAGTGGTCACACTTCGTATTAATAATTCCAAAAGGAAGGGAAAAGGGAAAGTGAAGCGAGGGATGGCAGACGATTAAGCAAATTTTGCAGCAAGAGCGTTCAGAAGAATAGATAAGTAATTATATTTATGTAGTAAGATTAATAAGTTTGATGGTTCCTCGGGGTTTAGTTATTAGTGTGCATTCTTAGTAATACTCATAAAGTCTTATAAGTGTTAAAGGCTAATTAAAAGAGTTTATTTAACTTGAGAAATGCCTGTTTCTTACTCAAACCCTCGCACACCCACGATAGAAGGATCCCGACAATTTGAAAAGAGATCCAATGTTTTCTAATTCAAACTAATACAAAAAATTTTAAGCTGTTTAAATAATTCGTTGATTCGGGGGAGGAGATGCCATCGTTTTAATCGGAGGAAAAGAAAAAATTCGTTAAATAGATGTTCAGTAATCACCTGAATGTACTTTTTATCTAAATCATAATTAAGGAATTCCCTCTTTCGAAACGGAAGACTCATTTAATTTTGCATTAAATAATTAAAACGTATATTTTAAATATTTACTTGTGATTCCTTGATAAAAATGTTACACCTAGAATGTTTTGACAAAATTATTCACAATTGCTTGAGTGAGTAAGAGGGAGAGTTACATTTGCGTCGCGTTACAAAGCTACACGAAAGCGATTGGCGAGAAACCACTTAATTTTGAACCTCGGTCAAGTGACGAGAACACCACCTGAGTAGTCATCATCTCTCAAAACTACCACACTACACCAACAAGAGGACTTTGAGTGGACAGATTTTAAGGGCATCAGCCCCTCTACACGACGAACTCGAGACACGAATTCGTGACCGTGATTCTTAGAACAGGAAGATCTTAATAGCTTACAAGTGCCGTGCTGAGTGTGATTGAAACTTTTCCCTATAGCCACTTAAATAATTCCTTAAAATAATTAATAATTCTTTTTATTTGGGCTCGTGATTATAACATTTCTATTATATTTTCCCTGTTTTACTATAATTTTAAATGTAGAAAGGGATCTTGATTACTTAGGGCTTGAGCGGAGTGAATGTTCGAATTTTTTTCTTGTATCCACAATTTTCAGTTGCCATTTTAGCTTTATAAAACTAAAACATTTCAATTAATAAAATCATTACGTTTTTATGTAATGTATAGCACTTTATAAGAAAGACTCATAATAATTTGAGAACCTTTATTTATAAATTAAACCTTTTATTACAATAAAAAATAAAAATATTTAAGAACAGCCAGAAAAAAAATGTACGAAATACATCAAAGTGAACAAAATGAGTAAATAGATAATTTGTGTATATTCTTTTCATTCCAGTTCTAATAAAGATCGCTGTGTTCCCATAAAATTGCAATTTTTATAATA
This sequence comes from Trichonephila clavipes, assembly GCA_019973935.1. Lineage (NCBI taxonomy): Eukaryota > Metazoa > Arthropoda > Arachnida > Araneae > Nephilidae > Trichonephila > Trichonephila clavipes. Next base: position 969,255 of record BMAU01019951.1, on the reverse strand, counting down.
TTTATAAGTGAAAAGTAAAACTGTGAAGACTCAATCAATTATAAACTAGGAAATGTCATGTATGCTTGGTCTAAAGATATTGTCACGAAATTTGTCTAATTAATACTTAAAATAGTGTAAATAATTTATATCTGGATGTATATTGAATTAACATTACTTTTTGTTGCATTTGTTTTATGTTAAAATTTAATATTCGCAAGCAACGTCGTTCTCTGCATTATAAAGGCAATTCAATGAAAACTTGGCGAAATGTTGGCGATAAAGGAAAGTTGGCATCATTTTTGGCGACAATGTTGGGGATTATTTTGACTATCATATGAATGTTTCTAGAAATTACTGGAGAAATTTATTAATATCACGAGCTATGACATAAGTGGATCTTTCGAGAAAGATCCGCGAAAACTATAAATAGGAAACACTCGCTGGAGATAAGTTATTTTGAATGTTGAAGAGTCGACTAGTGATTAGTTACTAATCGAGAGAGTGCTTGCGAATATTCTTAATCATTACGTATTTGTATTTTTAAACACTGATAGTTGTGTCTGAGCACTGTAGAAGGTGTGTAAGCCTTATGGGATTTATTAAGAAAATTTTAGTGCTGCATCCTGTATTTCAAGGATTGTTTTTCTGAAATAAATTTTCATCTTTTCCTTCCCATCTTACTCTTTGAGACTGATAGCATAAAATTCTCGAGCCCCAATCTACGTAACAATATAAATGATATTCTGGAACCACGTTGTATGTTCAGAAATATAGTTATATCACACAATTAAACTTTCTTTAAATAAACAAGAATTTTCGTAGACACATTTATCTGGTATTGATTCTCATTAATACATATTCAATCCATTAAATGTCATGGGAATCTGAAAAAATATATATATTATTATTTTCAAAATTACACCGAACAAAGTTAACGCATTTTGTAATAAATGCTTCTCAAATATGTGTGTTATCAGTATTTTATGATTTATGTCTATAGTTTCAGTTAGGCAATAAAGAAATCTGTGAAATTGAATAGCAGTTTTTTCAGAAAAAATATACACACGCACTTTCGTAAAAGTTTTCTTTTCTACCATTCGTAAGATGATATTATATAAGAAAAATTAATGAAAAAAAGAAAAATACATTTTTGGACCTCATATTTTTTTTTTTTTTTAATTTTCTGAATACACGCAGATATTTAAGTACTATTCTTATGGAATGCATATACGTAGAAGAATTCAAAAGTTTTGGACTGTGTCTAAAACTTTAAAAATATTACCAAAGAAATTGCTGAAACACATAATTCTTCGAAATTAGACCCGTTTGTCATCTTCGACACTTTCCCTGCCTTCTCTGAAAGGTCGATGCCACAAAAAAGCTTGAGTTCGGGCTAATGTATCACAGCCTTACGCGCGCTTCAAAATTTAGCTAGCCTTCGTTGCACTTTTTTCCCAAACGAACCTTAAAGTTGATATTCATTGTCTGCTCAACAAATGCAATTTCTTTCAATTGCCTACTACTGAATACGACGCCCTGGCGAGCCAACGACAATGTAATCTGAGACAAACTTTTTTCAAAAAAGGGGAAGAACGCAGCAACACAGAAATATTATCGTAGTCGCTCTACTGCAAAAATTTTCTACTTTATAGGCTCAGTCCGGAAACTTTTGAATCCTACCTTGTATATTATCTTGTTTCTTTATTATTAAAAAAGACTGGAGTGTGATGGAAAAGAAGTGTTTAAGCTTCAATAAACGGAGAGTTTTCAGAAGAATCTACTATTTAAAATGGGACTGACTTTTCCCTTTTTTTTTTTTTTTTTTTTTTGTTAATGATTGACATTACCACGTGTCGCCAGACATTGGATACAAGACAATTTGCCTTTTACATCTTATCAGTGAGAATCTTTGTGGTTCAAAAAGTAAAGAAAATGGGGAACTTTTATTTCTCTTTGGTGGTCTGAAAACAAAGGAGATTGGTCAAATGATTTATGTCCATCAGTTTGGAGGGTCACGTGGTGTTCATAAATCAGTCAAGGGGTGAACGAACTCTGGTAAATTTCCGAGACGTTCCCTATCTTTTAAGTGACTATTCATTTCAGTTGAAATATCAACCACTCCCGTCTTGTATTGCATAATTAAGGTATGTATTAATTTTATATTTAAAGAAATTTAATAAATGATATTTTTAGATACATTTTAAGAATATGTTTCTAAAAAAATTTTAATTAGTGATAATTTAAGACCTAACACTGGGGAGTACAATAGAAATGTTGTTAGTATGAATACGACAGTAAATATTATGAAATGAATGAAGGTGAACCCCAATATAACGGAAACGAGATATAATAGAACACATGAAAGAATTTTTTTAATATTTATTCAAATAAGCATAGTAATACTAGAACTTAATTTCTCTGAAATATTAAATAACGAATTTTAATATCTCTCTCACTGTCTCAGTTACAGTTTACTTAATACTTTTCATTTAACTCGCAAAATGTTTTCTAAAAGCCACGTTTTTTTTTAACCAAAACAGTGCCTTTTTTAAAAGAATTCAATGCATTAATGTTGAATTATTAAATGTGACAAATTTAGGCACTGCATTTAAAAAAAACTGTAAATATAAGACTTTCTATTCTGTTTCCAAAAGAATTGTTACATTATTTTTCTTTTAAGTAATACAAGGCAAATAGTTAAATATGTCATTGCGGCTTGTCTCCTACAAAATAACTGTCAGGTTTTATGGAAACATAAATTTTGAAATGCTACCTATATTGTCTATTAGATAATAATGTAAAATGAAATATAATACAATACCATACTAAATTAAAAATTTCTATATTTATTAGATTTCTTGAAATTTGATTGCTTTTTTAAGGAAAAAAATATGTATAGTACCTCGCACGGTAACATTAATAGTGGGTCATTCTCCTTTTGACCCTTTACAGGGTCGTGTGTAGTACTCCAGTCAACTTCATTACACTCATGTGCATAAATTAAGTATAATTCAGAATCAAACAGAAATTGAACTCTAAAATAAAAATTTCACCTGTAGAATTATCACACATATCTTGAAGAAGAATATGCAAATTACAGGAAACCACCAGATGGCGCAGATAGTACTTCACAATGACGAGAGTGTAAGAAAGGGGTATATAAGGAATGGTGGCAAAGAAGTAAAATTGTTCACAAGCGCTTTAAAAGCCTTTCAGTGCAATAACCGCATAATTATGACACAAAGGAAGCATTTGGATGATTTTTTTACGTGGTAGAATTATTGGACGACTGGAATGTGGACGTACCCAGCTGGAAGTATCCGAGGAACTTGGAATCGACCAGAGTGTCATCTCCAGGCTTTGACAACGATTCCAAGATGATGGTAATGTGAGTAGATGTTACAGCACAGGTCGCCCCGAGTTACAACGCCGAATGAAGACCGGTATTTGGCAGTTACTGCCAAAAGAAAAAGACGGAGTACAGCATCCGACCTGTCTCGTCAGCTCCCTTCAGCTACCGGTACGACAGTTTGAAGACAGACAGTGTACAGACGCATAGGGCACATTGGTCTATATGCTCGTAGGCCTGTCAGATGTGTTCCACTTACCGCAACTCACTGTCGCCTGCGATTAACCTGGAGTAGAGAGCATGCATTGTGGACACCACAACAGTGGTCTTGTGTGTTGTTTTCCGACGAGTCCAGGTATAGTTTGCAGTCTGATTCTCGCCGGACTTTAATATGGAGAGCGCCAGGTACCCGTTACCACCAAGAGAACACCATTGAACGACACCGTTACGGTGGTGCATGATGGCTCGTTTGGGGAGGAATTATTCTTGGTTCCAGAACGAACCTGCATGTTCAGAGTGTAATGATGACAGGCCACATCTAGCGGGATGTGTTTATGGAACAACATGTACGTTTGTTTCGGGGAGCCATGGGTGCTGAATTTCTGTTTATGGATGATAACGCCCGTTCTCACCGTGCAAACATTGTACACGAATGCCTTCAATCGGAGGATTTCACCCGTATGGATTGGCCAGCATACTCACCAGATTTGAATCCAATAGAGCATGTGTAGGATATGCTTGGCCGACGAATTGCAGCCCGTCAACTCCCTCCCACCTATCTACCGGAACTTCGGAGGGCATTGCTTGATGAGTGGTGTAATATTCCCCAAGATCAGATTGATAATTTGATACTCAGCATGCCTAGTCGTTGTAAGGTCTGTATTGCATCGTCCGGGAAACATACTCCGCATTAACCATCATACTAACCATGTTATACTGTTTTTTGTAAATAGGTGCTTTTTTGAAATTTGCTCCAGGGAGTAAAATTCACAATTTTTATTAATTATGTCAAACATATATCATCTTTTTGACTCTTTACCTTTTGTTTAATAAATAGAGTTTACAAATAAGTCAAATTTGTTTTGCTTCTGTCTCTTTCTTTACCTGAACTTCATTATCCTTAATTTATGGACATGAGTGTATTATTTAAATGTCGATGAAAAGGCATTTCCCATCTACGATTTGTGCTGCCAGCACTTCAACTGATTTCTGGATTTTCAATTTGTAAACTCAAAGAACACTCTGTAAATTTCCTGAGAATCCAGAAAACTCTTAAAGGAGGCTTACCATTGACTAAATTTGGTAACCATATTCTAGCTTTATAAAAAATATGAATACCTTGCTGTTCGTGCACCGCTAAAGCATATAACAAGAGAACAAGATACGTTTGTGCAGTTTGAAATGTCCCACTGTGTGTTGATAGCTATTTTCTAAAATTTTATGAAATGTGATATGTATAAATTCTTAAATACTTTGAGTGCAATGTACGCTGGTGTGCAAAAAATTAAGGAAGAAGTCGAAAATTTAGCGTATCAGCTGAACGAAGTGGCAGAGCGGACAGAAAGACCAATCAGGAGATTAAGTATGGTGATGTACGGTAGCACATGCGCAGATATGCAGGTAGACGTAATGGGGGAGTGTCTGAGTAGTATAAAGCATGTTGTCGGTGTAAGATCAGTATTTCTGGCAAAGAGATTGCACGCCGTATAGCAGTTAAAATCACACCGAGTTGCTGCCTCAGCGAGAAATGGTGAATAATCAATCTGTTAGACGACATCTGTATGCTTTTACCCGAGGTCGAATCATTGGGAAGTTGGAGGAAGGCCGCAGTGTGACAAGTGTGGCTGCAGAGTTCGGAATTGCTCACAGCATCGTTTCACGACTTTGGAGACAATTTCAAACTACAGGAACAGCCATCCGGGGGTTCAGTAGGGGTTGTCCACGAGGAACCACACCCACAGATGACCGGTACATTGTCTTACAGGCCAGAACAAACAGGCGGCAGACGGCGGGAGAAATCGCTAGACACACGACACAGGCGATTGGACGACCGATATCGCGTTTTACCGTGGCCAGAAGACTGCACGGTGGTGGTCTGTTTGCACGACGCCCTGTACGGTGTGTACCTTTAACGCCTGCCCATCGGAGAAGGCGTTCTCTGTGGTGCCGGGAACACCAGAATTGGAGAGACAATGAATGGGGACGAGTACTCTTTACAGATGAGAGCAGATTCAGTTTGAGTAGCGATTCTCATCACATACTCATCTGGAGAGAGCGGGGAAGCCGCAATCATCCCTCGAACATCATTGAAAGGGACAGGTATGGAGGTCGCGGTGTTCTCGTTTGGGGAGGCATCATGCTTGGTAGTCGTACAGACCTTCACATCTTCGACGCAGGTTCAGTCAACGGGACCCGTTATTGTAACGAGATTCTTCTTCCATATGAGCGTCTTTTTAGAGGCGCTATGGGTCTGAAGTTCCTTTTAATGGACGACAATGCACCATGTCATCGCACTGTAGCTGCCGAACAGCTCTTAGAGAGTGAGGATATTGAACATATGGATTGGCCGGCACGATCTCCGGATCTCAATACCATCGAGCATGTATGGGATTTTCTAGGCAGACGCTTGGCAGCTCGTACCTTACCACCAGTAACGATTCGGGAGCTTCGATTGGCGCTGCAAGACGAATGGGCAGCAATGCTTCAACAACTCATTGACACCCTCATTCTCAGCATGGGCAGACGCTGTGAAACCTGCCTAGCAGTCAGGGGAGATCATATCCCCTACTAAAGACCGGATGTTTCTTGCTGGACACCCATCACAGGGATGTTTCGGCCTTCAGTCGCATTGCGCTCACTGCTACTTTTTCAATCAAGCTTATTTTATCCCTCTGATTTCTCTTTTAGTAAGTGTTGCTTACATTACACATGTCCTTACGTATTGGGGATCTTACGGTATTAAATGTGTTGATTTGGAAAGCTTTTGTACAAAGTTATATTGAAAAAACCGTCTCGTCCTTAATTTTTGCACACCAGTGTATATCGTATTTGTAATTCCTTTTGAGGATTTTGGTATTTACAAATTATAGTTTCACATCATGTAATGCGATGTAAAAAGAAATGCAAAACGTCGGATGACATACAATTAAATAGCTTCCAGTGGGTGTTGGGAAACCCATTTATACCATTTAAAAGTGGTCTTCAAATCAAATTAAATTTAAATAATCAACCAAATGAATTCATTTTTATAAATCATTCACAATCCCGAAAATATTGCATTGAAAATATTGCGTTTTGCATTGAAACTATTACGAATGACTCATATCGAGGCATTATATAAAATTAAAAGTGTAAACAAGAAATGTAAAAAAAAATTTAAGTCAATTCCTACTTTGGTGAACAATGAAAAATTTTATTTTAGTTACTTTTTTTATTAAAAATAGTTACAATATATATATATATATATATATATATATATATATATATATATATATATATATATATATATATATGCAATACTGGTTCCTAAGGCAAGGAGTTTGTTATTGTACTACTGTGCCTATTTCTTCCTATTTAGTATAGTTATCTTAGGTTCTATAGCTATCTGTGATTTTATATATATTTTGGATTATATATATATTTACATATGACAGAATCACAATATGATGTTACAAAACAGAAAGGGAATTTCCTTGCAAATTTCCATTTTTCTTTCTAGTTACGGTATAGGATTATTTTTTGTTTGTTAATATTTATTCATTAATTAAATTTAATTAGTGAAAAAAATAGTATAGTAAAAAAGAATTCATCTTCTCAGAAATTAGGCCATGCCAGGTGGAATTCGATCCCTCGACCTTTAGATTAGAAGTCCAACGCTCTATCAATTGGGCTGCAGAGACACAGTGAACGATTTTCCTTTCTATACATGCTGCTTGACTATAATTTTTGTTTGTTACAAAAAATTCATTTTTTTAATTTAATTAATTCACTAATATTTGAAAAAACTGCATTAACATCAAGTGTCATCCCCTACTAGTATAGAAATATACCCCCTGAATAGAAAGTATTTTATTAACGAGTGAAAACGTAAACAATATATATAGGGAAAGAGTGAGCTAATAGTAAGAATTGAAAAACGGCCCTTTAAGTGGTTAAGTAAAATGTTACGACTTTGTGTCCTTTTCTTAAGCTTCTGGTAAATATGACTTCAAAAACTGTACCATGTTGTCAACAATACTACAAAGAAAGCTTCCCAACCAAAAGGAAGCAATAATAGAAATAAAAAAACATACACTACAAATATATTATTATTTATATTTATAAGGGTTAAATGTAGTAAAACAAATTTGTGATGAAATTCATATAAACGATACGCATAATGAAACTATCTACTAAAAAAAACGAAAATTCCACTAAAGAATGAAACAGAGAACACACAAAATAAAAGAAAGTATCTCTATGGTCAGCTCGCTTTGCGTCATTTAACTTTAACAAGAAAACCAAACAAAATACAAAATCAGTATATCCCCAAGTTAATCCACCATTTCATTCCGGCTCACTGGTGAAGTCATGTTGGAGCTTTTGGCACGGAACATCAATCTTGATGTCAAGGATTGATTCTGCACATAAAAAGTTACGCATGATAAAAGCAAGGGGGGAGTCATCAAATAAAGTTTTGCGAAGAGAGCAAAAATCACAATCAATAGAATAAGAGACGGAAAATATATTTTGATTCGGTGTATAAAGAATTGTTTTTCTTCTTTGCTGAAGAAGTAAACTGGGTTGAAGAAAGTTGTTAAGGAATAATTTAACGATCTTTTTCTTCGGTAATAAACAATTGAAAGATAAATAAAATGGGTGATGATAAATTTGTGTCGTCATAAAAGTTGGAGACAAGAAAAAGTTTGGTTTTTGGGAAAGGATAATAAGAAATTGTATTGCCGAATGATAGAGTTTTTGGAAGATTTGTATTTTCTAAGAATAACGGAAATTACTCAGAAGTTTTGAAATATTAAATACATATTCTACTATAACCTACTTAAAAATTCCCTAGCAAAAAAATAAGTGTTATTTTTAAAAATGTCGTATTTGAATTATGTTTATGTAAATTCACACATTATTATATTATAAATTATATAAATAATCTAACTATTATAAATAATCAGAGAGAGAGAGAGAGAGATCTTACTGCCTAAAACATTTATTTTTCATAAAAATAAACATTTTATTTTTATAAAATAATCTTTATTTTTTATAAAAATAAGAGTAGAATTATTTAATGCTTTTTTAAGGGTTAATAATAAAATTTATGTCACAAATATTGCAATTGATCAATAATTAAATTTATAATTGATAAATTAAAAGAAAGCCTTACTTTTTTTTATCAAATTCAAATAAATTATTACCACACAACTAATGAAATAATTTCTCAAAAATAAAAATAATAATTTAAGATTAATTTCAGCAATAGAAAAGCTTATTTAAAAACTGATTTAATTTTAATTAAAACATTTGTGTTAAAAGTACTTTGCTGAACTATTTACGTAAAATTATTAAATCGGATTAATTTTATTGTCACATCACATCCTCTTAAATCACTTTAAAACACAATAGATATCAAGCTACTCAAATGTTTGCAAAAAATTACTAGTTTAAACACTCGAGAGAGTTTTACAAAATTGAAATTAAAACGCTAATTTTCTTATTCTTTGAAAGTTTCTCATAAAACTAGAAACTAATTTTTTATAAAATTTGAGAAAAAAAATCAAAAGGTTTAAATTTTAATGTGGTCTTTGAACACATTCTGGTGGAAAATATTTATCCAAATAATTTTTGTCATAACAATGCATAAAGAATTACTTTAAAATTAAAATATTTTAACATAAGTTAATTAAATGTAAACTGGATTAAAATTTTTTTTTAATGAGTCGAGCAGAAATTCTTAATTCCAACTGAAAAATATTCTTCAGCTCGATACTACTGTGACAATTAAATATCTGGACCGGTATTAAAATTTAGCTTTATAGAAAACAATGTACAAAGACCTTTTAATCCCCCTCAACATATCTCCTTCCCTATCAATTCGAAGCTGCGTTCGAGTTTTCCACATTTCAATGCAGTGCTGCAGCTTATTAGGTGTTACTATATTCAGTAAAAACTCCCCTTTTTACCTTCACCTCTCCTATAAACTGAAATTGTGTTCCTATCAATGCATTTTTCCTTTTTAGAACAAGGTAGAAGTCGTATAGTGCTAGATCTGGTGAGTACGGTGGATGCTAGTAAGTGGATGCATAGTAAGGCGTTTGTCTGCCCAAACTGTTTTACAGAGAGCTCAATGTGCACCGTGGCTTTGTTTGTGTCAAAATCCATGCTCTGTTGCTCTACAGATCTTTCCTTTTCTTCCTCACTCTTTCTCTAAAATCTCTCAGGATCCCAATGTAGGACGGTTACTTTACCGTTTTATCCCGAGGTGCCCATTTAATCCTGATGCCATTAATATCTAACAAAAACTATTAACATGACCGGTTCTTGACGTCACAGATCGACACGAACGTTTACATCCTCAGCAACATCCCGATGTTGCGAAAATCATTTGTGCCATTCGAAAAACTGACTATGTGTCGTGCAGTTATCTACAACCACTCCTTTAACAACTTAAAACATTCAATTGAATTTTTTTATTTTCACGATGATTTTTTTTTTTTTTTCAAATTTATGTGCAAGTCGATTTTTATGTTTATGATCGCAGCACTTCGACACACAACCACATCTTTCCCAAACAAGGATAAAAAAGCAAACTGAGCAAGATACAGGAATGGAAAAATGTTCCGCTAGAGTGCTGGAAATATCAAGGTCAACTATATTTTATTCACATTCCTTCACACCAAATCTAACGGCTAGGGCAGAGAGGGTGAACCAAAGGCACGCTTGCCACTGATGGCACGTGACACAATATTTTGGGCACTACACCGTTCAAAATAACAAAGTTCACTAGGAAGTATTACGAACAAACGCGAGTCATTGGTCGCGGGGTGACGGGGATTTGAAAATCCAGACACATTAAACTATTTGAAGAAGCTGGTTTACGCCATTTTAACCATATTTTCATCTACCTATGCTTGTGAATCATTATTTTCAGAGATGAATAACACTAAAGATTCCCTAAGAAACCGTTTGACAGATGACTCTGATTCAGCATGCATTCTGCTAAAAGTAGCATCTTACAATCCTAATATAAGTTATTTGTTAATTTAAGGTATTCGCCCGTGGGTAATGCCTTACTTCTAAGTTATCTTCGTGACCTAGGGGTGTAGCATTGAATGGAGAACCAAGCGTTTCCATGATCTTAATATATCTTTATTAAGATCTTAACTTAAACACTATACAAAGATAATAGTTATATTGGGTGTTTTTCTTAGAAGTATAGAACTTTAAATTGCAATAAAACAACGATGTATTATTCAATTGACATGAATTTTTTTTTATTCGAAAGATAATCTTGTGGCATTACATTTTAAATATGATCAAGCAAGGCGTAGATTCGTCGAATGGGCCCAAAACGAGATTGCCGTTGTTCCCGATTTTCATAAGCGAATTTTGTTTAGCGATGAAGCGCACTTCTGGTTGAATGGCTACGTCAACAAACAAAACTGCGGCATTTGGAGTGAAGCTAATCCACAAGTGTATGTCGAAACACCGTTACATCCAGAAAAAAGTGACTGTTTGGTGCCCTTTATGGGCTGGTGGAATCATTGGTCTCTACTTCTTCAAAAACGATGAAGACCACAACGTTACAGTCAATGGTGATCGGTATAGAGCCATGATTACTAACTTTTTCATTCCTGAATTGAACAATCATGATGTCCAGGAGCTGTGGTTCCAACAAGACGGCGCAACATGTCACACAGATCGAGCCACAATCGATTTATTGAAAGACATGTTTGGTGACCGCCTAATTTCACGTTTTGAACCTGTGAATTGGCCTCCAAGATCTTGTGATTTAACACCGCTAGACTATTTTCTGTGGGGCTATGTAAAGTCATTGGTCTATGCGGATAAGCCACAAACGCTTGACCATTTGGAAGACAACATTCGCCGTGTTATTGCCGATATACGGCCACAAATGTTGGAAAAAGTCATCCAAAATTGGACGTCCAGATTGGACTACATCCGATCCAGCCGTGGCAATCCTATGCCAGAAATCATATTTAAAATGTAATGCCACAAGATTATCTTTCGAATAAAAAAAATTCATGTCAATCGAATAATACATCGTTGTTTTATTGCAATTTAAAGTTCTATACCTCTAAAAAAACACCCTTTATTTAAACTTAGAGAATCTGAAGTGAGAAAACACACACTATGTATTACTAAATAAGCGCGACTTTAATCACTATATTCCCCCCTATTCCCAATCTTAACTTATACACAGTTCATAATAGGTAACATAATTATCCTACCTTAATCTCTTGGTTAATAACAATCCTCTCCGATCCTAAATATCTTTTCTTGATCTCGCTTAGAATAGTATCCACCTTGACTTGATCGTTCTGTCACTGATAGCTCCACACTAGAATAACAGCTTACTTCTCTGACTTCAGTTTACGCGCTTAAACTCAGACTAACATAATCACTTCCCAAAAGGTCATACGCTTACGTTAAACTGCCGCTATTTAAAAGGTTCCTAATTTGTAACTCACGCTTCGCTTCTGGATTTGGTTGGAAAGAATTTGCCTTTTTCGGTCGCAAAGAACCCAGGAGGAGATTTTAGTGGAAAACGCGATGAGCCCGTCACAAACTAATCTGCAGCAACAGAAGTCACACTAATGTTACTTTAATTTCAATTCTACGTTTTACTAAAAAATTTACTACTATACAGTGCAAAATGTATTTTTCGCAGTAAATAAAGATGTTTGAGTTGTTAGTGTTTAGTTTTATTATTTACCCAATTATTATTTGAAGGCACGTCTATACTTCATTGAACATTTCTCTCTTTAGAAAAAATGGTGCATTGATCCATATAGGTTCAACACCCTGGGCTAGGGCATGCGTGGTCTGGGAATTTAATAGTCACACCTTGTACATTTTTGTATTAAAATAAGAGTCCTAAAAAAGAAGGTTTCTATGAAAGTTTTAATGATTTTAAAATAAATATTTGCCGTTATTAATTTCTCAGAAGCCATGTGAGTTCCTTACGTCAAAGATAAATATAGATACTAAAAAGGAATTAACGTGAAACATGAGATTCTGAAATAGAAGGGTAATCAGAAATAATAAAAGACTACCCATGGAATTAAAGTGAGCTATTATTTTATTTATGAACCTTAATTATCAGTTATAATTCAAGAGACAACAGAAAGGAATTAAATTTTTTAAAAGTACAAAATAGAATGTTCATATTTCTCTCGAAATTCTGATTAAAAGATTTCAGAGTAACATGAATAATTCATTAATCTCTTTTTAAAACAAAATACTTTGGGCGAGGGATTGAAACAAAGGGAAAATTATTTTTAACGCCGTGTTTGAAATTATTCAAATAATTCTTCATTTTAAGAACTTTTGAACTACGCTTTATTCACAGTTTCTTGAAAGTATCAAACATAAAATGTTCTACATTATTCTAAAAACAAGGATTCTAGTTTGTAAAATGATTGCCAGAGAAGAAATAACTTTCTATAATACATGTTTTTGATACTCAACCTTAGTATATAATTTGAATTGTATTATTGAAAATATTTTAATGCTTTTAGTGTTTAAATCAAATTTAGTTGGGCATTTATTTACTTAGATATAATACATTTTACATTTATGTATTTTTCTGAATATTAATGTAATGGTTTAAATAATAATTAAAATAATTCAAAATAATGAAACACTTTGTTAAAAAAAAACATTGTATCATTATGTTTAATATTTTGAAATTTTCCTCCTCCTTAGAAAAGGCTTTATTTTAATAGTAGCTCTTCTAAGTTTACACAAACGAAATTTGATTAGCTTGGTTAGAAATTGGAAACCCAATGTGTGCTTAATTTTTATTGCAATGCATTCAATTGCGTAATTTTAATCAACATATTTCAATACACAGGGTGATTCACAACTAGACCGACAAATTTGCAGGGTGTGTAAGACTTACAAAGATGACACGTAATCACATTGGAATGCAGGGTCGTAAATATCATAGCTGTGAGCTGTGGTGCGAAGATGAGGAGGAAAAGAACAGGAACAACAACAGACAATAATGGTAAGAAAACATTTTGTTAAACGGTTATACTGCATCAAGTGTTCGAAATTACGACCAGAAGTTATCTGGCAAGTCTGGTGTTCGAAATTACGACCAGAAGTTATCTGGCAAGTCTGGCAGCGACACTGCATGGAATTCTTGATGTTCTTGAAGATTCCTCCAGACAGTCTTGCGGTAGATGGTACTGAAGGAAGGTTTCGTGAACACCGATCCTAGTTGAAGACTCATTTACGATCCCTTTCTCGAAAAGTAGAATGAGCTCGTATTAAAAAGAACTTAGTCAATATGTTGATAGAGTATAGAGATGAAGAATGTGACGGACACGCTCCTCTGCACAAGGAACGTTACCCGAACAGGCAGGCTCCACATCACACGACCGTCGCAAGTGTGATGAGAAGCTTGCGCGAGATTGGTTCTTTTTGGTGTACGAGTTCCTTCTGATGAAGACCTCGTCGCTCGAATATCTGTAGCTGCTGGGAGGATACTTGGCAGGTGAGGAATCTTCCAGAACAAAATGACTTCCATGTAACGTCACTGTCAGGCCTTTAAGATGACTTCTGGTCATAATTTCAAAAACACCTGTTGTTGTACAACCTTTCAATAGAATGTTTTCTGTCCCGTCAATGTGTTGTTGTTTCTGTTCTTTTTCTCTGCTTCTTTGCACCTCAGCTCGCAACTACGGTATTTGCAACCATGCATTCCTATGTGATCCAGAATCATCTCTGCCTCTTCACAGTTGTAAATATATTTAAAATTCCGATGTATAATTATAAGTCTATTGAAAGATATGTTTGTTGTTTCCATTTTCAAGTCCATCATGTCATGAGATATATATTATACATATTCCTTAGGGCATTTCTTTTGGAATACTATATATATTCTTCATATTCTCTTCTAACATGTTCATAAAGAACAAAATTTTTGGTTCATGGTTTAAGAAATCATATAATTATGGCAGTGAGAATAAAGTTTTTAATATGTGAGAAAAAAGAAATATACAAATTGTTAAATATTTTAATTTTTATATTTTATTTTTCAATATACTAACGTATATGCTCAGTTAAAACTCACTTTCTGATGTAGTGAATCCGTTATATTTTGTTTGAGTGTATAATATTTGGTTATAGTTTTATTTTAATTCCACTGATTTGAATCTTATAGAATTTTCAGTGATTGTGAAACTCTTTACCTATTTTCTGCCTGATTAATTTCAGAAGTTTTGTTATATGATTTTTTTTCTATTACAGACACTTGTAATGAATAGATAAATATTCATCTATAATAAATAATTATTTTTCAACTCGTTCAAACATATTGCTAATGTTCTTTTTTTTACAAGAATCATTACGCAACGTTACAAAATGTATACTTAAAATTAGTAGTATATTTAGAAAATATTGTTGACTTATATAAGATTGAAAACTGGATAATTGTTTCAAAGAAAGTAATTTAAATCTCTTTAAAGGTTCTGCCTAAAATTTGCAACCAATTGTACGATAACTATTGGTACCGAACCAATAGTTGCTTTCTCCAACTAAAGCAGAAGGCAAAGAGAGAATTCAATCCCTAGTAGCAGCTATTTTGGCCTACGGCTGGCATTAATTTTCCTCGTGAGAATAATTCCTCTTCAACTGCAACAATGATGTCGCTACAGATAATTATTTGCATTTCGATCCCGTCTGGAATTTCACCGCATTCCTCTTAAAAGCTTGTGATAAGTCATCATGCAATCTGCACATTACCAAGTGACAATAGTCTACACGTTTATGTGTGACTGGGAGAATAATTTAAATGTGCATCTGAATAAGTGACGACGAGTAGCGTGAGGATTATGCAGTAAGTTGCTAAGCTGTCCGTGTCATTTGAGTGTTATTGATAAGCAGATTTTCTGTAGACGTTCAAATCAGTAGTGAAAGGTCAATAATGCCTTAAAGGTTATGTGCTTAATACAGATTAAATGTTATATAGCCTTAAAGAACTGTATTTTAACAGGTTCTGGACCTTTTATTTTTAATATCATCCACAAGGACTGAAATATTTAGTGTTATGCTTGATATTGGAAAGTTAGTGCCATTTTTAGAAAAGTATATATATATGTAACGTTTGGCCGATGTTGGTTTATTTGGATTGTTGGCATATCTGATTTCAGGAAAACATCTTCAGAATTAATTTTCAACTTGTTTATTTACACACACATAACGTAGATGGATAATCACACTTGTATTTCACAGTTATTTCTTAAGGACACGAAAACAGACACAAGCGACATAGCTAAAAGCAAGCAGCGACGATTATATGGTTAAGGCAAACAGACAAAGATAATTATCACAAAAGATTTTCGCTTTTTATACTGGCAGTGAAGACCGCGTGACTATTTTTTAACAAGAGCTTTGATTGGTTAAAATGGGTGGGACAGAGATTTCTGAGGTTATAATACTAATTGATTACGGTTAAGTTTAGGGCGTTAGTTTTGACCCTAAGAATTAAAAGCTTATTTAAATATTACTAAAAAGAGTTAATTAAAAGGATACTAGAGGGAATTATTACATATATATGTATATTTGTATATATAAAGGGTGTTTTTTTAGAGGTATAGAACTTCAAATTGCAATAAAACAGCGATGTATTATTCGGTTGACATGAATTTTTTTTATTCGAAAGATAATCTTGTGGCATTACATTTTAAATATGATTTCTGGCATATGACTGCCACGGCTGGCTCGGATGTAGTCCAATCTGGACGTCCAATTTTGGATGACTTTTTCCAACATTTGTGGCCGTATATCGGCAATAACACGGCCAATGTTGTCTTCCAAATGGTCAAGCGTTTGTGGCTTATCAGCATAGACCAATGACTTCACATAGCCCCACAGAAAATAGTCTAGCGGTGTTAAATCACAAGATCTTGGAGGCCAATTCACAGGTCTAAAACGTGAAATTAGGCTGTCACCAAACGTGTCTTTCAATAAATCGATTGTGGCACGAGCTGTGTGACATGTTAGGCCGTCTTGTTGGAACCACAGCTCCTGGACATCATGATTGTTCAATTCAGGAATGAAAAGTTAGTAATCATGGCTCTATAGCGATCACCATTGACTGTAACGTTGTGGCCTTCACCGTTTTTGAAGAAGTACGGACCAATGATTCCACCAGCCCATAAAGCGTACCAAACAGTCAGTTTTCTGGATGTAACGGTGTTTCGACATACACTTGTGGATTAGCTTCACTCCAAATGCGGCAGTTTTGTTTGTTGACGCAGCCATTCAACCAAAAGTGCGCTTCATCGCTAAACAAAATTCGCTTATGAAAATCGGGAACAACGGCAATCTCGTTTTGAGCCCATTCGACGAATCTACGCCTTGCTTGATGATCGTTTTGATGAATTGCCAAACCAAACTGAGAATAAATCACTTGACAGCTGTTAAATCGGTCGCCATCTTGGAAAGTAATGCCAACTTAAACTTCTATACCTGGAAAAAAACACTCTTTATATATATATATATATATATATATATATATATATATATATATATATATATATATATATATATATACATATACAAACATACATATATATATATATACACTGGTGTGCAAAAATTAAGGACGAAGTCGAAAAATTAGCATATCAGCTGAACGAAGAGGCAGAGCGGACAGAAAGACCAATCAGGAGATTAAGTAAGGAGATGTACGGTAGCACATGCGCAGATATGCAGGTAGACGTAATGGGGGAGTGTCTGAGTATATATAAAGCATGTTGTCGGTGTAAGATCAGTATTTCTGGCAAAGAGATTGCACGCCGTATAGCAGTTAAAATCACACCGAGTTGCTGCCTCAGCAAGAAATGGCGAATAATCAATCTGTTAGACGACATCTGGCTGCTTTTACCCGAGGTCGAATCATTGGGAAGTTGGAGGAAGGCCGCAGTGTGACATGTGTGGCTGCAGAGTTCGGAATTGCTCAAAGCATCGTTTCACGACTTTGGAGACAATTTCAAACTACAGGAACAGCTATCCGGGGGTTCAGTAGTGGTCGTCTACGAGGAACCACACCCGCAGATGACCGGTACATTGTCTTACAGGCCAGAACAAACAGGCGGCAGACAGCGGGAGAAATCGCTACACACGACACAGGCGACTGGACGACCGATATCGCGTTTTACGGTGGCCAGAAGACTGCACGGTGGTGGTCTGTTTGCACGACGCCCTGTACGGTGTGTACCTTTAACGCCTGCCCATCGGAGAAGGCGTTCTCTGTGGTGCCGGGAACACCAGAATTGGAGAGACAATGAATGGGGACGAGTACTCTTTACAGATGAGAGCAGATTCAGTTTGAGTAGCGATTCTCATCGCATACTCATCTGGAGAGAGCGGGGAAGCCGCAATCATCCCTCGAACATCATTGAAAGGGACAGGTATGGAGGTCGCTGTGTTCTTGTTTGGGGAGGCATCATGCTTGGTAGTTGTACAGACCTTCACATCTTCGACGCAGGTTCAGTCAACGGGACCCGTTATTGTAACGAGATTCTTCTTCCATATGTTCGTCTTTTTAGAGGCGTTATGGGTCTGCAGTTCCTTTTCATGGACGACAATGCACCATGTCATCGCACAGTAGCTGCCGAACAGCTCTTAGAGAGTGAGGATATTGAACGTATGGATTGGCCAGCACGATCTCCGGATCTCAGTCCCATCGAGCATGTATGGGATTTTCTAGGCAGACGCTTGGCAGCTCGTACTTTACCACCAGTAACGATTCGGGAGCTTCGATTGGCGCTGCAAGACGAATGGGCAGCAATGCCTCAACAACTCATTGACACCCTCATTCTCAGCATGGACAGACGCTGTGAAACCTGCCTAGCAGTCAGGGGAGATCATATCCCCTACTAAAGACTGGATGTTTCTTGCTGGACACCCATCACAGGGATGTTTCGGCCTTCAGTCGCATTGCGCTCCATGCTACTTTTTCAATCAAGCTTCTTTTTATCCCTCTGATCTCTCTTTTAGTAAGTGTTGCTTACATTACACATGTCCTTACGTATTGGAGATCTTACGGTATTAAATGTGTTGATTTGGAAAGCTTTTGTACAAAGTTATATTGAAAAAACCGTTTCGCCCTTAATTTTTGCACACCAGTGTGTATATATATATATATATATATATATATATATATATATATATATATATATATATATATATAATGGCGAATAGTTTTATTTTTCAAGAATAATAATTTAATTTTAACTTTTTAATTTAAAGTATAATGGTTTAATTTTAACTTTTTAATTTTTTTAAAAAAATTTTTTTTCTGAAATTTTAAAATTTTCCAATTAAATTACCAAGTTGCAATAGGGGGAAGGTTGGCGCCATCAAACTAGTTTAACCCCACTTATCGGTCCTAAGTCCGAGATTGCACTTGGATATTTTATAAATTTTTATTTTATTTTATAATTTTTTAATTTTGTTTGAAAATGATGGAACATTATCTTTTATATTCGCCATTGATATTCTGAAGTGTTTTGGTATTTTGGGATTCATATATTTCAATTTTTAAATTGATAATTGTGATTGTTTTTATATATTTAAATATATATATATATATATCGAAGTAAAAAGCTGAATAAAAAGCATATACTAAATGTAAGAGCTTGAAGCCAGGTGTTAAGCATTCCCTAACGAATTCTCATTGTAACCATCATATAGAGTTTGAACGCCTATGTAAGTAGAAACTTTGTTTCTTTGTTGACTCTCTGTACTTCCGAATTTAGCTCTTCATGCTCTGAAGGTGTCCAGAGCTTATAATACTGGTTAAAATAAATCTGTTAAGTTCTTTGTTAAGAACTGATCTCCACTATTGATGCTTCATATTCAATGTTTGTCTATGATACATTACGCCAGGGACGTCTTAAGACAAGAGCCAACTAGAATCGGGACCAGGTCTTTGGTTGGATGGGGACCTCGTCTCGTTATTGACTCGGCTTATTTAAAATCGTAACTGGAAATAATCATCAGATGTTAATACCAGACATGTTCTTCAAAAAACTGAAAATTTTTAACTATATGCCATCAGGTAACTTTGGCAAATCTGTATTATGAGGAGTGACAGTTAAATAATCGGACTCGTGTGAAAAATGTTCTTTATTGAAAAAAAATTTACAAATATAACTTTTAATCCCCTTGAATATACTCCTCTTCCCTATCAATATATAGCTGCATGCAAGACATTCCATTTCCACTCATCCACACGAAAGCTAACGGTTGGGTCATGCGTTGTCCGGGAATTTAAATGTTCTACGTACGTGTCTTGGTTTAGGCCTATTACCATATTACCATTACTCATTGTCGAAAGGTGGCAAGTTGAGTTGGTTTCTATTATAAGTCTGTGAGACTGAGAGTTAATTCCCGTACTTACTTATATGTTACTAGCTAGTACACACGTTCTTTGCAAGGGTGAATTGAAAGTTAAACAATACAGATTGAAGGATAAAGAAGTTTTTTATGAGTTCATTTTGCGTGAATTAAAAATTAAACAAATGCATATCTCAGGTGAACAAAAAAAAGTATATTTGTTAAATTTTAAGTCTGTAGATTTAATAGCTGATAGAAAGGATTTTTTAAAAATTTATAACGCCCCTCAACTATCTTGTGGGTCGATTTTTCAAAGCATCTTCCTAAGGTGATCTCTGCTCAGCAAAAGTAACGCATTGTTAAAATTGTGTGTAATGAACGCTTAAAATAGTGTAAATAATTTATATCTAAATATGTAATACGTTAATACTACTTTCTACTGTATTCATTTTATATTAAAATTGTAATATTCGCAAGCAACGCCATTCCTTACATCATACTGGCGATTCCATGGAAACATAGCGAAAGGTTGACGCATTTTTGGTTACCATGTTGGCAACTTGGCGATTGATTGAACGGTGCAGAAGTTGATATGGCGGAGAACTGCAAAAGAGAGGATAGCGCAAGAACCTTCTCCTCAAAAAAATACATATACATACCACTTTTCATAGTAATCGGTTGAACGATGTTGAAGTGAAGCGAGGTCATATATATACAGACATCCGTTTATATATTTTTTAACTAGTATTGGCAACATATGCTATTTTCCATCGGTTCCTAAACCTTCGATCGCCGTGGATCATTTTTATGTATCAGACTGACATTGCGAACCCTAGATTTTGAACACCTCTTCCCGACTTCATATTCTTGATCAAAATACATATTCTAGTAGAGTTTTTTTTTCCTTAAGAGAGATTTAGCGATCTAGTCTAGGATGACGGAATTCAATTTTTCCACGAGGCCTTTCAAAATTTGTAAAAGGGAAAAATCTTAACATTATATAAAAGACTCCGCAGACCCCCTAGAAAGGCACTTCTATGTACTATCTACCTTATCGAATTCCTACATGAGTAAATCAATCAAACTCTAACTGTGAAAACTATTCTGAAATTAATTAGCTGACTATTATTGTTAAAATAACAAATTTGCTTCATTGTAAAAAACGATTTCTTATATCCACATCAATTTTATTAGTAGAATTACTGCAGACTTTCAATATTTTCTTTCCCTGAGTTCTCCATCATTAACGAAAAGCAAACAATCCGGGAAAGCCTTCTCTCTCCGTCGAAAAAGCCCGTTAATAAAATCTAAAGCTCCCTAAATATTAAACTTTATCTTTTTAAAGTTTACGATCAACTACTTAAAGAACTTTTTTCCTCTAAGTATTATTTTTATAATTGCTCCTATCCAACCACCTCTTCAAGAAGAAGCGATTTTCCTTCAACGCCCACAATCACCTTCTGAAGATATCACCTCTGACAACCGTTCTACAAAAAGGAGGAGATAAAAAAAAACTTCATTTTTTTCTATTTCCTTCCTCGATACTACGCTAACAAGGCCATTTTTCTCAACGTCAATTTTCATTTGAGGGCCATGGAAGATATGTGTCATTCCGGAGCAAACACTAGGACGAGTCCTGTCATATTCCTCTAGTCCCCAATTATTTCGCCCTGTGGTGTTTTCAGCCATCATTAGTGGTACTGCCGATCTTTCTCTGGCTCTTTCTAATTAGCGCGGAAACAATACCGAAGAATTTCTTCTTGGGTGGAAAAAGCTTTGTGGTATCTTTTCGCCACCGTTTTTGTTGGGTCACCATCAACCCTGATATCTTTTCTTTCTGACTGTCTCTGGTGTCCTTTTTGCTGTTAGTGGTTCTTTATTTTTGTTGTTGTTCCTCTTTGGTCCTTTTTTCCCTTTCTCTCATTGTGTTCTGGTGTGATAGGTGTCTGAAAAAGGCGGTCTGAGTGAAGGTCTGATACAACATATTTTTTTCGACTCGTGGTATTTTCTTTTTACGAAACTTGTTCGATCAAGGCTATTGAAAAATAGTTTCTATCAACATAAGAAGATAATAATTGTTTGAATAAATGTGTACACGGGAGTTTATAACATTCGTGTAAGTTATAATTGTTTCAATTAAGTTTACTCAAATATTATCTTAAGACTGGATTTTTTTCCTTTGTTGCGTGTAACCAAAAGGCACGATTATTCATAATTCCCTTCCACGTTTCGAAATACTATAGTAACAAGTAATATAAAAAAGGATAAAGTCAATTCCTACTTAGGTCAACAAAGATAAATTGTATTTTAGTTACCTTTTATTGATTAATTACTATTAAAATAAATGTGTATATACATATGAGTGAATCACAATACTAAATGGTAAAATAAAAAGCGAATTTCTTTGCAATTTTCCTTTCCATATTGGGCAGGGGTCGGGAATCTTTTGAGTCGGAAGAGCCAAAATTTACAATTTACAAAATTTAAAAGTTTTTAAAGAATCACAAAATTATTTCTTGCCAACAATAAATAGTACATGCATAAATAAAGTTTTTTGATAAAAAAAACTAATCTATTTATTCATAAGAAAAAATATCTATTTATTCATATATAAGTAGCATTTTTCACAACAAATTATATAATATACATAAATGGCATTATTAGATAATTACCTATACTTCAAGTGAAAAATTAAACAATTAAACATTTACTTACAACAGTAACTTGTACTTCAATAACAAACAATTGAGCAAACAAATTCAATGGGAGTGATGGCTTTGCATGGTTATTCAAGTAGAAAGTTCAAACTTTACTCAACAATGTAAATTGTTCTTAGAAATAAAAAAAACACATTCATTTGAGCAAACGAATTCAATGGGAGCGTTCGCTTTGCATGGTTTT
Organism: Trichonephila clavipes; assembly: GCA_019973935.1. Taxonomy (NCBI): domain Eukaryota; kingdom Metazoa; phylum Arthropoda; class Arachnida; order Araneae; family Nephilidae; genus Trichonephila; species Trichonephila clavipes. The sequence goes on along the minus strand of BMAU01019951.1, from coordinate 946,439 downwards.
AGAAAGTTTGAATAAATTTGCCTCATAACTTGTTTTAAGTTTCAAACACGTCTCTAAATTTTCATTTGTTAGTTGGCTTCTTACTTTACTTTTAACTATATTCTCGCAAGAGAACGGTTGCTCGCACGAATATGTGGATTCGAAGATAGTCAGCACTCCAAATGCCAACTTCTTCACCTCACTATAGCAATCTGGTACACCATTCTAATGCATCGAATATAAGTGTTTCAACTCGTGGCATTTCTTTTAAAGCTGTCAACTTTTGTTGCGTTACGTATAGAGTGTGTTTTTTTCAGGTATAGAAGTTTAAGTTGGCATTACTTTCCAAGATGGCGACCGATTTAACAGCTGTCAAGTGATTTATTCTCAGTTTGGTTTGGCAATTCATCGAAACGATCATCAAGCAAGCCGTAGATTCGTCGAATGGGCCCAAAACGAGATTGCCGTTGTTCCGATTTTGATAAGCGAATTTTATTTAGCGATGAAGCGCACTTCTGGTTGAATGGCTACGTCAACAAACAAAACTGCCGCATTTGGAGTGAAGCTAATCCACAAGTGTATGTCGAAACTCTGTTACATCCAGAAAAACTGACTGTTTGGTGCACTTAATGGGCTGGTGGAATCCTTCTTCAAAACCGATGAAGGCCACAACGTTACAGTCAATGGTGATCGATCTAGAGCCATGATTACTAACTTTTTCATTTCTGAATTGAACAATCATGATGTCCAGGAGCTGTGGTTCCAACAAGACGGCGCAACATGTCACACAGCTCGTGCCACAATCGATTTATTGAAAGACGCGTTTGGTGACCGCCTAATTTCACGTTTTGGACCTGTGAATTGGCCTCCAAGATCTTGTGATTTAACACCGCTAGACTGTTTTTTGTGGGGCTATGTAAAGTCATTGGTCTATGCGGATAAGCCACAAACGCTTGACCATTTGGAACACAACATTCGTCGTGTTATTGCCGAAATACGGCCACAAATGTTGGAAAAAGTCATCGAAAATTGGACGTCCAGATTGGACTACATCCGAGCCAACCATGGCAGTCCTATGCCAGAAATCATATTTAAAATGTAATGCCACATGATTATCTTTCGAATAAAAAAATTTATGTCAATCGAATTATACATCGTTGTTTTATTGCAATTTAAAGTTCTATACCTCTAAAAAACCCCCTTTAAGTACCACTCATTTTGAAATTACATAGAGCAACCATTTTTACGAATACTCTGACGATACTTAACAGAAATTTAAAGTCCTTTACCTCTAAAAAAACACCCTTTATATACACATTTCTGGACCTCCAACTCTCCTGACTTAAGTTTCAACTCTGTAAATCTTCCACTCCACGAAGCTTTACTTTTTAAATCGATCAATTGTATTTCTAGACATCCAGTATTAATTCCAAATGGTTCAATGTGGATTTCGTTAATATTTGTGTTGAGAGGATTTACTAAGAATGCTAGAGTGGTTTTGTTGGTTTTGAATTGCTCAAATCTGTCAGCAAATTCATCTTTTATTTTTTTATAACTGTGCTGAAGTGATTCGTATCAACAGTTGCACTGGTTTTATCACGATATTGCTTTAGAAATTGAAAATGAAGTAATTTACCGCTCTGAGAGAGAGAGAGAGAGAGAGGGAATATCTTCTGCAAAAAGAATTAATTTTTCTTCGAAACAAACCAATTCTTCTACCAAAACACAGGCTATGTTTTCCTTTCCTTGAAGTTTTAGATTCAGCTCATTTAATTGCGCTATGATATCCACTATAAAGTAAAGTTTTTGCAACCATCTGTCGTTCTCTAATTCAGGGTGGTTAATGCCTTTTTCATTGAGGAATGTATTTATTTCATTCAAGCTCAAAGCAAAACGTTTCAACACCTTACCTTTGAAAAGCCATCATACTTTATTGTGAAGAAGGAGGTCAGAATACTGCGTCTCTATTTCGTTTAAACATTCTTTAAACTGACGATGGTAGTGTGCTTTTGACAAGATGCTGTTAACAATCTTGATTACCAAAATCATGACCAACTATTTCGGCTGGAAATGTTTGGGCACAATGCTCTTCTTGGAGTATTATGCAGTGAAACGTAAGAATATCGTGGTTTATTTTGCTCTGACGAATCGTTGTTGTCCCTTTATTTTTTCATGTCATACTTCTGGCTCCATCAGTTGCTATTGAAACGATTTTATTTAAATCGATCTTATTGACGTTAAGGCATTTTTGCATGGCATTCGGTATATCTTCCCCTCTAGTTTGTCCCGAGAGAGGTAACAATCCTAGAAGCTCTTCTTTTGTACCTTGGGAAGACATATACACGATAAAAAAGGAAACTTGAGTGTTTTTTATGTCGCAAGACTCATTTATAGCAAGTGATAAGGTAAAAGAAAGCTGAATATCTCTCTTCCACCTGCAATGTTTGAAGACATTTTAGTTATTCTATCTTGTACTGTTTTAGAGAATAGTGGCAAATCTTTGATTTTTTTCAAGATTTTTGGTTTGTTTTTGAACTCACAAAACAGATCTTCAGGTGCACGTATGAAGCAATCTCTGACTTACTCAACAATCTGTGAATGTTTTACCTTTTTTTGCAATTTCTAGTGATACCGCAAAGCTTGCCAGACTAACATTACTTGTAGATTGCGACCAGTTACTTAACATAGAGCTTGATTGCTGTTTTTGTTTTTGGAGCTCGTCGACAGCTTTTTACTAGTAAACTGAGCATGTTTTGTAGTGAAGTGCTTCGCTAAATTTAATTTCTTATTGTGTGCGAGTTTTTTGTGGCAAATGAGGGAAGTCGGCAGGCCATCTGAGTTGCATATGAAAGCGAACGACTCCGTCCAATCACAATGGAATTATCGATGCTCTTTGTCAGTTCTCTCTCTCTCTCTTTTGTAGATGCGGTGAAGCTGTAATAAAGAATTTTCAAAATTATTATTTAGGTATCCAAAACAGCAGATGGCAAGTTTTGCAATTATTTACTATGTCAATGTATACCTATGTAAATACATACGAGATGTTGGGCATAATGAAATATAATTTATCAAAAAACATTTTACAACGATATTTCCCAATTTAAAATATTCACCTAAATAAAATAAATAATTTGATTATTGAAATAAATAATTTAGACACATGAAACATTGTTTCACTCTCTCACGTACTGATTGACTATAAGTACATAGTTTCGTCGCATCTGTTGTCGCCTCCCGTGTGCGGTGATCGCCGACTGGCACGAATGTCAGAACGTGTTTATCACGGTGCGGTCTGCACATTTTAGTTTTTTTTTTTAATTTTGACAAATATTAGATACTTAGTTTACTGAGTAATATGCCTAACTATGCCGAAATCAATGAATGTATATTATATATATATATATATATATATATATATATATATATATACATTCAAACATATAAACAATCTAAAACTGCAAATACCTACCTACTTTGATACTCCGAGTTCGAAAATAAATTTATTAAATAACAATTTATAGGTACTTGCACTTAAAATAATTATTTTAACGCTAATTTTTAAATAATAAAAGCTGTAGAATAGATAAATAATAAAATAGGTAATTTATTAACTATATATTTTAATACAAATACTTTCGCAGTAATATGCAACAGTAGAATACTTTGTTTCATTTTTGACAATTCTTATTGACTTCAGAAAAGTAGTTAGGTATGTCATTTGCAAAAAAATGTGTATAATACGTATTTTAAAAATATAATACTTATTATGTGATCTACTTTTACTTCGGTTTTATTATTATTATTATATATGCACATATATATCTTTGAGAAGATAATTCCCTTCTAACTCTTCTACTTGAAACAACAAACTATACGTCACAGCCAAAGCACTGGTGAAGACGCCAAATTGTGTTTCATCGAAAGCGAATTAAAACCTACATAGAAACATCCGACGACGGCATCATTTGAGAGCTTCCGACGGACTGTCGACAGTGACGACGTGCGTGTCACGGGGGAAGGGTGCGGTGAAAAGCGAGTACAAGTGGCTGAGAGATAGAAATGGTGCCTAAATCTCGTTAAACGATTCAGAACGATTTTTAAATGTTTTTTTTAATAAAATAAATAATAGTTGCATATGGAACTAAAGAGCCGCAGCTTCACATCTAAAGAGCCGCATGTGGCTCGCGAGCCGCAGGTTGCCCACCCCTGATATAGGGTGTTGGACTATTATTTTTGTTTGTTACTCTTTATTCATTAATTAAATTTAATTATTCTAATAAAATAAAATAGTAAAAAGAAATAACATTATTAGAAATTAGGACATCCCAGATGGAATTTGAACTTACGACTTTTCGATTAGAAGTCCAACACACTATCCATTGGGCTACGAGCGATATTTCTTTTCATACATGGTGTTGAACTATTATTTTGGTTTGTTACTATTTCATTAATTAAACATAATTAATGAATTAATATTTGAAAAACTGTATTAGCATCAAGTGTCGTCCACTGCAAGTTTTAAAAAAATGCATTTGAACTAGAGTGGATGAATAAAAAGCATTTTATTATCGACCGAAAATTTGAACAAGATATATAAATCAATGCATGTAGGGAAAGGATGAACTAATAGTAGGAATTGAAAAAAAATTTAGACAAATACAACGAAATACGGCATTTTAAAGAATACAGAAGCAATACAAATTTTATTTAAACATTTCACAAGTGTTCTATGAGTGAAAATTTGGTTACATGGCAAACATCAATGCGATAGTCCAGTTCCTGCCCCATTTTACTTAGCATGGTTAGTATCAACGTTACTGGCAGCTCGTGTTATTCTGTCCTTGTTATCCAGGTTATCCGAAATCTTAGTCTTTTACATAAGACGAAGGTCTTATTCCTCCTTTGCATGCGATGATGCAAAACTGATTGAAAGGATAACACGTGCTGTCAATAAAATTGATAGTTCCATGTTGAGTAACGTGGGGCAGGAGCTGGTCTATCGCAATGATATATGATGTTCTCATATAGAATACCTGTAAATCATGTAAATAAATTTTGAATTGAATCTGTATAATTTAAAACGTTCTTTTTTTGCGCTGTATAAGTTTTTTTTTTTGATATAACGCTTCAAAACCCCAAAGGGAGAATTATGAATAACCTTACTTACTAATATTCAATAGAAGAACTTTGAGTTTAAACGTTGATTTATAGCAGCCTTCAATCACGCATTAACACTATTAAAAAAGGAATCATCACAAATTTTGAGATATAAATATGCATCACGTAATACAATTTCTACCACTAAAATCTCTCAGATATATTTTAGTATGCCTATTAGATTTGACGTCAAAAATCATACCTAATCTTTACTGACGTTACAAAAAAGAATCCGAAAGGGAACTTTGACAAATTTGAAATTTCAGATCTTAGTAATTTTATAGCGTAGTATTCTGTTTTAACTGGCATCAACGTTTTTAAAAACATTCCTGTAGGAAATTTATCTTTTTGCTTGTGGCTCACAAAAAATTACAGTTAAAAAAAACTTTTTTAGATTATTCTGAAAAATAAACCGTTACAATTGATAATTAAAAATACTTTTTAGATATTTTAAATTGAAAGAATGAAATTAATTAGGCACACATATTTGAAAATAATTATTAGTTTTATTTCTTATTAAGAAACTCAATTACAGCATTAGAAGGAGAAGATAATCTCATTAAGAAATACATACAATTTTAATTACTATCAAAATCATACAGGATAATAATAGTAAAAAAAAATTACAAAAAGAAAGATATTTTTGTAGACTTTTAAAGAAGTTGCACAGTCTCACCTGCTCAGTCAAGATTATTATTTACAATTGAATCGATTTTATTATTCTCTTTGAATTTATTCTAAAATCTTTTCGTATAAAATTGTTTGGTCTAAATCGTTTTGCTTAAAATTAAACATTTCAGCCATTATTATATTGTTTTCAAAGAAGTATACGTAGGAAGTATATAATTTTTACTAATTTTCTTCATGGCACCTTTCTTTATTTTAGATGCTGCAGCCTGTTCACGTGACATGTTTATGTGCAACAGCGGGAAATGTATAATTACATCCTGGTGGTGTGATGGTGAAAATGACTGTGGTGATTATTCTGATGAAACTGACTGCAGTAAGTACAACAATTGCTTATTATTTGCACAACAAGCAGTTTTTTAAAAATTTGTCAAAAAAGAAATCTAGAATTTTTTTTCAGAAAAAACGTTTAACTAAAACAGTTAACTGAGTGTTAGTTGTTTAACAAGAAGCATACAGAAAATTGTTTTTAATAAATCAATTGTGTTACAAAAGGCGAAAATAAAATTATTCTTATTGAATTTAACAAAAAAGAGAAGTAAACACATTTTTAACTAATTCGAAATCCTTCAGCTCTTATTACAAAAAATAATTTATTCTATACCATTATTGTTAAACTGTTCGATTTTTACAGTAGAAGAAAAATATTTCGTAGAAGTCATTAAATATTTTATTTTTCGCATTAATTTCATAGATGATACTTTGTTAAAAGAATTATTTTTTTTTCTTGAAATTCTTGTAAATGTTGCTCGATTATTTTCAAAATTTGTCATGTTATTTAGTTCTACTAAACTAATGGAATAAATAGATACTGATGTTTATGAATTTTAAAACCATTAAAATATTATTATTTTCAGTTAAGGCAAATTTGCGTAATTTTGTGTGTGTGTGATGAGGATTTAACGTTCCTATATTCACTTCAAAACGATGAAGGGGGCTAACTACGTTCGAAACCTTGATTTTGAAAAATCTTATAAATGGGTGATATTTTTGACAAAAAAGTCGAATTAGAATATACAAATAAAATTGTTTTGAAAACATTATTACAAGAAAAACCAAGCAAGTACAATTTTTCGGCAAAAATGACGGAAAAACAACCTAGTTTCGCAACAACAATTTTTGAGTTATAAAATTTGGAAGTGGATCTATTCATATTTTAATACAGCAAAACAAAGAAATTTTAACAAAACAACCTTATTATTTCATTTGATTGTAGCTCCGAAAATAGCACACACACACACATGCATTTTTCAAAAAATCCCTTTTCTGTCCATGTAAAGAAGTCCCAGTTATGTGCAGGAGAAATAAATTTTATTATAATGTTACGAATTTTGTGTAATGAATGCTTAAAATAATGTAAAGTAATTTATATCTAGATGTGTTATAAGTTAATATTACTTTGTCATATTTATTTTATGTAAAATTGGAATATATATATTGGCAAGCAATGCCGTTTCTTATATAATGTCGATTCAATGGAAACAGCGCAATGCTGGCGATAGAGCCAAATTGACATCATTTTTAGCGAGTTGACGACCATCTTTGGTGAGTTGGTGACCATTTGGATTGTTTCTGGAAATTACTGGAGAAATATACTAATATCAAGATCTATGAAGCAAATGATTTTTGTCGTAAAATCCGTGTGTGCCGACTCTATTTTTAAATCTCTTCATCTCCTCTCACAGCTGAGCGCACTGAGCGCTCGTCGTACTAAAGTTAACTGCAGCAACACCAGGAGCGGTCAATGCGAGGGAGGGTGACCGCCTCGCAAACCACCCGGCTGTTTCCTTTTCTACCTCATAAATTTTCGCCCCTACTGGACATCCGTCACTACACCACTCACACCCCCCACATGGGCAGCCATTTTTCCTGAGCCCTTATCCTCACTTTTGAACAGCCAATAGGAAGACTCGCTCTTCCACACAGATTCCTCACTGAAAACTTTCCGAACGGAACGGAACGGAAATTAGAATTTTCGGGTGCCAACGCCATAGGCGTTTATACCCAGTGTGAGAAGAAAAGGAAATCCATGATGAAAATTATTAAAAATCAACAACCCCTCAGAAGGAGGGGGAATGAACGAGACGCCTGCGACGCACACCGAACGAGCTGGGAGACAACCCAGAAACAGGTTGGCGACGAAGCGGCTTGAATGAAGGAAGGACCAGGAAGGAATCCATCGCCAAAAGTGAACATGAAGGGGAGAGGTGACAGTCAGAACTGACCCTGTTTCGATTTGCAGTAGAGCATTTGGTGTTGTAGATGTTTGAAATTAATGTTTATTTGTTGAGTTAAGGCGGTTTGAGCGGGAAAAACTTTCCGAGATGTCAAGATCCATGCCTCGAAGCTCTGCCGCCGCTCGTCCAATTGCAATGATCTACTACCAAACATGAAAACTGAACGATCAGCCATGTCATTAAAGAGACTTTTGCCAGATACGGGAGTAAGGGTTCTTCGAACCCAGGTGCCCGAATAAATTCCCGCAGAAAACTGAGTTAGTATTGTTTTGACCATCGAAGAGTCAACATTGTGTTGAGCTGTTGAAGAGTTGGTTGCTTTGATCGAATGATTGCTTGCGAATACATTGCGTAGTTTTATTTCTCGAGCCTGATTAATGTGTCTGAGCGCTGTAGAAGGAGTGGAGGTCTTCTGGGATTTATTTTGCAAATTTTACTGTTGTATCATGCATTTCTCAGAATAGTTTTTCGACAATAAATTTGCATCGCTTCGGAAGAACCGCCTTGCTCTTTGAGACAGATAGCATAAAATCCTTCGAATTCCGATCTACGTAACAACAAAATCATTTTTTTTTTATATAAAAGGAGAATGTTTTGAAAATATGTCATTTTTTCTTCATATTTTCAAAAAAAAAATGAATTTAAATAATTTTTTCTTGTAATAATATTCTCAAAACAATTTTATATGTATATTATAATTTAGTTGGCACCAAATATTAAAAAAAAAAATTAATTTAATGTTTTTCAATATCACAGTTCTGAACTTAGTCACACTTTAAATGTGACTTTGAATTTTCTTTTAAAATTGAATATCTTCTCAGAAAAAAATAAATAAGGTAATTTTCTTTTATTGTAAGAATTTACAATTTCTTTCCAATATAAACCTGGCTTTATAGTGTGACGTAAATATAACCTTCACTCTCACCCAATATTAACTATAACACATACAGAGTGTTTTTTCCAGGTATAGAAGTTTAAGTTGGCATTACTTTCCAAGATGGCGACCGATTTAATAGCTGCCAAGTGATTTATTCTCAGTTTGGTTTGGCAATTCATCATCAATAGACTCACGCTTGAACAACGCTTTCAAATTGTACAATTTTACTTCGAAAATAATGGTCGATTTCCATAAGCGAATTTTGTTTAGCGATGAAGCGTACATCTGGTTGAATGGCTACGTCAACAAACAAAACTGCCGCATTTGGAGTGAAGCTAATCCACAAGTGTATGTCGAAACACCGTTACATCCAGAAAAACTGACTGTTTGGTGCGCTTTATGGGCTGGTGGAATCCTTCTTCAAAAACGATGAAGGCCACAACGTTATAGCCAATGGTGATCGGTATAGAGCCATGATTACTAACTTTTTCATTCCTGAATTGAACAATCATGATGTCCAGGAGCTGTGGTTCCAACAAGACGGCGCAACATGTCAGACAGCTCGTGCCACAATCTATTTATTGAAAGACACGTTTGGTGACCGCCTAATTTCACGTTTTAGACCTGTGAATTGGCCTCCAAGATCTTGTGATTGAACACCGCTAGACTATTTTCTGTGGGGCTATGTAAAGTCATTGGTCTATGCGGATAAGCCACAAACGCTTGACCATTTGGAAGACAACATTCGCCGTGTTATTGCCGATATACGGCCACAAATGTTGGAAAAAGTCATCCAAAATTGGACGTCCAGATTGGACTATATCCGAGCCAGCCGTGGCAGTCCTATGCCAGAAATCATATTTAAAATGTAATGCCACAAGATTATCTTTCGAATAAAAAAAATTCATGTCAATCGAATAATACATCGTTGTTTTATTGCAATTTAAAGTTCTATACCTCTAAAAAAACACCCTTTATTTAAAAACATTAGAAAATAACTTACTACTCAAAATTCTAAATATTTTATGAAATCCATGGTAACTTAAAAAACATTTCCTTTTTCTTTAAATATATTCATATTTTACTTTAATATTAATTAAAAGAAAATATTTCTGTGTCACCAAAGTAAATCGCCGCTTTGCATGTTCGTAAAGCGCCTTTTTATTGATTTTTAATTGAAAAGCACTTAAGTTACACTTTGCAGTTTAATCTTCAACGTGTAAAAACCCTTTTTTTTTTAAATGTTTCCCTTAGCGCTTTTTTTTGTATAAAAAGATAAATATCTTGTTTTACCAACCGAGTGCTAACAAAGCATTAAGTACGAATGAAGTATATAGCAAAATGATGAAACAAAAATAGAAGCAGTCAAAGCGAAAAACTTTATTTCCAGATTTTCACTACTTTTGAAAAACGTTTCAGCTTAAATGCTTTACCTTATATATTTATTTTTTTCTTTCGCTTTTCCCAACTCGAGTTGAATATTTCAAAAGATTTTAAACCGAGTGTTTTTGCTTCCCATTTTCTCCGCTTTTTATGTTTTGGCTGTTTATTTATTTTTTTTCACTAAATTTCACCTTGCTCAAGGCTCTAAGCTCAGTGTGCTATTCTTCTTCTTCGAGCTCAAATGGCCGCGGCCGCTTAATGTCTGAACAAGGAGGTAAAGAGGATTTTAGGAGGTACCTCTCAAAATCTCTTACGAAACTCTAAATCCTTCTTTTTACATTCTCTAAGGACATAACGTATATAACGAGCTGCACTTTTTAAAAGCCCAATCTTTCTTGCTATGAAGAGAGACAAGTGTAAGCAATGTTTTATGTTCTGAGCTGAAAGCCAGTACGCTTTGATGGCGTTTTAACGTTTCTCGAAATATTCCACGAAATAACCTTCTTTTTAAAACTTTTAGCAAAAACAATAATATCTTTTAGGTAAAGAGAGATTTTTAATAAAATGTTGGATATATATATTTAAAGAAAAATTTACATTTACTGGTGACAGTGAACGCTGGAAAAAAAAAATACACCGCTTTTGCTGTTCTGGGAATAAAATTAGTCAGAAAACAACTGAACGATGGACTTTTTTTTTTAAAATAAAAATCTATATTCGATATATTATTTATTAATAATCTCAAAAAGCGGATACTTTAAACATACATTTGAACACAAAAATATGCAACGTAATACTTAAATTACACATCTAAAAATAATATACTGAAATGGTTTTTGAAATATGAGATCTTTTTTTTATACATATATATTTCTAATGGTTTGCGAAGTGATCATAAATCATTGTAAACCTAGTACATCCCCCGGAAGCTGGAATCACTTTTTAGTGCTGTGCCCTGTAGGTGGATACCAATCCCCGCAAATGATTTTGACCAGTTTCCTCCCTAGAGGGAGGCACCTGAGTTCTGATGATGGAACCTGTACCAGGATTTAATTTTTCCTAGAGCTTCCAAGCCAAACAGACAATCTAGGGATCTTTTACATGCTGTGTAATCATACGACATGGCCATTGTCAATTTTCTGCATCATGAAAATCCATCGACTTGGGCTGGGGTCGAACCCGCAACCTTGGGTGCAGAGGGCTAGCGACAGACCAACCATGCCACCCAGGCGGCAGTAACACATCTCATTGTATTTTATTTTATATTTACCGTAATATCCGGCGCATAACGCGCACACTGACTTTCAATGATTGATTGATTGATTGAATATTAACGTCGCACTGTTCAGCTACACGAGGGCTTTTGTCGACGGACCTCTTAATTTTGAACCAATGCCAAGTGACGTGGACGACACCTGAGCTGGCACCACTCTCCTAACTACCACACCACACCATCGGGAGGATGTTTCAGCTCTCAACAGATTTAACGTGCATCGCTGCTCTACACGGCGGGTCTTTAGTGGTACTGGGCTCGAACTCGTGACTGGGCGAGCCACGATCCGATACCTATACCACTCGGCTACCACGGCCACCACATACTTTCAAGCTGCAATCTTTAATTTTTTAGGTATATTAGTCGTACACAACGCACCCCCTTTTTTACCCCTTTTTTCGTCAGGCAGGTGGCATTAATCACAACAACAACAATATAACATCGATATATACAGCAGTCTAATTTTTTTCTATGCTCATCTTTCTTTCTTTTTTTTTAAGCTCTCACTCATTTTTATCACCGGCATATAACGCGCACCCGAAAATTTCAATCTTATTTTTTGTGTTAAAAGCGTGTGTTATACGCCAGATTTACAGTAGTTACATTTTTATCTTGCTTAATCTTAAAGAGTAAATTCTGAGAAATTTACTGTACTTTGTTTTAAAACTTTAAAACTAATTACCTTGACTGATGTTCCGTAATTCTCGCTTTAAATAAAATTAACTTTCATGAAAACTATCGCAATAAGAAATGTATATCATTGGAGAATTAAGTTCTGACATTGAAATAAACCGAATGATAACTATTAATTTTAATTCAGTATCTATTTAATACCAGTAAATACAGTCGGCGGTGACAAGGTTCATTTGTCGTATTTTTCATAAATTTGCTTTATGTATTTCATAAAAATATTAGACACTTTCGTATTATACTGTTGTCCAATTTCTTCAAATCAAAAGACATTAGCAAATTTTGCGATATGCAGCCAATAGTGGAAACGCATTTCTTCGTATGTTCTAAAAAAATAAATAACGATGGCAGAATTTGGCGACGTATTTTGAATTGGCTATGATTTTTAATGGGAGAAATTTGTCTATGGTACAATACGTAAGTACTAAATATTATTATAAAAACATGTACTCTAACAGCTTTGAAAATCAATTATGTTGTATAATGATATTCGAATTGTTAGTATTCAAGCATTCGTAATTTCAGTAATAAAATATAGCACACGAAATACATCCATAAAAACATCCACTTCTTAAGTTGTCAAAAGGGTAATTTTACAAAAGTCTGTGAAAAATGGAGGATTCAATTTTTATTGGAAAAAAAATACTACTCTTTCTTCTTCTAATGCAGTTTATTATTGTTATTATTATTATTATCATTATTATTATTATTATGCTTTAACTATATTAGAACTATTTTAGAAATTCAAGCTATATATTGCCTGAATATATTAGTTAAAGGTAAATTAACGTTAAATATCCCAAATTCTCAAAAATGTAAATTCTAAATCAAAAGGTGGTTTACGACTTGTCGTTTTTTTTTAATGGATTTTTTATTTTTATCATTACGGGGATGACGTAAGTACTGGGTAGAATGATTTCCCCTAAGCTAAAATATGAAATTTTTATATTCAAGATAACTATGTTTACATAAAAAAAAACCCTTACTTTAAACCATAAATTACATTTTTATAAGCGAAAGCAATATATGGAAATATCAAAGCATCGCTGAGTTATTTGTGCTCCAAAGCAATAATTTTATTTAATACTAAATATGCAAAAAGCAACAACTAACAGCACTAGGCGTATAATATTGCGGCAACAACCATCAAAGCCTGAGTGCTATGCTTAATGCTATACAATTTCCAAAGAGATATCTTGTTAATGCAAAAAGGAGTAAAAAAACTCTCTGCAAAGTCATTTTTTCCGATCAATAAAATAAACATTACCATCTGCTTAATACGTTTTTCAATCCAGACATAAAAATAACTGTAAAATACATTTCCAATGGAAAAAACGTATAAAATATACATTTAAATATTTATCCTCATACATGGAGTTGCTTTATTATTATTAATTCCGCCTTCGTAAATAACTTTCGATTTTTTGTCCTGTAAGTAATTCCCAGTCATCGCTCATTACCTAAGCAGTAATTAAGCCAGAAAAAAGAATATTTCTTTTCGAGTAATATTCTCTTGCTGGGGATTTTTAATTCGTTCAATTTCGGCAGACATCTTATTTGCATATTAGGGTTAGAAATGTGATATTTTGAAGTTAAAAAGAGAGAGAGATGGTCTCAAGGTGATAATTAAAATAATGGATTTGATATTTCCCATGAAGTATTTGATTAGGTTAACGATATTAGTTGGAGTTGATTTTATTACTTTGAAGGTGTAATTTTTCGTTCACACGGAATGCTATAACAGTTACATAAAAAATATTGTTTATGAATAATGAGTAGGAAAATATCGTTATGTTTTAATGTATCCAATTAGTGTAACTTTAAGTGGAAAATGCTTGGTCATACAACGCGGTTAGATTCAATAATTTCCATGAAATATTGATTGCGAATTATTAAGGAACGCGTAAACAATACTTTTATTGTAGGAATCTTAATTAATTTGTGCAGTTTCAGAAATTCTCGAAATATAACTTAAGGATTAAAATAGTAATTTATTTATTTTAATCTGAAAATATTATATGCTTGGGAAGTAAAAAGAAAATTGACTTGAAGTAAATAGAATCTTTTGGTACTTAACGTATTATACTGTTGACCAATGTCGTTGAATCGTTGCCAAGTGCCGCGATATAGAACCAATTGTGGAAACCGTTCGCGCTCACAATCGAACATAGTAATAACGACGACAGCATTTGGCGACATTTCGTGGATTGGCGATATCTTTTATTTTGGAAAATTTGGATGACGAAATAGAACGTAAGTACCAGAATTTTTTTAAATCTAATCAGAGATATAAGAGATAATTCAAATTTTAACTACAAAACATAAGAAGGTAAAATTAATAAATTTAAAGTCGCTGAACTCCGTTTTGAATTTACAGAACAGCTTCGATGGATAGCAATGTTGCTGTGTTTGGAAAATATAGGTACTCAAAACATCAATCTCTTTTTGGATTATTTCCAAAAACACGTTTATGTAGTCAGAAAGAAAATGTAATTTGCTTCAATTCTTTGGTTGTATGCGTAAGCAATATGAAGAATGAATGTTGGCTTGCTTGAAGATGTAAAATTGGCAAAATAGAATAAAAAAATTGTATTTTATTTTGAAATAAAGTAAATTAAACTAATAACTCTAAACTTACCTATCAATAGAAGAATAGAAAAAAAGTCTCATAATTTCTTACCTATTATTCACAGTAAAATATTTATCTACATCGAGCTGAAATCATCATTTACTGTTTTTCATACGTTCACAGAATTCTGACTTAGATTTAAAAAATTATAAGCAAGTTTCATAAAATATGATGAACTAATTTTGGAACATTATAGTATAACAAAAGTTTGAGAATCAGTTTAGACAGTATTATATTGATGTATAAAACTGTTACTTAAACCACATATATTGACAAAAAGACTCTAATATACCTATGTTTTATAAAATATTAAAAATATAATTTGAACAGAGAAGTTAGAATGTATGATTATTAGGGCAAATTCGAACAAAAAACAATTGCCGATACATAGCAGCATTCTTACAACTCCAACTACTTTCGAGCTTTAACAAATTCCGATTTTTTTAAGGGGATATAACTCACATAATTACAATATTCTAATAAAATTATAAATTATTTTTGCTTCTAATATATCAATTGTTTAAAAAAAATACCGTAGAATTTATTTTTAACAAATATCGTCTACTCTGTAAATAAATAAAATAATTATGAGGGAATAATTTCTAACGAAATTTGTCTGCATCATTACAGGAAAATAAAAATGAAATGAAATGATCCTTGAAATATAGTATTCTCAACAATTGAAATACTCAATAATTATTTAATCATAAAATACATTTTTCTAAAGCGAAACTTTCTTTAAATGTCGTTCAGTTTGTCATTGTAATATTTTGTTCAGTCAATATAAATTAGGTTTAAGAATCAGAACTTTAGATATTCAGTACAATTCAAATTCAGTATTACATTTAAATTTAATCGCGTGTTTCAAATATTATGAAATATATTCGTATACTATGTGGTACAATATTTTAGCCATCATGAATTAATGTGAATAAATTGTAAACATTTTTGTTAGAAGATTATCAAAATAACAATAATAGATGAAAGAATGATAAATAATATTTGTCTTTTTGTTTTAATAAGGGAAAATATACTGCAGAGATTTCTAATAGTATTTTTAGATCTTTGTTATAATATATCTTTAAAGCTTCAAAAGAAGTCTAAATTTTTAAAAAACTAAACGAATAAACTAAATATTTATCATTAGACTTTATGAAAAATACTGAAAAAAATAAATACAGGGTGTCCACAAATTAGTTGAGCAAAAAGAAGGATTTATTGTATGTAATTTTAAGGAAGCAATTTAAAGTATATATTGTTGTAAAATAGAGAACTAGTCCAAGTTTATCATTATCACAATATTTGATGTGGCTTCCTTTATTTTTTTTTTTTTTTTTTTGCAAATGTCCCATCAATAAATCATTTCTGCCCACCAATTTGTCTACATGTTTCCGCTAATCAAATTAATTGCAGGGTAAATTCTTGATTTTAGTTAAGGAATGGATAGAGGAGAGAAACACTTGATCCCTAACATATCGTCCTCACACATAAATCCAGCGATGAAAGCTTTGGATAATCGTGATGTTCACTAAATTACATACACACAAGCAATACAAACTGGTACATCACCATTGAGGTACTATGTAACATTGATGTGGTAATGAGTAACGTAAACCGCGTTCATCCTCTTTAAGGTATCCATCTACGTTCGGAACTGTGATTTTGAAAAAAACGTATAAATAGATAATATTTATATGTATATGATATTTAGTGTCACACTTAGATTAGAAAATGTATATAAAATTGTTTTAAGAATAGTGTTACGTCATCAGCGCACTGTAGCGCCATCTGTAAAAAATTTGTAAAAGTAGACATTGTCTAGCTGTATTCCAACAAAAGCGGGTGCACGAATAAAGTAGGCTTAGCGTTGCGAAAAAGACTGATTTTTTATTCTTTAACCAGTTTTACAGTCCACACAAATATTGACGAAACATTGGTCCTACGAAGCCACAGAAAATGGATAAAAAATTGAAAAATAAAAATAACTCCAACGTAACTACTGAAGAGAAATTGAATCGTTTAAAAGATTCAATCAAAGGAACTTTAACTAGGTTAGAGGCTTTTACCTCGGAGAAGACAGTGTCAAAAGATACTAGTGTCACTGAAATCGAAATTAAACTCAAAAAAATTGAGCAATTACAGATAAATCTAGATAAAATAGCTGAGGATTATTGTGAAATAAAATTTTCGAAAGCTTGGAAATCATTCAGCTGGACATTGAAGATATAAATCAACGGATCGAGACAACAGAGGTAGGTCTCAAACTTTTAATGTATTCTTTGAAAAATTCTGAAAATGTAAACATTAATTTAAATGACAATGGTAAAAAAATAGTATCCGCTTACCTCAAATTCCATTGCCAAAATTTTCTGGTGTAATAGCAGAATTTTCTAATTTTAAAAATCAATTTATTAATTTAATAAGTAATAATGAGCAATTGAATGATTCGCAAAAACTATAGTATCTTCGAGCATCTCTAAAAGGAGAAGCAAAGCTCTTAGAGTCGCCTAGCAATAGTTTCGATTCTCTTTTAAAGCATTAGAAGATCGTTACGAAAACAAACGGCAGTTGATAGATTCACATGTCCTTGAGATAATTAATTATGAAAAAATTTATAGCGAATCAGCCAAACTGCGCGCTTTAATGGATTGTATCGATAGAAACATTAGAGCACTTAAAGTTTTGAAATATGAGCAGAATGATCTATCAGATATAATTTTAATAAATATAATTCTTCAAAAAATTGACAAAGAATCTAGAAAACAATTCGAACTTTCGTTGAAAACAGCAGAAGTTCCAACATTTGATTCTATTATGAAATTTTTAGAAAAGAGAAGTGCTGTGTTAGAAAACATTACTCGCATTCCTAGTACTAAAATGATCCATAAAAATACTGCAATGTCAACTAAAGCCAAATCACTGGTAGTTAATAGTAAAAAAATAACTGTTAAACTTTGTATTCTATGTCGAAAAATTCTCATCCTCTTTATAAATGTATTGCATTTCAAAATATGTCTGTGGAGTCCAGAAAGAAATTTGTTACCAATAACAAACTTTGTATAAATTGCCTCAGACTTCATTATGGTGCCTGCATGTCTAAATACAAATGCACAGTTAGTGGTTGCAAAGGATTACATAATTCATTGCTTCATGATTCTGATGAACTTTGCTCTGCAGTTAAAAATCACACTGGAGGGGAAAGGGGGGATAGAGACCAATTCGAATCCTACTCCGTTTGAAGGTCAGCCAGAAGTTGCGGTTTTGACTTATGGAAATAAATGTGTTTTATTGAATACATTCATGATTTTCGTTAAAAGTGCTGATGGATATAGAATTAAGTTAAGAGGATTATTAGATAATGCGTCTACGATATGCGTTATGAGAGAAGACATAGCAAGAAAGTTGGGATTTAAATTTAAGTCTGCAAACCAATCTATAACAGGCATTAACGGAATTACGCAATCATCGAAATATTCAGCTAATATTGAAGTTTCAAATCGGGATTATACTTTTGCACGCAATGTACAATTTTCACTTTTACCTAAAATTACCGATGCGATTCCTGTATCGAAATTAAATATATCGGATTTAAATATTCCAGCTTCAATTGAGCTGGTTGATTCTAATTTCCATACGCCAGGTCAAATAGATATATTGATAGGAAGTGAACTATTTTTGAAATTTTAAATCCAGAACAATATTATTTGCAGGAGGGAAATGTAATTTTACAAAATACAAAAATTTGGCTACTTAGTCACAGGTACCTTCCTCAGTCACAACAACAAGCCAATTGTTGTTTAATAAGTGAACCAAGCTTAGATATAACAGTAAAGAAATTCTTTGAACTGGAATCACTTCCAGATGATTCTAAGGAAATAACAAAAAGTGAAGAGGAAATTTATTGTGAGGAACATTTTGTTAGTACCTATAAAAGAGATAAAACGGGAAGATTTATAGTTCGGTTACCCATAAAGGAAAATGCAGAAACATTATTAGATATTCCAAAGAGAATGCGATCAAACGACTAAATGGTATTTGGGAAAAATTAAACAAAAACAATACAATGGGAACTTTGTATAAAGAATTTATGAATGAATATGAACTTTTAGGCCCTATGGAGGAGATTAAAAATGAAACATTAGATAAGATTAACTATTACATTCCTCATCATTCCGTATACAAACCAGAGAAGACATCCACTCCACTGAGAGTTGTCTTCGATGCAAGTGCAAAACAACAAGTGGTTTTTCTCTAAACTCCATTTTACTAAACGGAGGAATTATTCAACAAGATCTCTTCTCCATAGTCAGTAGATTTAGAAAACACGAGTACGCGTTTAGTGCAGATATTAAAAAAATGTACAGGCAGATACTTGTTGATCCTAATCAAAGGGATTTACAACGAATTATGTGGAAGACTAGTGCAGATGCTCCAATCAAGACTTACAAGCTAGCTACCGTAACCTATGGGACAGTTTCTGCACCATTTTTAGCTACCAGGACCTTAAGGGCCTTAGCAGATGAAGAAAAAGCGGAATTTCCTGACGCAGCAGATGTGATTTGTAATGATAGTTATATGGATGATATTCTTTCTGGAGAGTCTACATTAGAGGGTGCTAAAAACTCCAAACCAGATTATCTCAACTATTACAGAGAGGGGGTTTTGAGCTACACAAATGGGTGTCAAATAGCCCAGAACTGTTGAAAGATTTATCTGCATCTTCCTATGTGTTTGATAAGGAATTTCAGGATGCTCCAGTGAAAACATTAGGTATGCTATGGGATCCAAAGGTGGATTGTCTCACATACAAAGTAAAGATTAGTGACAAAGTCAACTTCTCAAAAAAGAGACGTGCTTTCAGAAATTGCAAGGCTCTATGACCCTTTGGGCCTGATAGGACCCATTGTTACGAAGGCTAAGATATTCATCCAAGAACTTTGGAAAATAAAATTAGATTGGAGTGAACAGCTACCACCAGATGCAATGGAAGAGTGGATGAACTTCCACCAAAAATTAGCGAAAGTAAATAACTTCAAAATCCCAAGGTGCATTCTACTTCCTGCAACAATACGGATTGAAATACATGGCGTTTCCGATGCATCAGAACGTGCCTATGCTGCTGTTGTCTACATAAAAATGTTTCAACGAATCTGACAATCTCAAACTAGATTATTATGCAGCAAGTCCAGAGTGGCTCCCTTGAAAACACTCAACATACCGAGGTTAGAACTGTCTGCAGCTTTACTACTATCAAGATTAGTCAAAAAGGTTGTGCCAATTCTACAATTATCTATTCATAAAATTTGGATATGGACGGACTCAACGATTGCTTTAGCGTGGATAAAGACTGAACCTCATAAACTCAAAACATTTGTCAGCAACAGGGTGGCGGAGATCCAAGCATTTTCAAAGGACTATCATTGGAAACATGTTAGCTCCAAGAACAATCCTGCCGACTTAATTTCTAGAGGCTGCAATGTGGATGAACTTTTTAAAGAACGAAATGTGGTTCTCGGGTCCAGATTTACAAACTGATGAATACGAGGACAATCAACTTTTTCCTGATCCTTCCTACAGAGATGAACTAAAATGTGCTGTGACTCTTTCAATGACTGAGTGTTCTTCAAATTTTTATGATGAACTCTTTAATGTTACAAATAATTTCATAAAATTAATTAGAATTTTTAGCTTTATTTTTAGGTTCATTAATAACATCAAAGCTAAGGAGTCTTGTAATAAGGAGAAATATCTAACTGCAGATGAATTAAAGAGGAGTACGGAATTTTTAGCTAAAATAGCACAATTAAGTGAGTTTAAAGCAGAAATCGATGCCTTGAAAAAAGGTAAAGGTGTTTCAAAAACAAGTAAGTTAAAGGCTTTAGATCCTTTCTTAGATGAGAATTCTTTACTCAGAGTTGGTGGAAGGCTTTGTAATGCTGATTTACCATTTGAAGCAAAACATCAAATAATTATACCTAGTAAACATAAATTTACTAAATTACTTTTTGAGCATATGCATAATAAGTTTTTTCATATTGGTGCTCAGGGTTTAGTACATCAAATTAGAATGCAGTTTTGGCCCATTAATGGCAAGGGTATTGCACGAAAAACAGTTCATGATTGCATTGCATGCTTTAGACAGAAGCCTACTGGGGTAGATCAATTAATGGGAAATTTACCATCAGAGAGAGTAACTCCAAGTGCACCATTTTTAAACTCTGGGGTTGATTTTTGCGGACCTTTTCAAATAAAATTTAAAAATCAGGGAAAGGGGATATTTTCAAAAGTTTATGTTGCGATTTTTGTATGCTTGGCTACAAAGGCTATTCATTTAGAGGCAGTGACTGATTTAACAAGTGAGGCATTTATTGCAGCTTTGAAGAGGCTATGTGCCCGTAGAGGCCGCATTTCTACATTAATGTCCGATAACGCAACTAATTTTAAAGGCGCCGCTGCAGAATTAAATCGTTTCATAAAATTAATTTGTAACAAAAACGAGACATTAGCAAATTATTTTGCTTCAGAAGCTATCCAGTGGAAATTTATCCCACCTCGTTCTCCTAATTTCGGGGTTTGTGGGAGGCAGGGGTAAAATCATTCAAACACCATCTCTATAGAACTTTAGTTAATAGTAAAATAACTTTCGAAGAATTCGAGACAATAATAATTCAAATTGAAGGTATACTTAATTCACGTCCATTAGTACCATTGTCAGATAATATCAATGAATATGAAGTTTTAACTCTTGGACACTTTATAATTGGTCGACCTATCAGTGCAATACCTGAACCCGCAATTTTAGATATTTCAGATAATAGACTATCTAGGTGGCAGTATACAACAAAGTGTGTACAAACTATTTGGAAACGCTGGAAAAATGATTATCTTAATCATTTACAGCAGAGAAACAAGTGGCAGTTCGAGAAAAATAATGTTGCCGTAGGGTGTTTAGTGCTTTTAAGGGAAAATGATTTGCCTGCCTGCAAATGGACAATGGCAAGAATCTTGGAGGTTATTTATGGAACTGACGGTAAGGTCAGAGTCGTTAAACTAAAAACTGCCACGGGGTTCTCACACGTTCTATCTCAAAAATATGTATCTTACTAATAGAAAATAATAATATAAATTAAATTGTAATATGAAGTATATTATATTCTTAGAATATTGTATTTTTCTATTTTTGAATATTGTATTTTTTTCTTATTTTAGAATGTTGAATTTATTTGTATTTAATTCATTTAGGCATTTGTAAACTGTATATAGCAAATTGCATTTTTAAATATATTTTTTGAAATATTGTATATTTCAACGCCGGGCGGAATGTTACGTTATCAGCGCACTGTAGCGCCATCTGTAAAAAATTTGTAAAAGTAGACATTGTCTAGCTGTACCCCAACAAAAGCGGGTGCACGAATAAAGTAGGCTTAGCGTTGCGAAAAAGACTGATTTTTTATTCTTTAACCAGTTTTACAGTCCACACAAATATTGACGAAACAAATAGTATAACACTAAAAAATTATTTAAGTACAATATTTTGACAAAAAATGAACATAGAATGGCCGATTTTCAAAATATTCTCTTTTTGTGAAAAATGCTTCTATTATAGGGTGTTTTTTCCAGGTATAGAAGTTTAAGTTGGCATTACTTTCCAAGATGGCGACCGATTTAACAGCTGTCAAGTGATTTATTCTCAGTTTGGTTTGGCAACTCATCAAAACAATCATCAAGCAAGGCGTAGATTCGTTGAATGGGCCCAAAACGAGATTGCCGTTGTTCCCGATTTTCATAAGCGAATTTTGTTTAGCGATGAAGCGCACTTCTGGTTAAATGGCTACGTCAACAAACAAAACTGCCGCATTCGCAGTGAAGCTAATCCACAAGTGTATGTCGAAACACCGTTACATCCAGAAAAACTTACTGTTTGGTGCGCGTTATGGGCTGGTGGAATCCTTCTTCAAAAACGATGAAGGTCACAACGTTACAGTCAATGGTGATCGGTATAGAGCCATGATTACTAACTTTTTCATTTCTGAATTGAACAATCATCATGTCTAGGAGCTGTTGTTCCAACAAGACGGCACAACATGTCACACAGCTCGTGCCACAATCGATTTATTGAAAGACACGTTTGGTGACCGCCTAATTTCACGTTTTGGACCTGTGAATTGGCCTCCAAGATCTTGTGATTTAACACCGCTAGACTATTTTCTGTGGGGCTATGTAAAGTCATTGGTCTATGCGGATAAGCCACAAACGCTTGACCATTTAGAAGACAACATTCGCCGTGTTATTGCCGATATACGGCCACAAATGTTGGAAAAAGTCTTTGAAAATTGGACGTCCAGATTGGACTACATCCGAGCCAGCCGTGGCAGTCCTATGCCAGAAATCATATTTAAAATGTAATGCCACAAGATTATCTTTCGAATAAAAAAAATTCATGTCAATCGAATAATACATCGTTGTTTTATTGCAATTTAAATTTCTATACCTCTAAAAAAAACACCCTTTATAATAATATTTTGCCTGTATATAGCTCAGACCTCTGTACAGAGGCTCAACCAGAATTTTTGAAAAATATAACTTATAAGTGGGTTTATTCATGTTTTACGGCAACAGAGGGAAAAATTTTAAGAAAAAAACGCTGATAATATTATTTCAATTGGTGGTAACTCTGAAAATAAGGTGAATTTTTCAAAAATTCTAGTTCAGACTCTCTGGAGAAGTCTTTACTTTATATAAGCAAACTATTATCATTTTTTATAAAAAGAGAACATTTTGTAAAAAGTTTATTCTAAGTTAATTTTTTGCCAAAATATTGTATTTAAATAATTATTTTTGTTATAATGTCCTTAAAACAATTTAATATATGTATTCTGATCAAAGTGACACTAAATATCATGAAAATTATCCATTTATGCGCTTTTTTAAAATCACGGTACCGAACGTAGTCGGATACCTTAAATCACAAACATTATATATATCATTAACAGTAGTCAGTTTAATCCAAATAAGTGGTCTTAAAATGCATCGATACTTTAAACCTATCCTCATTCACTTCAGTAATATTAATCAAATAATTTTCCCTGATTAAAACTACAATGTATGTTTTTTATAAATCATGGTAGCACATTTACATGCTTTTTATTTATGTTTTAATTAAAATTGTATAAAAATTAATACAATAGAGAAATATTAAGTTCATAATGATACTCGTAATCTTTAACATGTTAGCGTGGTTCTGTTGAATTTATTTATATCTTCATCATAATCAACATGAAAACTCATTTAATAATTTCCTTAAAAAATTCATTTTTTCCTTTCTCTAATATATTTAAATAGAATCCTACCTATTAATGACTTAACCGAGGACATAAACACATGCATTTTAGTCAAGAAAGGCTATATAAAAGTTAAAATTCCTCTAGGGTGAAAAATATATATTTATGAAGTTAGGTACTTTAAGAAATACTTCGCCAAAGAAGAATGATGGAACATAATAATAGTCTTACTCGGTCATTAAGTACTCTTGGCATTCAAGCTAGAATCCTTAACCTTTAAGCGAGATGTAATATTCTTAATTACGTCATCTTTTTTCCGCTCGCAGTTGTTCCAGATTACGCCTGAGAGCAACAAAAAAATGAGTAAATATTCCTTAGAATATTGAAATGTTTTTTATTCGTAATTTCGAAGGATATTTTTATTTTTTGCAAAGTTGTGTGTAAGATGTTTCATTTTAACGCATTAGTGAGACTTTTTGGAATTTTGTTGCTTTGTTTTTGTTGATCTGAAGCATACATACGTCCTCATGCATTTTAAATGTTGTTTATACACTCAGTTGATGTGTATTTAGTAAAAAAAACACATTTTCTAAACCTATTTACGAAATTTATAAGATTTAAGCAATAAAGCAGGAATTTAATAATAGATTACAATTTATTGCTGATCATAATTTGATTACATACTTAATTTTACGAATTTTTTCGCATGTAGATTTAATATTTTAAATGGAAAAAAATGTTTTTTTAACTTAATGCAGTGCTTCTAAGACTTTCAGTCGCCGTGCCCCCTTTATATATAATCCTGGCAACGTGGCCCCCAAACATTTTGAATAACTCTCCATAACTTCCACCACACACACACATCTCAGTAATTTAAAGATTTCTTAAAAATCCTAAGACTGCCTTTGCTACTTATATGCAGACTTTTTAAAGTCTTTTCTTTTCTCTGTAAGAAAACAAACTATTAATTGAAAATATTACATTGTAGTAATAGCTATGTAGTTGCAAAACAAGTATTCATGATCGAAATACATATTTTCCAGTACAGAGGTTGCCCAAGTGGTGGTCATCGAGAAAATTTCGCCGGTCCCCAGAAAAATGTGGAATATACTTACTCTCTTATCACGTTAAGTTATGTTTTAAGATGCATTGTCTGGATTCTTAGATCACATTTTTTTTAAATAAATATATGTAACATTCAGAAAATCCTATTAGTGGTCCGTAGGATTTAAATTATGAATTTAATGGTCCGTGAGGTCAAAAAGATTGGCGTCCGTTATTCTAGTAGAGATTTTTTTTCATTACGGCAATTCAGTGATCTAGTCTAGGATAGTATATCTTCCAGTTTTTCTACGAGGCCTTTCAAAGTTTTTAAAGAGAGAAATCTTAACATTAATTCGCGGACACCCTAGGAAAGGCTATGGGGAACTCCGGAGATCCTCGAACCACAGATTAAGAACCGCTGAAATCTCTAACATAGATTATGCTATTTGTAGTTTCCAACTATGTTTACTGAGATGGATCACAGTTCTCCAGAGAGAGAAAAATTATTATTAATTGGAACCTATCTATGTGGAAAAGTTGTTCTTTGGTATAGAGATCAGAATAAAAATAATTAAAAAATAATTTCAAAATTTAATATTGACACTATGGCGTCTGCTTATTAGCAGGATTCTCCCCAACAATACTGGTCAAGATCGACGCATGAAGGATCAAGTTGTCCAGATGGGACATTGTATCTCCAAAAAATGGACCGGCTATTTTTTCCTTATGCCTAGGGCATAATATATGTGTACTGTTTCTAAAAATGGCTTTGATGTCGCCACACCTTTTCTTTCGCCGACTTATAGACGATCGTTAATCACAAAGCTCCGTAAGAATGAAGCTTCATGGAACACAATCAATAGTTTGGGTTCCCCTAGTACATCTGGATCGCGAACAATTTGAGCAGTGTCGGTCGGTCCGGACAAAAACAAACCCACAGTATAAATTGTGACAAGACAAGTTATAGCCTCCAGATGGTAAACACGATGTTATTTCGGAATGAGGATCAGGCAGGCCAGCCTATTTTCCCCACGCACTAATGGAATAGGACGACAGTGAGGAGTGTCGAGTGCAGATCTGTTACACGCGCCAATGAGAGGTGATTGAGGGAGTGAAAGTGACCTACCTGCCTAAGTAGTTTTAAGGGTCGACTCGGATGTTGACACGGGGCTCTTGATCTCTTTCCTTTTACGAAATTACTTCATTCTGAATTTTTATGCTCTTCAATGACGCTCGGTTGAGTTTACGAGGTGACTGCGAATAAGATGAACTTTGCCTACTGATGAACTTGGCATAGTTTTTGAAAGGAGTGCCGGAGTATGTGGAGACACGGCTCTAACAAATGAACCTTGAACAAGAACTTTTCCGCAGTGGAAGGCTGTAAACTTTAATAATTTAACAACGCATATTCTTTTTGTTTATTTAACCTATAATAAAATGTCTTTTTGGCAATTAGCTGCGGGATCACTGACGCTATCATGTTACGAAGTAAAGTAACAGGATCACGATGTTACATCGCAAATGTGTTAAATTTTCAAAAAAAAATTTCTAAAGAATTAATTTTGGTTAAATAATGTTAGATTTCTAATAAAATTATTTTTCTACTTAAGGTATCCGACTGCGTTCGGAACTGAGATTTTCAAGAGTACATAAATGGATAATTTTCAGGATATTTAGTGTCACTTAGATTAGAATATATGCATAACATTGTTTTAAGGACATTTTGACAAAATAATTTCATTTTAAATACAACATTTTGGCAGAAAATTAACTTAGAATAATCTTTTTCCAAATATTCTCCTTTTTGAGAAAAATACTTCTATTGGAATAATATTTTGCCTGTATATAACTCAAACCTCTGTTCAGAGGCTCAACTAAAATTTTTAAAATATTTAACTTAGAAGTGGGTTTATTCATATTTTACGACAACAGAGGGGAGCAATTTTAAGAAAAAAGCGCAAATAATTATTACAATTAGTGGTAACTCTCAAAATAATGTGAATTTTTCAAAAATTCTAGTTGAGCCTCAGTAGAGAGGTCTGAGCTATATACAGGCAAAGTATTATTATAAAAGAACCATTTTTCACAAAAAAGAACATTTGGGAAAAAAGATTATTCTAAGTTAATTTTTTGCCAAAATATTATATTTAAATAAATTTTTTGGTCAAAATGTCCTTAAAACAATTTATGCATGTATTCTAATCTGAGTGACACTAAATATCATGAAAATTATCCATTCATGCGCTTTTTTAAAATTAATAACCAAAAACCCAGTAATGGGTAAGGTCGACTCAGCCTTCTATCCCTTCAGTGGGTTAATAAAAGAGTAGCAAGCTTGCTTCGGAATTAAACATTGGGGGTCTTGCTGCAGACTAACCCCCCTGTACTCATGCACCTCAACACTCAAGATCCCAAAAACTGAGACAAGCACAGTAGGGAATCAGCCCTCATAGGCTGTTGCACCACCGAATTTAGTTTAGTGTTTTTTAAATAACCATAAGTGATGATACTTTATTAGTGAATACTGAGTACTGGGTAGAAGAATGTACATTGAAACATTTCATAACTCAAACTCTCTCCTCCCTTACCATTGAATCAGTCCGATCCAATCTTTTCTCAGTCTTTTGCTGTATAATGAACTGTAATTTAGATAGTAGGTTTTTGTAAGAAGTTTAATTCTAAAAAGGCTGTTAAAGGCATTGGAAGCTTTTTTCTTGTAACTATTTAACAGGTGTTCTCTCATCGCGTTAACTTTTTCCAGGTTCATTTAATTTCTGAATTAAGGATAAAAAAATGTGAATTTTTTCTATACTATTAATCAACCCTTAACTTCGCACCGTTGCATTTCTGCAACATATGATTTATTTTAATTTAACAGACTCAATATTTTTTTAATTCCCTACAAATCACTTATCTGAGAAAAAAAGATTACTGCAACATAATACATGCTTATTTTTGTCACCAGATGGAAGTACATTTTTTCCAGAAATCACAACAATTATAAAAAAATCTCTGATGCCTCAAGAACTGTGTTTTTGCTATAAAAAGAATCCATTGTACTTTATGCTTCATCTTGTTTATTGACGAAATAAATTACCGGGTAAGAAATTTAAAGATTTTATGATGAATAATAAAATCCTCATATAAAAAAAGTTTTGTAATTTACAGCACTACTGGGCAATGTTGCACTTCTGCAACAAACAAAAAAATGACAAATTCGATTTAAAACAACTTAATTTTTTATACATATTTTACCCTTTTATTATTACTTGAGAACTAGCTGATATAATTTTTTCATAAAAATTTTAAAAAATATGGAAGTTAAGAGTTGGGTGAGGTCGATAGCTCTGATTTTAACCACAAATGGTGTGGTTATTCTAGAAATGTCTATAACGGATTATGAGCAGACTTTGAGTTATGTATAACTTGACTGCTCAAGCAAAAGGCGTGGACTGTATACTTTAAAAATGTTTGTTTATTGAGGACGGTAGGAACGTCCGCTCCGTGGCTGTATTACAAACATACTGACGAAATGTAAACAAGGAGGACTACTAGCGCCCTCTGCACATGAGGGTCGTAACAGAGTCCCCGCCATTGAAATGAAATTTCAATACAAATACATAATGCAATTCACGATACTTACATACAAAATACACAATATTTACAAAGCAAAAAGGCATGCACAATATATTAAATGCAAATACACAATATTTACAGTACTTAAATGAAAAATACACAATACATTTTATGATACTTAAATACGATTGAAGTTAATTTATACACATACAATAATTACTAATAACAAAATTCATACAGGTAATATACAAAGATTTCTGATTGTCCTTTTTAATATATTTCCGTTTGGCATACGCAGGTTCACCACTCGGACCTTACCATCGGTGCCAGGAAAAATTTCAGTTATTCTTCCGGTACTCCATTTCGTACTAGGAAGATTTTCATCTTTGATTAAAACTAAGGTTCCTACAGAAACATTATTTTTGTTAAATTTCCACTTGTGACGTTCTTGTAAATTATTCAAATAATCGCGTTTCAAAGCTTATATATATGTTGGGTAATTTTTTTTACCCTTTCCCATCTCGACAACTGATTCTCGTTTATATTAGTTATTTGCGGTTCATCTATGGATGTTAGGGGTCTACCTACTAAGAAGTGTCCAGGGGTCAGTGTTTCGAAATCATCGAAATTTGACGTCAAAGGAGTGAGTGGTCGGGAATTTAGCACAGCCTCAATTTCACAAAGTATTGTGATGAACTCTTCGAGAGTTAAATGTGCGTTCCCCACGACTCTTTTAAGTGGAATTTAAATGCCTTTACTCCTGCTTCCCATAGCCCTCCATGGTTTGGGGACCTGGGTGGGATAAAGTTCCACTCTATCGATTCATTTGTCAAAAATTCTGCTAATGTGTGATCAGGTAATTTAATCATTTTGAACAATTTTTTAATTTCGGCATTTGCGCCAACAATTGTTTTAGCGTTGTCGGTGGTGATTTTTGCACACTTTCCTCTCCTACCAAAAAAACGTTTTAAACTTGCAATGAATGCTTGGGATGTGAGATCTGTCACAAAATCTAAATGAATTGCTTTTGTACATAAACATACATAGACTACTACATAAATTTTATTTAATGCCCCTTTTCTTTGATTTTTAAACTTAATGAAGAATGGGCCTGCAAAATCAACGCCCATGACATTAAAGGGATAATTCGGTGTTATACACGATCTCTCGGTAGGTTAGCCATAATTTGATTCATAGTGATGGGCTTGTTCTTAAAGCAATTCACACATTCATGAATAATTCTACGACAGTTATTTCTGCCATTGAGTGGCCAGAATTTTTGACGAACAAGATATAAAAGTGAGTGGGGTCCTGCATGCAAATATTTTTTATGATAATGGCTCAATATAATATCAGTTAAAACGTTTCTACTAGGTAAAATCATGGAAAATTTAGCTTTCTCATTTAAATTTGAATTGGCAAGTCTGCCTCCTACTCTAATGATGTTGCTCTCATCAAGAAAACATTAAGTGGAGTTAATTTGCTTTTCATAGGAATAGGCTCACCTGCCAACAATTTGCGCATTTCTTCATAGAACTCCCTTTCATGCAATGAGTGGATCAGCCAGTTCTCAGCATGACTTACCTCCTGTGAAGTAAGGGGTCCCTTTATCTTTGTAATTCTGGTTCTGCAGTTGTGTATGAATCTGTAAAGAAAACTTACAACACGAATTAATTTTACATAGTTGTTTGAAATATCAATAATGTTTTCAAGGAAATTGTTTTTAGTCACTGTCAATGTCAAGGAAAAGTCCTCTTTTGGATTTGAGTTCTTTCTCATTTCCGTTAAATACACCCTTTCTGGGATCGCTTCATCTAGTCCTTTGGTCTGGAAGTCAATTTGACGTAGAAACGAGGATCCATTCCACCACTTGGAGTTGGTTGTAAGAGCGTCTACGCTGATTCCTCTAGTAAGTAGATCTGCTGGGTTGTCCTTGCCGGAACAGTGGAACCACGAGTTAGGATCGGTGAGGGATTGGATTTCGCGAACCCTGTTCGCAACAAAGGGTTTCCATCTATGGCTTGGACCTTGATCCAATGTAAGGTGACCTGAGAGTCCGTCCAGAAAAAGGCTCTGGTTGAACACTTCTGATCTAGGATTTTCTTGACTTCCTTCGCTAAGCGTGCAGCAAGCAGAGCGCCCATCAGTTCCAATCTAGGCAGGGATAACCTTTTCAGAGGTGCAACACGGCTCTTGGATGTTACAAGATCAACGCAGACTCTGTCCTTGTGCTTGACTCTCAAGAAGGCGGCTGCTCCATATGCTTTTTGACTGGCATCGGAAAAGGTATGGATTTGGACTTCACTTGAATCTCCACTGGAATCGAGGATCTTTCGCGGAATCTTCAACTCTGATAAAAATGGAAGTTCTAACCACCATTGTGACCATACTGCATGAATATCTGGCGGTAGCTCGTCATCCCAGGATAACTTCCGTATCCAAAGTTCTTGTAATAGGCATTTGAGCCTAATTGTGTAGGGTGACAAGAACTCAACTGGATCGTATATTTTCCCAGCTGATTGAAGCACAATTCTTTTTGTGATGGGTTTTGACGTGTCCAATTGCAGAAGTCCTTTAACATCAATTGTAAAATAGTCGTGGACAACATCCCATGGTATCCCTAAAACCTTTGACGAAGGGATTTTGGAACTGTCGTCCGGGTGACGAGGATGTGTCTCAAGGCCTTCCCTTTCCCAAGTTCTCATCAATGTTTGATCATTTGAATTCCATTTGCGTAATTTCATGCTGGCATTCTTCATGATTGTTTCAGCATCCTTTGATACTTTTAAGGCTTGGGAGATGTCATCAGCACCACTGATTACGTCATCAACATAGAGACAAGTGTCAAGCATTTCAGTTGCTGCTGGATATTGCTCACGGTAATTCTCGATGTGATGCTTAATTGTTGCGGAGAGCAAGAAGGGTCTTACGTTGACTCCAAACATCACACGCTTAAATCTATACACTTGAAACTTGTAGGGATCTGTTTGATTTGATCTAATGTCTGGAAACAAAAATCTAACTGCATCTCTGTCCTCGTCACGTAATGAGATTTGCAAGAATGCACGTTCTATATCTGCGGTGATAGCAATCGTGTTCGAGCGAAAAGAAATTATCAGATGGAATATGTTTGGGTTTAAATTCTCACCTGACCATATACAGTCATTAAGAGATGGTTGTCCATCTTCATGGGAACTTGCATCGAAAACAATGCGCATTTTTGTAGTTAGGCTTTCTTGGCGAAAGACCGCTTGGTGCGGTAAATAGAATACTGCTCTATCAGTTGGTTTTTCAGTTTCTAGAACCCTTTCAATTATTCCTTGAGATTCATATTCTTTCAAAATTTCGGAATATTGTATGTACAGAGTTGGATCACGAATGAATCTTCTTGTTAAGGATTTTACACGTTTTTCTGCTACGGAAAAATTGTCATTTAACTCTTGTGTATGGCTCTTCCAAGGAAACCCAACTTCATAACGACCACTATTGAAACGTACTGAAGATTTAAAATGTTGTATGGCTTGGTCGTCTGGGTCACAACTAGACTCTGCTTTAATTCCTATTGCTTCTAAATCCCAAAATTTTGTTAAATTTCTATCAACCTGATCTTGGATGAAATTGCAAAAATAATAGTTCGATGGTTCGTTTTGAATGGAACCTGTTACAATGTAACCAAATACGGAGTCCTGCAATATTATTGAATTGTCATGTAATTTTATTTGTTTACTTTTTAATAATTCATAAAATACTTCACCTCCCAGGAGAATATCAATTCGTTTGGGAATATCAAATTCCGCATCTGCATATGTTATATTTGGAGGCAATTTTATTTTTGTTAAATCCAATGGTTGTGTAGGAACGCATCCAGTAATTTTAGGGACTATGAGAAAGTTAAGTTTTCTTTTAAATGAACTTCCGTTCGAAATTTCAGCGGAAATTCTTTTCCTCACTGAAATGCAAGCTCCATTCAAGCCTACAATAGTTGAATTCATAGAGTATTTTTCCAACCCGGGGAAATTTGACGCTTCCAAGCTACAAAGGCATTTCTGGCTCCCTGAATCGAGGATCGCGTTCATTACAAGCCAACCCCCTGTCGCACTCTGAACTTTGACCTTCGCGGTCGAAAGCAAAATGGATTTCTCCCCAATCTCATTGTAAAGACACGTCGCGGTTTGAGGATTTATTACAGTGGCTGGACTCGGGTCATAAATGTCCCCTGATGAACTCTGTGGAGAGGGGAGGTTTCCGTTTTGGTGTGGTTCTGATATCGGTCGGGGCACACTTGTTTTGCAAAGAAAATTGTGGTTCGAATTACAAACCCTACATTTCCTGTTCGGTTTTAAACAGTTCTTAATAAGGTGATGGCCTAGACAATTAAAGCATAGGTTTAAGGATCTCACTTTGTTGCTTCTTTCTTGAACAGACATCTCGTGAAACATTTTACACTTAAAAATTGGGTGTGTCTCTAAAGGACATAACGGACAGGTTTTTTCATTGCTTTTCACGACGAATGATCTGAATTTTGGAGAATATTCGTTCTTGTTTTTCAACGAAGAATTTCTTTGTACGTTTTCTAAGGCTTGGCTCCTTTTTATTAAAAAGTCTAAAAAATTATCCCACTTAGGCAAATCATTAGAATGTAATTCCATTTCATATTGTTTACGCGATTCATCATCTAGACGTTGAGTTATAACAAAAATTAACATTGATTCACAAAAGCGTTAGGTTCTAATTCTAGTTGTTTTAAGGCTCTAAGATGACTGAATTGAATCTATTTAACTTCTGAGATGAAACGCAGATTCAAATTTTATTTTGTTAGGATTTAAAAGTTCAGCAATATGACTATTTACAAATAATCTTTTATTTTCGTATCTACCTTCTAAAGCTTCAAATAAAGATGAGTAAGAATCGTTTACTGTTTGCAATTGTTTTGCATGGCCTTTCAGGGCAGATTGCAAATAATATAGTTTTTGCGAGTCTGATAAACAAGCGTTATCATGAATTAATGATACAAATTGGGATTTAAATCGCAACC
Organism: Trichonephila clavipes; assembly: GCA_019973935.1. Lineage (NCBI taxonomy): Eukaryota > Metazoa > Arthropoda > Arachnida > Araneae > Nephilidae > Trichonephila > Trichonephila clavipes. Next base: position 912,591 of record BMAU01019951.1, on the reverse strand, counting down.
AATCAATATATTGTCCCGAAAATTCCGGTAAATTAATGGATGGCAGTTTCACATTGTAATTAGCAAAATCATTTTTCACAGATAATTCAGAGGTATCCACATTAGAAGATTCAAGTAAGGTATTGAGACTCACCTCTAAATTATCTGCGTCCACTTCCATCGTGTCCAAACTGGCCTCGAAATCCATGAGCTCTTCATCCGAAAGAACCCTGTAGCTTTCGGTCCGAAGTTTGTCTATTTTTGCTTTCACTTCAGAAAGCGATGCGAGTTTAGTTCTTATTTCAACTTGATTCAATGGTGAATCCACATTTTCCAAGGAGTTTCTAATGCGTGTGATCTGACCGAGCAGATGTGCTTTCCTTCTGTTAAACACGGTGAGTTCTGATAGTTCTTTTGGAGCCATTTTGACCTTTGGCTCGGGCTCGACACCGACCACAAAACTGGTGAGGTCGATAGCTCTGATTTTAATCACAAATGGTGTGGTTATTCTAGAAATGTCTATAACGGATTATGAGCAGACTTTGAGTTATGTATAACTTGACTGCTCAAGCAAAAGGCGTGGACTGTATACTTTAAAAATGTTTGTTTATTGAGGACGGTAGGTACGTCCGCTCCGTGGCTGTATTACAAGCATGCTGACAAAATGTAAACAAGGAGGACTACTAGCGCCCTCTGCACATGAGGGTCGTAACAAGGGTTAAACATATAATAGCATCATTCGCACACAAAATTTCATAAAAACTAATGCAAAAATCTATTTAAATAAATGAGATGTTTACTTGTAAATTTGGCTTTCTGTCTGGCAGAAATCATTAGTTTTTGGAGTCAATTCACAGTAACTATAATTATAAAGCTTAGAATATTTAGATTTTATCTTGAGTTATAAAATTTATTTACATATTTGGCATTTACATAAATAATTATGAAATTATTAATCAAAATTTGATCGTGTATGATAAATTCAAAAACATGGTCAACATCGCAATCTAGTTAGTAGAATCTTGTTTCTGTACTTATCTTTTTCGTTTACTGTCTCTCTTTGATTAGCAAATAATACTCTGTTGTGTTGGATGTTTTGTTCTCTCTTGGGGAAACGAAGTCAATAAAGTGTGTTTCAGACAAACGTGAAGGAGAATGCTCAGAAGAAAGAAGTCTTTAATTTACAGAAAATTCCACTGAGTGGTACTTTTCTATTATTCAAAACTATAAGAAGCACATGTGAAATAATTCGGAAAGACTGATTGTTCAGTGTAAATTTTCACAGTGCTCAAGATGCACGGTGGTTAAGATGAATGGTACGTTTCGCCTGTCTGAACTCTGATTGGGAAAAACCGGAACGGGGTAGAAGTCAAAAAGTACTAAAATACCTGGTATTTTTGTAACAAAAATTACTTGGTAGGTTTTGAAACTCTGAAAAAAAAATTTCGAGCTACCCTCGTGACTTATAAAGAAAAAATGACTGCTAATCCTAATGAAATATTTTATTATTTAATTTTACTACAGTTGCCAATTTCTTAATATTTTTACAATCAAATTCCAAATTAAAGAAACATTTAAAAAATTAGAATAATTAATGTTTGTAAATATTTTTGATACCAATTTAATGAGCGGGACAGATTTTCCAAATAAAATATTAAATTTCAGTAAATTTAAAAAAAAAATATTTCTGATACAGCTAGCTCAAATATAAGAGTATAGTTATTAAAAGGATAAATTTCGCTACAACTAATGTATTTCCTATTTATATATGTGATCACCGATTTATAATTATATTTTTATACCATATTTTACATAGATTAACTTAACAATAACATTGAAGATCATATTTTCCACACATTTTTGTAAAAGAAATAAAAACATTAACCCAGTGCTTCTCTCAAACTTCCAATGCTTGCGACCAAATTTTCAATCGTAATTTTTATCGCCCCCCATACAATAACAATATATATAATGTAATAATAATGTACTATGACGTAAGACAACAATACGACTCTAATTATAAACCCCACAAATTAACAAGAAAGTATTAAATTTTGTAAATGGCAAGCCCATGGAAGTAACTAGTAATTTGTAACCCTGTTCTTATTTAGTATTGACAAATTAATTATAAAATACATTGTGCAGTTTATATTATATCATTATAAATGTGTCAGGATGTAATTTGTTTTGCATCTTTTGAGTAAATTGATAATTTCTTAAATAACCTTGTACTTTCAACTTTTCATATGCTCGTGTCCTCCACAATTTGAGAAATTCTGCTTTAACCATAGATGACCCAAATAATGAAATAATAATTATGAAAAATAAAAATAACTTTAAATAATTAACTTAATATTTGCTTTTAAATTTTTAATCTATAAATGGAAATTTTACGAGCGAATACTTATGTAAATGAAATTCTTTTTTAAAAGTTAATAAATGAAGTCCTTATTTAAAAAGAAGCTCCAGAAAATTCTATTTTTGTTATTACTTACTATTTTTAAAAAAGACGTAAAGTATTCCAACTCCAATATGAAAGAAGGAACTTTTTCATTTCTTCATTTAAAATACTTCTAAATTATCTTCATTTAGAACATTCGAATTTTCCTTATTATTCCTCAATGAATAGGCCTCATTCTCTCATTTTTCATTTCGAAACCCAATTGAACTTTAATCTTTGTAAAGGCATTTATGCCTCTCATGTGCAGCTCCATAAATGAAAAGGATATCCGAGAATCTTGACTGGGTTCATCTCGGAAATAATTAGAAAAGGAATTTCGATCAAAAGGATTTTGGATGATCTTCATGTGTCATCGAATTTGAAATCTCAGCTTTGAGTAAGAATGAGTTTCTAGAGCTTTTCTGTACATTGGTTGCTAATTACGAGCTATGGAAAGCTTCATACACCAATCTATTTCGGAACAGTTTGATATCAGAAAATCCAGACAGAAATTGTAACCATTTTTAATAGAAAAAAAATTTATACTTATTATGAGTTGGTGTTTTTTATTGTATTACAAATTATAGCATTTGTGCAATTATTCAGTAAAAACTATTTATTTAAAATTATGTGATGATCACTGTAACATAATTAAGTTGTATGAGTATATTGTGTGCGTGTGTGTGTGCACACCATCGAAAATTTCATAATTATCAAATCACTTTTCAACTTGATAAAATTGTCTTTTCTGCTTTGGTTCAAAAAGAGAATGTACAGCAGTAACCTAGTGATAAAGTCTTGGACTCGTGACCGGCGTGTAATGAGTTGGAGTTATTACCGATAAAAAAAGACCATCCTCATATTTCATAAATTTTTTTCTCGTAAATTTTGACTAAAATGGCGATTCTTTAATATAAAATATGTATCTCAAATAGATGATGATGACGTAAAAATTGCTGCTCAGCAATTCTCAAAACTTTTTGAGCTAATCGTTTGATAATCTTCCCTGTACATTTTAAGAAATAAGTAGAAAATTTTTAAAATAATATTATAAAATGAAAAGGTTATAAAATATAGTACTACAAAACAAAAATATTGAAGTTTCTATATATTTGGATTTTTCCTGCCCAAAACATCCGAATTTTTATTCAATTCTCTGCAACAATACCAAAAAAATAAATAAATAAATTTTAAAATTATAAGCATACATCACAGTATTTTTAGGGACACATATTAGAGAAATCTTTCTAATTATCCATCATTTTTTCACGCATTGTTAAAAAAGCGGATAAAACATTATAAATCGTTTGCGTAATAATTTAGAACATGGTTTTTAAAATAATTTCATCGAATAACTCTGGAATTAACAACAGGATTTGAATCACAAACAATGAAAACAATTTTCCCTGCGTCTAATACTAAAAATTCGCATTATACAGGGTGATTCATAAATAAATATACTCTTTCCATATGTTGTAAAACAGGAACAATCAAAGATAAGCACCACCTCAGTCAACCGTAAGTTAGATATACCGTAGAACCGTAAGTTTGTGTCTCGCACCTGACGGAAGTGACGTAGGCAATAGTATGAGTGTCAAGTGACTAGACTTTTAAAATGGCTGTCTTTGTAGTGGAAAAGGCATTTTACGTTCTTGAATGTAACAGAATGTGACTGGATCTATTTTTGGGGGGGTATGTTAACTGTATTGGGTTGATGTTAGAGTTGCAGGATTACATTGATAACTTCATTCTCCAATTGGATGGTACATCACCACACTGGTCCACCCACATGCAAGATTACCTCCATGGACATCTCCCTCACCGATGGATTAGACTTGGACTACAATATGCCACTTTCTTCATGGCCATCCAGAAGTTCTGATTTAACATTTTGCGAATTCTTCCTCTTGGGGTACGTGAAGGAAGAAGCATTCATCCATCCCCTTGCTGTAGATCTAGTGAAGCTGACACAGAATTATCACGACCGCTATTGATGGACTTGATTCAGATACCTTAAAGTGCGTTTGGGCGGAAATAAATTACCGAATCAATGTGTGTCGTGCGAAGAAAGGACTCACATATAGAAGACCTGAGACTGTATATAATAAAACTTTAAATAATCCCATACAATTCTGTTACAAGTAACATATGATATCTTAAATTGTTTTTAATTTATAGTGCATTGAATCTATATACTTCTTTACGAATCGCCCAGTACAATGGAAAATTTTTGTAAAGTTAACTAATCCATTACAACTACAATACCAAACATTTTAATAAACCTTTGAAGTTACTACTTTCAACCTGAATCTTCAATGTTGTAGTAGTTTTGACAATCAGTAGAGTGTTAGGAAATATCTGCAGTATATTTTCATTACCTATCAGTATGCTACATTTTTTTTTTTTTTGCAAAAACTTTTATTTTTTTTTGCATTAAAACAGTTGTTGGATATAAATTAAATGCTCTTATATAAAGTATTTCAATGAATAGGAAAAATCATCCATAAAATATAAAGAATAATTATAATAATTACTGCCTATTACAAATGTGTACACTGAACTACAAATTATTACGATTAACCTTATGTTTTCATACACTGATTTCTTATTCTAAAATGCAAATTGCTACTTATATCGTGTTATAATTGTAGAACTTTTAGCATTGCTGAGTATGAATTGTTCAGCCGATAAAATAATTAAATAAGGTTTAATGGTTTCAACTATTCACAAACTGAATTCCCTTTTGTAGAAAGAATAATTCTTTATATTTAATCTTCTCTCTTTAGAGCAATGTTTCCAAAAGCTCGAAACTGTTTCAAAAAAGTGATATTTCTCATGATTTATTTCGGTAGAAGTGACTCAATTATAAAATGAAGATAGATGACTTTGACTTTTCAAAATATATGATACGTTCCAACAAATTTTTTATTCTATTATTTGGTTAATGTACTGCTTATAGAACAGATACAAAATATAAAATATGGGAATAATTTTAACAGAATTCTGCTTCGAGATAATTCATTTTGATGTCGGTGAAGTAGGTTAGTTTATTCGAACAGTATAGACCAAGTATGTTTTCTTCTTGGCAGGAAATGACCTATTTTTAACTGCCTATAAACTATAAATTCTACAAGGCCCCTTTCTAGAAATGTTATGAGATATTTCTCTGAAGAACCGTTGACAAGAAAACATTTTGAAATATTGCATCTCATTGCATAACAATGGTCTTTCTGTGCCAGAACTTGTCATTTTGAAGCGAAATAGATGTTATATTTCAAGGTAACTGCAGGTGGTAAAGTAGTAGACGTGTCGAAATGGAAATGTAGGGCAATAGAATACAAAACATAGCAGTTTTGTATTTTAAAATTATTTACGAAAAGGTTCGAGGGAGATAAAGAATTTTTTTCTGTAGTTCCAAAGTATGTTTTTTATTACTGAGAATCTTTTGATTTTGGGTGTTTAATGTACTGTAAAAATATCACATATTTCATAAAAAAGGTTTCGAATAGTTCTAAGTTTAAATGTCAAAAGTATCTCCATTGAATCAATGGGTCATGAGTTATAGATAAGCTTCCTATTAAACATTTTTTTTTAGATTTTTGAAAAGTTTTATTGAAATAGTACAACAGGCATTCCCTCTTCTTTTTCAAAAAGATGTCCGACATTGAATTCATTTATCATAATAAATATGGGTTGGGAAAATATAAATAAATAGCAAATGATTTATATAAATTTGTGTAATGAATCTTGAATGTTTTTTTTTTTTTTGTTTAGTTTGGGAAGTTTATCATCTCTTATTATTCCGTTCTGTGTTATCGGTTTTAATTCTTCCAGCATGCCACGCTCATTTTCTGAAATTAGTTTGTGTAAACAACTAAAGGATCAGACTACGTTCGGAACCGTGATTTGAAAAAGCGTGGAAATGTATACTTTTTTTCGATATTAAGTGTCATTTGAAGTAGAATACACATAAAAAATTGTTTTAAGAATATTATTGCAATAAAAAATATTTAAATGCAATTTTTTTGAAAAAAGTAGAGGTAAAAGGAAATATTTTCAAAACTTTCTCCTTCTATATTGAACATGCTTCTATAATAATATTTTGCCTATAAATATTTATGACTTCTGTATGGCAAACCATTGGCACGCGTGCCTTTTTATGGCACACGACACAATATTTTGGGCAAGCCAGTGACAAAATGGTTTGCATTTTACTTCAAAATAACAAAGTTCACTATGAAGTATTAAGAACAAAAGCAATAGATCGGTCGCGGTGTGGCGCCGGGAGCACACTCGTTTGTTATTGTCTCGTCTTAGTTACGTTGTGGACTACAATTGCTAATGATGCAAAGTTTATCTAAACATAGCGTAGTCAATTTCATTGATACAACTGTATTTTATGGTTTATTTGTGTTATATTTACGATTTTTAAGTGTTATTTAACATGACAGATTCAGCAAAAGAATAAAAAGAGCAAGTAACAGATAATTTCAAATTTGGTGAACATAGAAATATGTCATTATTAGTAAAGGCAACGTGTGCTTTATGTTGTGGTATAGTGATATGCAGAACATCCTATGTAAAAAGGCATTTTGAAATAAATCGCAAATTCTCAAGTCAAAAAGGTGAACCACAGCAAAAATAATTAAATGCCAATTGGGAGATGACTCCAATTGAGCACGCATTCAACTAAAAGTAACATCTTACAATCCTAATATAAGTTGTTTGTCATCCATACTCTGCAACAACAGAACTCACACTCACGTTACTTTAATTTGAATTACACGCATAACTGAAATATTTACAACTATACAGTGCACAAAAGGTATCTTTTCGAAGTAAATAAATAGTTTGTGTTCTTAGTATTCAGTTTTATTATTTTCCCAATAATTACAAATCCAAATTATTGAGGACACGTCTATACCTCATTAAACACTTCTTTAAGAAAAAATGGCGCGTTGATCCAAAAAGGTTTGCCACCTCTGGTATAGAGCCTAAAACAGGATTTTTAAAACGTGTAAGTGGGCTTATTCATATTTTAGTATATCAGTGTAGGAAAATTTTATAAAAAACACCAGTTATTATTTCAATTGTTTGGAAATAATGGGAGTTTCTTAGAACTTCTAGTTCACAGGCTCTGTACAAAAGCCTTAGATAAACATATAAAAAAGTATTACTCTTACAGAAGCATTTTCCGTAAAAGGAAAATGTAGGGATATTACTTGGAGGAAAGTGTATTATACGTGTGTGTTTTAGTAGGTGCTTATACCAAACACAAAAGCGTACATAAAAGCTCTTGGTTTGTATAAACACTTACTTGCTTCCATTTAAATAATCCTTTGTTGATATTTGAAACTGTTTTGGGTCTTTCAGATTTCTGTGGGATATTATACTAGATTTCAGTATAGTAAAAATTAAATGTTTAGTATAATATAAAATATATTTATTAGTTAAAAATTGATATTTTGAATTATATACACGCATAAAAGTGTTTAAGGTTTTGTAGCAACTCCATATTCTCTTGAAGTGATTTCCACATAGAGTGGCGGTGGTCAAGTTCGTATCTAGTGGATCATTATTTTCTAAAGAAAAGCGAAATAAAAGTAAATAAAAATTAATACGTAGGGGGAGGGGAGCAAGGTGACTATGTTAACAGTTTTTGTTGTTTATTTATTTATTTTTAAGTATAAAAAATTATTTTTACATGAAGTGTTAGAGTAGTCCTTTGTATATAGTATTAAATATATTACCATTTAATTTTTCAAATAAAAAAAAACAAAGGATAATTTTATTTTTTTCAGAACCTTAACAAATTGTCATCTTGCCCCAGTACTGGGGCAAGATGACAACACTGAAAAAGGTTGAATAGATTTTATCTCTCGCATATGTTACATGGTTTAACAAATGTTAACAGTGCTTTTACATCTTACAAAGTATCAAATTAAGCGTAATATATTGTAACGTAATGTTGAAGTGTTTAGTTGTGCAGCTAACAATAGTTCCAAATAAAAATGCCATTTTCTCATGCCACGACTCTTGGCATTTACAGCACTGGATCCATTCTTCTGTTGGAGGGTCACAATATTCCTCTTCACAAGCAGGACATCTTATAACACCATCCTTCGAAAGTGACGCAACTGGATTGTTTGGCCTGGATTTTATAGACTTAGCTTACATGAACTTAGTTTAATTTTTTTTACTCCCGTTTTCGCTTCACGAGCTGCTCTTCTCTGTTTTCTTAGTGTCCTGTTCTTCCTTCTGCTTTTCCCTTTGTTCTAACATTTCTTTGATGGGTGTGCTTGTAAGAATGCTTGGGCTCACTTTTTTTTTCTGGTTCTTCTGGAGAGTTTATATGTTGGTTTTCTACTACCAGGGTCTGAGGATTAGCACTATTAATCTCAGTTGCATCGCCAACTATATCATGGTTAGTAGTTTATGCAGCAGCAAAGCCATTCTCGCTAAACACAAGAGGATTATGAAGCTCGATCCTACATTCCTTAAATCCTATCATGGCATTTCCAACTAGATTCTCTTTCGAAAGCTAGGGGGGCTGGGGGGCTTAGCGGATGGCAAAAAATGTCTTCCCCCCTTTCGAATGACATTTTCCACTATCCGATGCACCCCTCAGCCCCAGAAGAGATAGAAGCACAAGGTCGAGCGAACAATAACACAGACAAACAAGCGTTAAAAGGTTTTAACAGAATAGACGACAAAGATTAATAAGTTCAGAAACATGGCGCAAGATGAAACTCATCATCTTGCTCCGGACAGCCTGTTTAAAAATATTCATTTCCATTTCCATGAAGAAAGTCGATTAATTGACTTGTATTCGTAGTAATAAATAGTACTTAAACTAAGTTAATCATAAATATTAAAGAAATATTATATATCTTACCTGTATCTGTAGCAGAGCTTATAAACACATGTCAAAAAGTTATATCGTGACAGCGGTAAACAATCAAAGCTTCACAACTAACACAAAAATGGCGATTTCGGATTCTCTATATTATTGTTTAATGAACGGCCAATAGGAGAGCCAGTAGTGTTCGGTTGATCCTGCCACATAGCGGAAAAGGGAAAAATTAAAACATTCGTTATCTCGCCCCACCCTTCATCTTGCCCCGGTCTCCCTTATTAGTAGTTTAGTAATTGAGTGTTGTGTGGTATAACTGGAAAAACTTTTTCAAGCACAAATCAACTCCACTATCATTACACCAGAGAATCGTGTCTCATTCCTTTCTTTTTTCCTTTCTCGAATATCAAACTTTTCACCGTTTTGTAGGCGCACGTTTTGCAGCAGTAGGAGGAATACGAGATATAAAATGTTGTTCAGTAAGACAGGCAGGGTCATATACCATAGGTGGTCTGCCATAAAATTTTGGCCTCAAACTGCCTCATCATGTTTCTAAAAAGAGCTCTTCTACAACTTGGATTCAAAATTCTAAAAATGTAATACGTTCACTTCATTGTTATTGAGAAAAAATGATTTCCAGAGTTGATTACTGAGTAAAAAAAAAAATACAAAAATATCTTTTTTTCTAATATTTTTACTAGCGTTTTCGGATTGTCGGATGAAAGAATATTATTTCCTGATTACTACGATTTACACCACCCAGTAGATTATAGTCAAATACAATCTTTTGCTTGCGAATATCTTCATTTGTTTTATTTCCAAAATTGATCATGGAAATATTATGAACACTGCTCGCCGAACACCATCCGTTGAATTGATCCCATGTTCGGGTATGACAAAGAAACGAAACTGTAATATCCGGGTATATAACAATAAGATGTTCTCAAAAAAATCACTCCGTATAATACTCTGGCGTGATATTTTAGAGCATTAGCGGCGTGCCCGATATTGAGATTTAAAGCAGCGGTACTCAATCTGCGGCCCACCGAGCGTTTTTAAGTGGCCCGGTCATGGTCCATTGCTCTGAGAAACTTACTTATTTAAGAACATCGTACTAAAAACTTGATGGGAAATTCTTTGTCAAGAAATCAAATATATCAACTTTGCTTTTTGCTGCCGGTGTCGTATGGGTACGAATTGATATTCTTTTTCTGTTTGGAATGGTTACGGTTAGTAATGGCAGACAACAGTGGAATAGCGACAATTTTATGGGTGGAACTAATCTTTAACTCTCTTCAAGCGAAAAATATTCGAAAAAAAAATCTTTTCTTGATTATTAGAAGGTTGACTATTTTGTAGTGACAAACAAACATGGATCAGTAATTGTTTGATTTGTCACGAAAGTGCTGTATTTAAAAAATCCCAATAAACAGGAATCATTCAATGATGCGTTTCCTCGGAGATCTCTTTCAAGAGGTTTGTTATATTATTGGTAATCATATGAAACTTTTTATTGATGAAGAAATTGTGAAGGAGTGTTTCATAAATGCTTCTAGTTTAGTGTTAGTGACAAATATATATATAAAATAATAATTATAAATAGCAAAACGGGAGTTGTAATATTTTGATCAACTTTTCACATTTTAAATTTCCAATGTTAACTTAATCTTAAAGCATTCCCTCCCCCTCCCCCATTTGTCCTCAGGTTTCGGCCCGCGTGAATAGCTGACATATGCATGCGATTCAGCAGAAAAAAAGGTCGAGTATCCCTGGTTAAAAGGTTAAGGATAATGCTTGTGTTTTCTTGTTTTCAGATTTATATAGCATACACCCAAAATATGGGTGTTAAACCAAATAGAATGAAAAGATAATTTAAAATTACAGCCTCATTCTTTATTAATTTCTAAGTCTGATGATGGTTATCTAGTTGTATTTACTAATTACAAATAAATGAAATGGTATCATCGTATAATGATTCATGTAGCAATTTTAACAGTAGTGTAAATGTTTAGTTGTTATATAATACGTGTTCATCACATTCTATCAGCCCAAAATTTCAATATACTTTATTGGAATTGAAAAGTTGCATTAGATATTGTTCATGATAGGAATACAAAAGAATCAGATGGAAAACAAAGCGTCTTGCTCATACTTTCGTACGTAACCAAAAAGAAGAAAAAGAAAAGCTTACCTAAAAAAGTACTAAATTTTGAGGTAGCATTTGGCCATTTTTTTTTTTTTGGACAACAAAGGAGCCTGCAAAAATTGAGGGTGTGAAGAAGTTTCAAAAATTAAATGTTCCAAATACATTGTACTTGTATGCTTAATGCCAAGTGCGAAGTGTATCAAGGAAATTCCCGCTGAAGTTTTTATGCACAGAAATGCAAGCACTGTAAACCTTTTGTTACAAAGTGAGCCAATGGTAATAAAATTATATAACCCGTTAAGTGCCGCTTAAATGTCAAGCAATTCGTTCCTCAGCGCCACCGTTTTTTACATAGACGCGAATATGCGGTGTATTGAGTGAGTGAGTGAATATTAATGTCGTACTGTGCGATTAACTAATTGAAGGGTTTTGACGAAGGACCTCGTAATTTTGAACCACAGCCAAGTGATAAGGACGCCCCCCCTTTCCTAACAACCACATCGCACCAACGAGAGGACGTTTGAGCTCTCGTCAGACTTAACGTGAATCGTTTCCCTACACGGCGGGTGTTCAGTGTACTAGGCTCGAACTCATGACACGCCGACCATAAAGTCCGTTACCTTGAACACTAGGCTACCGCGGCCACTGCGATGTATTGAAGGGAAAATAAAAGGCACCAATAAGCAAATTTTTCTCTGAAATAAGTAAATCCTTCGCTAACACTGTCAAGGTCATATTATTGCATTCCAAAACCTTCGGAATCATTTTAGTAATATCAGCGCTACTCTTGAAGGACGGGTATATACGCCCGAGACATCATACGTAACCTGTTGAGCAAGACGCATATATACAGGGATTAAGGGCCGGTAAACTTTTAACGTAATTATATAGGCTTATAACTGTTGATTTTCCGTTGCATAAATATTTTCATATTTAAAAATTTGGAGAACATAGAGTTAAAAACTACTTTATTCTCGTAGTAGTTGCCACAGATCTCTTTTGACACAAGTGGAGCTTTGATTTAATAATAGATTTTAGTCCTCGGTTTTGTTTGCTTCTTTTTTTTCTATTGAGATGTTATTTAATTCTTACTGTTTTAACGAGTCTGAATAATTTAATCTTCTACACCCCTGAAGATATCCGAAGAGAAAAATCCCATCAAATTTATTACATTATTTTGGCGCAAATCAAGACATTTAGAAATATCTGAGGTTTTATAAAATTAAGAATTAAACACTTTATATTCATTTAAAACATTTTTATTGATATAACTGTCATTACAAATTACGTACTGGTTTGTTAGCTTTATAATGATAATTTTAATTTTGCGTAATATAGCCGCCGTTTTCTACGAACTTATTAAGTTTGGGTATATGCTAAAATATTCCATACTTATTAAAGTTTACCATTTATTGCTGAAACCACATTTCCCTTTAATTTTTAACTTCCTGATCTTCGTGGAAGTTTCAATCAGCGAGATGTTTCGTAAGATTTCTTCTTGCGCGAATTGTTTCATCTATTCTGCAAAGAAGAGTATCAAAGATCACAGATGATCTTACTGTTGTGTGTTCATCAACGAAGGGAGTAGTTCAAGAAACATGCACAATTCGCCCGGAGTTGCTGCAAGGAGTAACGATCACTTCGCACCAGAACGTGGTGCACCAACACATTTTTCGATTGCGGTGCGTAACCAACTCCATGCTGCATATCGAAATGAACTGAACGTCGGGGACTTGTTGCTTAGCCTCCACGCTCCCTGGACCTCAATCAGTTGGATTTATAATTCTTAGTCCATTTTAAATCGCTCGTGTATGACATGCCGGTAGCTACAATGGAGGATTTAACGGCACGGATCATCATCGCTTCTGTTAACATAACTAGCACACCGCATTTGTTTGAATGTGTCTTTACAATACTTCGTCCGTCGGTGTTGGCTGTGCTATGAACTACGTGGCCGTAAATTTGAAATATTTATGTGACAGTCATTTGTCATTGCATATCTGACGTCTAACTGTGATGCATTGTTCGTATGGTAAGCAAACTTTACGTCCAATAATTGTATTTATTACCCCTTATTGCCTCTTTTTATTCCATTTGACAACACATCCTTCAGAACTGAATTGTCCTGACTAAACGTGGTTTGCGACCTTATGTTCTATGGTAATTTGATTTTCTCATGATGTCTACTATCATCCTTCAGAATGTGTCGTTAGAATTCAGCAACATCCTGTATATAGACTGTGTTGCCTGTTACCTCGAAGTGTAACTCGACTCCATGGGACGTGATTTTGTAATATAAGAAAGTAGTGTCGACATTGATCCTCGGTGAGACCGAAGTTCTTAATTATAAAGTATGCCACTTGTATCCATCAAGTAATTTTAGTTAATTAAGATCAAATTAATTAAAATGCAATGACAAGAATCAAAATAGAATTTTCATAAATTGTAAACAACGTACCTTTAGTATCAGGGTAGTTTTTGATATTTAAAAGTATACAGTGGGCCACAAAAGTGTTCGTACACTTGCAATTTCTTATAAAATTTAATGTTTTCGCCTAATAAAAATTAATATATTGTAATTGCAATTTTTTTATGATATCTGCAACTTGTTCTTAAGGGAATGACATAATTATTTTTTTCAAAAATAGTATAACTATTTTTTTTAAAAAATTAATAATCAAAACGCTACAAAAAATTACGCCACAAAAGTCTTCGTACACTTAACAAAAATCTCAACTTAGCTTTAAATATTGTATTTCTTTCATAAATTAGTACTTAGTAGGATATCTTTTAGTGTCCACAACAACTTTTAAGCGTTTTGGTATAGATTTAATCAGTTTTTTATAATTTCTGCATCGATTTTCCTCCATTCTTCTGTGATTGTTGTTTTTACATCACATTTTGTGTTTATTTGTCATGTTTTCTTTTTTTCATCAAAATCTCACCAAATATGTTCTCCTGGGCTAAATAAAATGATTGAGAATGTGTTTTATAATTTGGGGACAGTTATAGAGACACCAGTGGCGTACATAAAGAGCAGTACGCTTGGCGTCGTCATCCTGTTAAAAAATGAAGTCGTTTCCAATATCCAAATTTTGGGCCGATAATTTAAAACTTATGTTTAAAATATTTAAATAAAGCTCATGATTCACAACACCGTCAAAAAATACCAACTTACCTAATTCTGAGGCCGATTTACACACCCACGTCAGAACACCTTCACTTCGATGCTGAAGCATGGAGGTGGAGGAGTTGTTGTTCCACATAAATTCATGAGATTAAACTCCTTATTTTTTTCATTTACACGGTATTATAGGCCCATCAGAACTCAAACTGTTGAAATGTCTGCCAACTCAATCAATTTGCTGTCAATTTTGAATTTTCTGAAACTTGATCCCAAGAATCTAGTTGGATCAATAAAACATGGAGTTGGAAGTGTTCTTACGTGGGGATGTAAATCGGTCACATAATTAGGTAATTTGGTATTTTTTGTTGATATTGTGAATCATGAGTTCTATTTAAATTTTTAAAGAGAAATTTTTTAAATTATTCGCCCAAAATTTGGATATTGGAAACGGCTTCATTTTTTAACAGGATGACGACGCCAAGCGCACTGCTCCTAATGTACGCCACTGGTGTCTCTATAACTGTCCCCAAATTATGAAACCACCTCCTCAATCCCTTTATTTAGCCCAGTAGAACATATTTGGTGAGAGTTTGATTTAAAAAAAACGAAAACATAGCAAATAAACACAAAATGTGATGTAAAAACAACAATCACAGAAGAATGGAGGAAAGTCGATGCAGAAATTATAAAAAAAACTGATTAAATCTATACCAAAACGCTTAAAAGTTGTTGTGGACACTAAAAGATATCCTACTAAGTACTAATTTATGAAAGAAATACAATATTTAAAGCTAAGTTGAGATTTTTGTTAAGTGTACGAAGACTTTTGTGGCGTAATTTTTTAGTAGCATTTTGATTATTAATTTTTTAAAAAAAATAGTTATACTATTTTTGATAAATTAATTATGTCATTCCATTAAGAACAAGTTCCAGATATCATTAAAAAAATTGCAATTACAATATATTAATTTTTATTAGTCGAAAACATTAAATTTTATAAGAAATTGCAAGTGTCCGAACACTTTTGTGGCCCACTGTATATGCCACTCATGATTCAGAAATTTTAATCTACTTTTAAATAAAACAAAAATTCGAACATCTACAACTTTTGAAAGCAAAATTTGGGGTAAGTAATTTTGAATGTTTGCTCGTGTACTAATTTTAAATACTCATTTGTGATTTATTTTTCTGCCTTGAAAAAAAGTAACTACAACTGTGTATATAAAATTTCAGTTCAACTGAATGCTTTGAAACGTGAGAATAAAAAAGTTAAAAGTTTTGACCCAAGTCGCTAAAAATGAAGCCATCTTGACTCTATCTGTAATTTTTTTTAAATAAATAATTTCTGGCAAATAATTTTAATTAATTGTAATTAAATCATTATATTGCCACCCCCAAACAATCGTGTATTGAAAATTTCAACTCAAATGAGCGCTTTAAATTGAAAGAGAAAAAAACCTTTTAAAGCTTTGACACAGGTCTCCAAAATGGTCGCTAAGTTGCCAAAAATAATGCCAACGTAGCTGTATCTGTAATTCTTTGAATAATTAGTTTTAACCAATTAATTTTTATTTATTATAATTCAAATACCGTATTGCCATTCAAAATAGTTGTCTATGTAAAATTTCAGGTCAATCGAGTGCTTTAAAATGAATTTTATTAACGATTGCAAACGTAAACATGATATAAAGAAATTGTGAACTAAAATAGTAGGAACTGAAAAGAGTCGCCAGATGTAAAATAATACGAAATTAAGTATTCATAGTGGACAAGTTATTCTATGCAAAAACTAAAAGTACACCAAAAACTGCAATGAATTCAAATTCGTAACCATCATACGGAATGAAAATGTGCATTTTTAATTTTCATCTCGAATAAATTATCTCAAAATTGAAAAGATAAATAAACCAGTATTGAACGGAAAAGAATAACAAAAATGCTTTACAACCTTAAACTCATTTTCCTTGTAGCCTTTTTAATGAAGCTACAAAAAACCTCAATAAATCCCACGCAGAGAATATTATAAACGATTATCTATTCCCTGTCGAAATCCCTAAACATTCTGTAACAAGTCACTTCTTTCTTTCTTGGTGCTATCATCCATTAATCGGATTCCTCGCTATTAAGCCCGAATTCATTACGAACTCAATTGAATTCGAGAGAACTGAAAAACCAAGGCGTAAACACTCGCAAGCATCGGCCTACGTACACAGCGTCGCAGCTTGAGACCATTGTTTGAAGACAGTCTGTCGGATTTTCCCTTCCTTTTTCCCTCTTTTTTTCCCTCTTGGAAGCAGCGGTATTGTTACGTTGTTATTTACACGAGGATGAATATGCGTCAATGCGTCGCTACAAGGCTATTAATTAAACAGCTGGGTACGGAACTTCATGAATAAATTACGATAGACTGGCTTTTATTATTTTTCTTTCTGCGGCTTTTCGATGAATAAATGTACAAAAGGATTTGCTGCGATTCTTTTTAAAAGTTAGTGTGTTATCTCTAAGCCAGCTTTTAAGGAGCTTTATTTATTAGCTTCGAATCGGGTATCAAAGAATGTGTGAACACATGTATTTTGCTTTTGATGAATTGATGCAGTTTTGAATGGGAGTATTTTTTATTTTAATCAATGATCATTTTTTTGAATATGAGCATTGGAAAATGTTATGTTCATTGAGTTCTGTAAAATATTTTATAAAACTTTTTTGCTTATTTATTCTGTAAATGTTTTGCAGTAAAAATTAAAATTTCAATGTTGAACAAATAAAGGGTGTTTTTTTAGAGGTATAGAACTTTAAATTGCAATAAAACAACGATGTATTATTCGATGGACATGAATTTTTTTTTTTTTATTCGAAAGATAATCTTGTGGCATTACATTTTAAATATGATCAAGCAAGGCGTAGATTCGTCGAATGGGCCCAAAACGAGATTGCCGTTGTTCCCGATTTTCATAAGCGAATTTTGTTTAGCGATGAAGCGCACTTCTGGTTGAATGGCTACGTCAACTAACAAAACTGCCGCATTTGGAGTGAAACTAATCCACAAGTGTATGTCGAAACACCGTTACATCCAGAAAAACTGACTGTTTGGTGCGCTTTATGGGCTGGTGGAATCCTTCTTCAAAAACGATGAAGGCCACAACGTTACAGTCAATGGTGATCGGTATAGAGCCATGATTACTAACTTTTTCATTCCTGAATTGAACAATCATGATGTCCAGGAGCTGTGATTCCAACAAGACGGCGCAACATGTCACACAGCTCGTGCCACAGCCGATTTATTGAAAGACACGTTTGGTGACCGCCTAATTTCACGTTTTGGACCTGTGAATTGGCCTCCAAGATCTTGTGATTTAACACCGCTAGACTATTTTCTGTGGGGCTATGTAAAGTCATTGGTCTATGCGGATAAGCCACAAACGCTTGACCATTTGGAAGACAACATTCACCGTGTTATTGCCGATATACGGCCACAAATGTTGGAAAAAGTCATCGAAAATTGGACGTCCAGATTGGACTACATCCGAGCCAGCCGTGGCAGTCCTATGGCAGAAATCACATTTAAAATGTAATGCCACAAGATTATCTTTCGAATAAAAAAAGATTCATGTCAATCGAATAATACATCGTTGTTTTATTTCAATTTAAAGTTATATACCTCTAAAAAAACACCCTATATTTGTAAGATTCCAACGCCAAACCAACCACGCCCCTCAGCCGGCTCCGGCTCATGTAATTAAAATATGTCTGACAGAATTAGGATTAAGAAAAACTTTAAATCCTTACCCTGTTTAACTGTTTAGGAATGAATCAAACACAGTCGGACCTCTATATAACGAAGTCACTAAATCCCGAAAAAAAGTTTGTTACATGGAAAATTCGATATACAGAGGTTCATTTTTCAATTTACTTTATAAACTAAATGAAACAAATTTTAAATTTATAAACACACTATATACTAAAAAAATATTCACACCTTTTTATAAATTAATATATATTTATTTTATATATCTTACCCATCAAAAAAGAAAAAAAATCTGCAAGGAAAACAAGAAATAAGAATGTCGCGAAACACACTGAATTTTCAACATTAAGAAAATAATTTTATATTAAAATTAATGAATTTTAAACACCTTTTCTAATTTAAAGCATACAAGTAATTTTATCAACTAGAACTTCACTGAGAGAAAAAGGGGATATTAGAGATGTTTCTAGTGAACTGGGGGTTAAAGGTTTACTTCTTGGATGAAACTCCCAGAATTCTATTGCTCTCGGAGAGTTAGGCTCTTAATAAAGCCAGTTCAAGTTTTATATAACCAACATAAAATGTCTTCATAGACAATAGCTTGAAATGTCCAAAACTACCTTAAAAATTGGAAGGAAAAAATTTAATCACAAGAAGAAAAAGCTCTTAATATAGAAAAAGCACTTTGCTATAGGGAGGTTATTTTACGAAGAAAATCGGGAAATGTTCTTGGTTCCAAAAGGAATTCGCCATATAGAGGTTCATAACATGGAGGTTCGACTGTATTTTTTTAGCAATTTGTTAGGAATCAGAAATTTCTAGTCTTTTGTGTTTTCATGTCACTATAAACATATTGCAAATTGGTAAAGAGGTCCTCCTCCTTTTCCCACGATGTTCGGAGTACCTTTAAAAAGTACTTAATTAAATGGGAAATACTATTTCATAAAAATAATTACTTTCAGAATCATAGAATCAACTTCAATAATTTACCTGGAATACCGATACTTCTTAACAATAATAAAATTTGAGACTTCTAGGTTTATATTGAGTTGTGACATATCACTAAGAGTATATAGAGTTCCCTCTACTCGTAAATGATGGATGAGATGTAGGAAATTTGTGTGTGTGTGTGACGCACAAATCTCTCTTCTATACTAAGTAACATGAATATCGTACATTACTTTATTTTCAATACGTTATATTTTTATACTATTCTTTAGTTGTCTGTATCAATGGTCCCTCAAAATGTTTTATTACTATTATCATTCATTATAATTGGGATCAATTGATATTTCTAAAAATCTTAAGATTCAAATAATTAAAAAACATCCTTTTAAAGTGATTTCAAATTGCATTCTGCTTCATTTTTTATGCATTAATAATCGGGAAAAATATAATTCTTTAAATTCTTAAAAAATATTTTAAACCATTTTATACTATATCTATATTTCGAGAAATAATGTGCATAAAGTATTTTTTTTTCTCTCTATATGCATGCACTTCTGTACTCAGTAAAAGTCCCGATTTCTGTAAAAAAGATATACCGTAACATCCGGCGTATAACGCGCACTTTTAGCACAAAAAATAAGATCGAAACTTAAGGGTGTGCGTTATACGCCGGGTATATAAAAACGATAACTTTAAAAATAACAAAAGAGATGAGCATTAAAAAAAATTTACTCCTAGTTGTATCGAAACACTGTTTATTCAAAAGAAATGACTTGCCTTATGAACTAAAAGAGTTGAAACAAAAGACTGGGATAATAAAAGTGTTTTTTTTCATATAAAGTTTAAGTTGGCATTACTTTCCAAGATGGCGACCGATTTAACAGCTGTCATTTATTCTCAGTTTTTGGTTTGGCAATTCATCAAAAACGATCATCAAGCAAGGCGTAGATTCGTCGAATAAAACGAAGTTTTGTTCCCGATTTTCATAAGCGAATTTATGAAGCGCACTTCTGGTTGAATGGCTACGCTTTGGAGTGAAGCTAATCCACAAGTGTATGTCGAAACACCGTTACATCCAGAAAAACTGACTGTTTGCGCTTTACGGGCTGGTGGATAAAAACGATGAAGGCCACAACGTTACAGTCAATGGTGATCGGTATTACTATTTTCATCCCTGAATTGAACAATCATGATGTCCAACTGTGGTTCCAACAAGAAGGCGCAACATGTCACACAGCTAAAATCGATTTATTGAAAGACACATTTGGTGACCGCCTAATTTCACGTTCTGGACCTGTGAATTGGCCTCCAAGATCTTGTGATTGAACACCGCTAGACTATTTTTGTGGGGCTATGTAAAGTCATTGGTCTATTTTGGAAGACAACATTCGCCGTGTTATTGCCGATATACGGCCAAAATGTTGGAAAAAGTCATCGAAAATTGGACGTCCAGATTGGACTACATCCGAGCCAGCTGTGGCAGTCCTATGCCAGAAATCATATTTAAAATGTAATGCCACAAGATTATCTTTCGAATAAAAAAAATTCATGTCAATCGAATAATACATCCGTTGTTTTATTGCAATTTAAAGTTCTGTACCTCTAAAAAAACACCCTTTACCTCGAATAAATTATTTCAAAATGCGCGTTATGCGGGGAATATATCTAAAAATTTAAAAATTCAGCTCGAGAGAATAGATGCGTGTTATACACCGGTGCACGTTATACGCCGGATTTTACTGTGTATATAATTAGGGCTATAAGATCTATTTTCGTATACATATTAAATATTTTATTGCTATGTGTGTAAAGTGAGTTTGCAATACATCTAGGTTTCTTTAAGGAATTTTTTTTATCGACTATTTATCTAAGAGTATGTTTTTTTAATATATAGTATAGTAATATTTTGCAACGAGGCTTTGGGTAGACTTGATAAGTTCTAAAATTCTCAATTTCGTTATTTTCATGTTTTTACGCATATTTTTATCAGTCATCCTATCTTCCTTATGCCATAACTTTTGTAGAATTTTTTTAAATATATTAAATTATGTATTTCTATGTAATATGAAATAAAAAATAATTAATAGTACTTAACTTATATGCGCTCTCAATTAACAATGCATAATAATGAAACACTAAATATGTTTATAAAATAGTAATGCAGTATTATTTATACAACAATACCGAATATTTTTTATTGCATTATAAATTAGACGAATCTGTCTTGCACTTATTTTCAATTATTGATAAAAACGTAAGAAATGGAATTAAATTAGAGCTGATGCATGTATTTTCAGCTTCTTTGTGAGTAATAAATTTAGGCATACAACGTAAAAAATTCAGAAGAGTTTATATTTATTTTCACATTGATATTCTGAAAAAAAGTCCTTTTCTTTATTCTGCTCAATATTTCCCATTTATTTTAGGGTATATAAATAAAATTTATGAAAGTTTTACTTTATTTAAGATTTAAACTCTAAAATTGTTAATTATAAAATAATTACTTAGGAGTAAATACAGAAGTTGATCTAATAAATGTTTCTTCTCAGAAAAATTTCAAAATTAGTGTAAATTATATATTTTCATTGAAGGAAATTTAATTTTGTGTAATCTTGCTATAAGTTTATTTAAATATCTTTATGTAAAATATTTCGTTCAAAATTATTTATTTTTTTTTTGTAAGCATGAGACTCATTTGAACTGTTTCAAATGAAAATGCAGCAGTGAAATATTTTAAATTAAACTCAATATTTTTTATGTATTGCAGAGATACAATAAAAACAATTGTTATATAATTTGAAGCAAAGGATATACAATTGTTTCAATTGAAAATAGCCTTATTAGAAAAACTATACAGAATTCATTACAAAATGTTGTTTTATATGCACATATATGCATTTATCAAAGTATTTTTCAATTTAAAATTCGTGCGTTTTACGTTTTTCTAAGGGAATAATATTTTTGATGAAAATAAATTGAATACATCTATTTAAATAAAATAATAGACTCTCCGTAGATATTTTCAGGTATACTCTATTCAACAGCAAAAACTAAGACACGCTGCAAGTTTTTAATTTCAGCTATTTTTTTCTACTTCATATGTCATTGCGTGCATTTTTCAAAAGGAATTCTAAAGGATTTATGAATTGCATTAAATTGGATGAAATCTTTCGGAAAATTGTAAATAACTTTTCTATTAAAACAAACTAAGCGGAAAAATATTATGCACTATTGCACCATAATCCCATTTCTAACTTATTCTCTAAACAGATTCAGTATCTTAATGCCTTCAAGCACAATATATTTTCTTCTGAATTTCGAATGAGGATATTCAATAAATTTATTTCAACGTCAACCTCTATTGGTTTTGACGAAATTAAAACAGAATTTTAAATTCAAATATAAGAGAAACATGTGAAGTTAATTTTTGATATATATGATCTTCAAAACTCTTTGAATTTGTTTCAAGTAACCCTAATATTTCGCAAATGATTATTCTTACGAAATATGAAACAATGAATAAATCATTTTATCTTATTTTAGGTTTTTTAACGTATTCAATTTTGAATAAATGTCTTCTTTATATACGAATTCTAAAATAAATAACTTGACTTATCGAAGTTAACAATACATTACCAAACGTTTTTAAAACAGGATTGAGTTTATTGTGGTTAAATATATTTTGAAAGTTAGTAAAAGGACATTCCCCGGTAAGTAAAGTAACATATATACATATAATTTGAAAAATTCATATACCTTATTTACTCGAATCTAAGCCGCAATATTTTTCTAGTGTGAATACTACTGAAAATCGGGTGCAGCATAGAATCGAAGGCAAAACATTTGTGGGAAGGGGGAAATTGAGTTTCCACCCTTATCGAAAGGAAAAATGTTTCCGTCCATTCTGGCCACTTGCATCGATGACTTATCCAATTCCACAGTTTACCTCTAGCATCCAGCCAAACCTGAACATCGTTGCCCGCTCATAATAAGTTTTTTTTCTTTTTTGTATCCGTATTATTTAATCACTCAAAAACAAAGATATCAATAATAGCATCAAGACGAGTTCATTATGACTCAAACATTAAGGTGACAATTTTTTTTTTACAATGAAAAGGAGGACGCAAAATGTAAGAAAAATGAACAAAAGTATATGAAATGTTTCATTAATTCAAACAAAAATACGCTAATTACACTTGCAGTCTTTTTAATTATTATCTTAAACGAATATTTTTCCATTGAATTATTTATTTTATTTATTTATTTTGTCAAATATCATTTTCTAATATATCGGAAAGTTCGGAGCAAGAAATATCCTTCATATTGAATTTTACGGTAAGCACTGTAGCTAAAATATTAACATTCACTTTTGGTTTCTCACTAGTCGCTTTACAAAAATTATTACCAACTGAAAAAACTCTTTCAGCTGCTGCATTAGTTCCAGGGCAGCACAACGTAAATTCAACAAGAATAATTACATTTTCATATGGAATGTGTTCATTTTTGAAATAATTTAAGTAATTTCTCCCATTTTTACCAATCTCTCAGCATGTTGATTTTCAAATTGTTCAAATTTATTAGAATTTACATAACATACATTCAGTCTTCTTTCTACTTCAAACAGACAATTGCCATCGATTTTAATATCAGGCACTTCTTTTGATAAAAACTCAACGTAATTTTCTATATCTGTCCAATTTACTTGCGACAAAGTAAAAAAATACCATTGGAAATTGTTATTTCCTGTGATGTGCTTGCTTCAGGCCATTCTTTGACATTTAGGAAACATGTTTGATTCATCTCTAAATACAGAGATTAACAGATCAGTTTTAAAATATTGAAAAGGAGGACACTTTTCGAGGAAGGACAAAACCTATAAAAGGAGGACGGTTGGTCACTTTAAAGTATAAAAAGGGAGGTAATTTTATATGCTGGAAAAAACACAAACAGATCAGAGACCACTGAAAATTTGACACGAATGAAACAAACATACGTCGACTGCGTAAACTAAATGATATATTTTTTCCTTGTAAATGTTCAACAGTCTTTAATAATTCTTTAAAAAAAGCTGTTGCACGGAAGACAACCCCGTGTGGAAAAATCGCTACGCCGGCACCAATTCCGAAGTTAACTGTTTCAGAGGGAGTGACGTATGATTTTCGAAACATGATACCGACGGTTTGAGTAATTATAGCTTCTTGTATGTATTTGTATCTTCTTGTATGTAATACTGGTAAAATAAATTAATTATTGACTTCTTATTATTTCTCACTAATTCGTAAGTATTGGATGCTAAGAAGCCTTTTATACATCTTTTAAAAAAATTTCAAAAACATGTAGAGAATTGGGGGTGCGGCTTAGAATCGATGACAACATTTTTTTACAAAATCATTTTGAGAATTATTATTGCAGCTTAGAATCGATGGCAGCTTAAATTCGAGCAAAAAACGGTAACTTTTAGAGTTACTATCAATTGAAATATAAGTCCCAGTGGCTTGGGGACTTAAACACTGAGGGTCCCGCTTCAGACTGCCCACTTGATCGGAACATCTGCTCATGCACCTCATCGCCCAATGGTCATGTATGCTGAGATAAGCACAGTAGGCCCTGGCCCTCATGGGTTGTTGTGCCACTGAGTTTGAGTTTATCAATTGAAATAATAACCGACGCGATATTTATTAAAATGTATTTATGTAATGTATTAAAATAAATAAATCCACTCTTCTAAATTACTTATTTCAAAATCCCTAGTTATACATAAGCAAAATATTTGTACAGAAAAGAATTTTATAAAAAGGAGAATGTGTTTTGAAAATAGGTCATTCTTTCTTTATTTGTTGCCAAAGAATTATATTTAAATCATTTTTTCTCGTAAAAATTTTCTTAAAAGAATTTTATATGTACATTCTAGTTCAACTGCCACTGAATATTAAAATAATTATACTTGTATGCGATTTTTCAAAACTACGTTTCCAAACGCAGTCACCTCAAGAACAATGTCTAAGTTTAAAGCTTTATATTGGCTAAGTTTGAATAAGCAATTATATAACTAAAATTTAACTTAGTTATCATTACCCAGCCATGCAGGCTCAAAATTCTTAAATATAATTACAACGAATAGGGTCGTTTTTAGCATCAAAAACCAAATTAATTTCATAATGTATGCAAAATTCAATGGGAAAAAAATATATTACTGACCTCAGATAAAAAATATAACAAAATTATCAAAGAAAAAAGGATCTGATAACATGGCTAGTTAAAATTTGTAATGGATTTCTCAACTCATTACAGTCATTATACACTTTCGGCAAAATTTTAATGGAAATAAAGTAAGAAAATAAAAAAAAAATACTCTTTCATCATCATCGTTAAATATCCCGAGGCAATCTCTAGAAATCTTTAACGCAATCTAGGGTTATTTCAGTAACCCATGTTAAAACTCCGCACCGCTGCAACGAAATATATTTAATTAAACATCACTTAATACGTTTATCTCTTACTACATCTCTCCTGCAGAGAGCTTTTACGGTATCAAATCCCCCATTTCCACGACACAGAAATGTGTGATGATGAGATAAAAGTGGAAAGGATCATTTCGTTTTTAATCATTCATTTGGAGAGCTCTAAAGAAAGTTATTTGAAAAAGATTCCAACAGCTTAATTGCTGCTCAACTTCGTCTGATCATCTTAAATTCCATTCTTCAGAATGAAAAAAAAATCTGTAGGGTATAGAAGGAATTGGCTGTCTCTCTCTCTCTTTCTTTATACCCTTAGGAATCTCTTTCACAGGGAAAACACAGTTACCCCTGCAGCGTGATTAACGAGGTTTCTCACTATAATAAGGAGGGTAAAAAATCGAAATTAGAATAATTTTTTTCCCTCTATCCATTAAAAAGAAAAGTTGAAGGTGGAACGTTATGGAAGAAATTTCATGGCAAAAGTGAAGTAAAACGAGAAAATGTTTTGAATTGGAGCTCATTAAAGAAGATTTGTGTCCGATGGACCTTTTTATTTTCTCTGTGTGTAATGGTATATATCAGAAAAATATTATGCACTAGATGCTGGGAATGCAAAAAGTCATAATTGTAATTATGGAATTTTAAGTGATATGTGCTTATGCATTCCATTTATTTACTTGTTTTTTTTTAAAAATCGTTCGTTGTTGTTAAGGCTTTGCAAGCTTTTATGATTAATATGTATGTACGTTTCCGGATTTTTGTTATTTTCTACGACTTTTTGAAAGTCGTATTTCTAGTATTATTATTATTTTACATTCCGAAAAAAAGATGGTTTTGTATACGATGCACATAATTAAGACTTCGAAAGTCAACATTCGTATTCATTTATTTCCGTTAAAGAATGGTTTTGAAAATAAAGTAATTGAAGAAATATTGACAGTAATATTATTATTTTTTATTTTTTACATTTTGCGTATGAGTTGCTACTCTAAGATGTTACTTGTTACCGTAATGCTATTCTATCGAGAAGATAAAGAAACTATTGAATGGAGAACACGAAAATCTGTCTTTAATATTTACTTCCTCTTTTTCCTGCTTTTCAGTAAAAACCTACATAAGAGTAAAAATTTCACGAAAAAAAATGTAGTAGCACTGAATTGATAGCTAAAAAGAATTTCAGTCTGTAAGCCAAACCACTTAAATGAGCGAACGTATTTGGTAGTTGTCTTTGAATATACGACATTTTAATTTAAAAATAAAGTTTCTCTTAAAAAGTTATCACAAACTAAAACAAACAATTCCTTAAAAAAAGCTAAATGAATTTCATGTAACATTTTACTCATTATTTTAATTTCGATTCCAACACGAATCAGGAAAAATGTTACCGGAAATTTAATAAGATGAAGCAGATTCTACATTAACTCTTAATGCATCATTTTTTTTGTCCGGTGATCATAAAATGCATATTTTTTATTTACTCAGAATCCCTTGATGAATTAATGAAATGAACTACTTTGAAAAATTTGAATATGTCAATTAAACGAATTTTAAATGTCTTGCAGTTTTTAGCACAAATACTAGCTGCGTGACCCGGCGTTACACTGGCTTTCTCTACTTTTATAAATTTTCCCTTTCCTTCTCAAAATCAGCACTTCTCTAATAATCTTTTTCAAAATACCTCTCCCTCCCTCATCCGCTTAGCCCGGCGTTACTCGGGCTTTTACCGAGTGTATAACTTAAAATTCCGTTTCGAAATTTGTTCGCTTCTTTTCTTTGTCAGACAGATATATTCCCCCCTCCCGGCGTTTGCACGAACATCTTTAAATGTTAACATATTGTCATGGGAATTCCTCTTCCCCTCTTGATATCAGAGCTTTTGAGTAAGTGAACAGTGGGAGTTTAATATTCACTCACTCATTTTGCAACTTTTTAGGCCCCGGAAACAAAAATGTAGCTTTTTAAAAACAGTTGTATGTTGAAAAAAGTGGAAATTTTTATTATTATAAAATTTCCACATTATAATAAATGTTGAATTAAAATTGTGTTTATCTTTTGAAATGTTCGATACTCGAAAAAAAGTTTTATACAACTATTTTTATAAATGAAGAAGTTATAAAAAATTTCAATTTCATAAGTAGTTATTAAATATTTAAAATTTGAGTATTTTTTAAAAATTCGTAAAAAAAAATGTTTTTGACATTTTATTTTTTAAATCACGAACTCTAAAAGATCAAAGTATGAGTTTTTTAAAAATAATTTTCATATAAATGCATCGATATTGATTCATTTTAGAAAAAATCATAAAATATGTAAAGTATGGTTGTTTTGTAAAAAAAAAGAAAGAAAGAAAGAAAAACATACTGTATTTCGTGACGAAATAAATTATTTTTCCAATTACGAAATTGCTGGCGAAGTTATTAAATGTGCAACAAAAATCGTTGAGTTTTTTTTTAAAAAAAGCATAAAAGTTAAGCGATGATTTTCTTTCGAACCTGGGTACAAACGTTAGTAATCAGACACTCTAACCGAAAAATAGAACTCTCTTACCGAACACGCCACGACACAATTTAAAACAGGAGTGAAAAGACGTTTAAAAGGAAAAGAAGAAATATTTATTTTCGCCAAATCTGGTGATTTTCATTATTTGTATACATCTTCCTTTGTAGTGTAACCTTTCATGAAGCGTGGAGTGCACAGAGGAAAAGTTACTCCTTTGGCGCCAAACAGGTTTTCGCCGCCAAACCCTTGGCTATTGTAAAATTACGTTATTTGTTAAAGTTTAATTTTTTTTGCGGGCTTCATTTTTAAGCTAATGCCTTCAGACTTCATTTATCGATTGCAAACAACTGTAATTTTCTAACAAAAAAATAATGCTTGAATATTTCTCACAAAAAGAGAAAAAAACGGAAAACACATTTTTTTTAAAAAAAAAAGCCGTAATGTTTTAGTAACTTTTTCAATCTTTGTACAGATTATGGATAATATCGTTCTACATACGGAAAAAAGTTTCGTGAGATTATTTTTTATAAATAAAGAAGTTATTAAGTATTTAAACAAAAATTCTAAGCATTTTTTGAAAAAATCGTAAGAAAAAAGTTTTTGACATTCTATTTTTTAAATGACTGATTCTAAAAGATAAAAGAATGAACTTTTTTAGTGTAAAATTTCATTTCATTAACGTGAAAGAAAATGCAAGCGGAACGATTTAGAAATCATTTTCATAAAAACGTATCAATTTGGAATCATTTTTGAAAAAATCGTAAAAAATAGAAAATATCATTATTTTGTAAAATAAATTATACCGTTTCGTGGCGAAGAAAATGATCTTTCCGATTCTGTAACTATTTTTTGTCTGAGTCTCATAAAAAAATTAGATCGTGTTTTTTAAAAACGTCGGGGATAAAAAAAAAACGCCAAAAAGTTATAACTTCGCCGCTCGGTGATAAAACATGCCCACAGGGGTAAAATAATTATGCGTTTTAAAGTTTTTAATTAATATCTTTTTAATTAATTGCAATATAGTGATATAAGTGGTCGAAACGGATTCCTCCTATCCTTCCCGGTCTTTTGCTACCTTCGACGAGTTTCTGCGGTGTGCGGTTCGTGAGAAGAAAAATACTCGTTGTAAGATAGATAGATACGTTTACCTACGAATTTTCATAGTGTAGATTTACTCTGATTTTCTTTTTTAAGAATAAAATTCCCATTTCTAATGAAAAGTTTTTTGAAATTTTCGTTATTTCATAAGTCCTTTTTACGTAAGACCGTATTTCTCAAACTGTAGGGCACCCCCTAGGTGAGCGAGGTAATCCTACAAGAGGGAGCATATCGAAAAGTTGAAAAGAAAATATTGAAAAATTATTAATTTACTGAAAGGAAGAAAAACACAACATACTTTCTGACACATAAAAATAAAAAAAACAAAATATATACAATTATTATTTCTGGCGTATAACGCGCACCTATAATTTCAAGCTATATTTTTTAATTTTTAGATATATTCGCCGTATAACGCGTACCCTCTTTTTTATGAAGGAACCTGAAATGTATCAGTGCAATGCTCTTATGGAGTGTTTCTCAAACTGTGAGGCGCGCCCTCCTGGGAGGCACGATAAACCTACAAGGGGGACTCGAGCATATCGATAATAAAAGATTAAAAAAATTATTCACTGGAATGAAGTAAAACAAAATGCTTTCTGACATAATAAAAAATACATATTTGCACTGGTATAATTTATCTATATCATCTGAGATATTACGTCATCAAAAGCTGCGATATTACATTTATCAAAATAAAAGCTTCTTCTTCAAAACCTCACTAGCTATCTTTGATACTATAACAAAATAAAAAACATTTTATTTGATTTGCTGTAATCCCATGATGAGAGATTTTTTATTATGTTTTCTTTTCAAACCAAAAATGCTACTCTTTCAGAGAAAGAAAACAAAACCCAGATCCATAATCAAAAAAAATTTTAGAAGATAAAAAATTCATCGCTGTTATATATAATTGCCATCAGCTGTGGGCAGCAGAATGTATTTTCTGCTGTTTGACCTTCGAACTTACTTGTACGGTTAGTTACGTCCCTGCTCTTTCTTTTTTATTATTTAGGGAAGTTGAAAATAAACTATTTCTGCTGCGCTTTTTCCTTGCAAAATATTTTTATGATTTTTGGAAAAACACAGAGAGCACTTTGAAGGATTACTAAGTCAAGATTTATTTTTATGACATATAAAGCATATAGAGCATAATGAAAAACGTCCTACATAATTTTTTAAACCATTCATATTGTAATAAATACACTTTTAATCCGGGAGCGATCACGCCGAGCACAGACTGCACGAAATCGGTAATTCTGCCAAAATCGTTTAATTTTTACCAATGGCTCAGACAATATCTTCCTGTTTGATAGTTTTAACGTGACCTAAAATATATTTGTCACATATCTTCCTCTTTTTTGGGAATGACAAACGTTTTTTTTTACAATCTTAAAGTACTTTTTTTTACTGTGTTCCCGTCGTGATAACTTTTTTTCCGGAATATTTTCTGTGTCCTTGAAAATAGGAGAGTATATTTTCTCTTAATTAAATTATTCACTGGAATTGCGATTTTTATTGTGTACTATAAAAATAATTATAAAAAAAGGATTGAGGTGACTCAATAACCCCACTCGACCATTAGTATGGAGTGCGCGCCTGCTCCAGGGGTAAAACATGTTGAAGTCTTTTCGCTTTAAATATTAAAAATAATACAGTTATTCTTCATCAGAATTTTATATTATTGTTCATTATTCAACATCAATTCTAAATGCTAATTCTGTGAGACTTAAAAGTACCGTTTACATAAAACTAATTATAATTTGAGCAATCATTTTAAAAAAATCATTTTACATTTTTGTAAACATTGTCTTGCACGTGGCTTTCTTTACTCTCCTTACAATTCACCGATTATATCAATAATGTTTTATTTTCTTATAAATGAACTCGTGCAAAGAGCGGGTACTTCAACCGGTACACTTTTAATGCATCAGTGCTGCACAGAGTATTTTATAACTAATTAATTAATACTAAATTAAGAACTAGTTTAATAAGTATTAAATACTTCCATGGGCTTGTCTTGCAAAGCAACGTTTTTATAAGGAATGCTTATGATCAGAAATTGACTCTCTGAGTTATTTTTCTATATTTAGCTGATATTTATATTTTGTCTTCTAAGCAACCACCGCATTTTGCAATATATTCCAATTTAAAAATTAGAAAAAGGAAAAATATCATAATAACTATCCTAATACTTAATATTTGTTTTGCTTAAAAGTAACATATACAAAATTTAATACTTATGTCATGAATTTGTACGGTTTATAATAAAGATTGTTGCTTTAGCGTCAAAGTGCATTATTATTGCATTCAGTACATTATTAATGTATAAGGGGGGCGGTAAAAATTGTGATTTAAAAGGGGGCTCCAGTACTGAAAGTTTGAGAAGCACTGCTCTTATGTTTTGAAGTCATTTATTCGAGGTATTGTACCAGGCTTTTGAAAAAATAGTGCACTTCTAGAACTACAATAATTTAAATTTAATAAGTATGTCACGCTTTTAAAAAACAGCATTCCTAACTATATTGAAGATTAATATTTTTATGTACATTTGTTTAGTTTTGTTTTTGAAGCTATCATTTTTATAACCGGCGTACAATGCTTTCCCCTAAATTTCGATCTTTTATTTTGTGTTGAAAGTGCATCTTATACGCCGGATTTTACAATATTTGCACTGATATAATTTACTTATAAATGTATCAGTACTGCACAATGTATTCTTTTTATAATTAATTCATCAATACTAATAATAAATTTAATAGTTACTGATGACCTCATGAGCTTATCATATACAAAATTATATGCAAAATTTAATACTTACCTTGATAATTTGTATGGTTTAATATTAAAGTCATATTGTAGCTTTAGCATCATAGTACGCCATTATTGTATGGTAGGTGGTGCAATATGAAAATTACGATTTCATTGGGTGACAAATATTAAATGTTTGATAAGCACTGACGTAAACAGAAGCTTAAAAATTAAATTTCCAAGTTCGCAGGACAAGTACTTTCACTAAAATGACGACGAAAAATGGAGCTTGTAAGACTCTAAGGAGTTGATACATATCAAAAGAATTTTTACAAAAGAGTAAAAAGAAAGTAATCTACCGTCTTTTAAATTTTAAGTCTAACTACTTTTCAGAGTTTAGAGATTAATTTTGAACCATGATTTTTCGTGGGATTGAATTCTTATTCAATCAATTCGATTTGCTAGATATATTTATTTATTAATTTTTGCTATTGTGTGTGTTGTTAAGGGATGCTACATTGATTAGAATTCCCGTTTTTTACCATATTTTGTATTATTGCATTTCTCTCTATTGAATTCATTGCATCTTACGAAGATTAATAATAAATTGTGATGTGTTGCCTCAAAGCCTCTCTTTAATACATTTTAAAAAGAAACTTAAATGTATTGTCAATTCAAATAAAATAGTGGTACAACGATAACAGTGAAAACATTTTTCGAACATACTCATATTTTTTTCTTTTTTTTTACTGATAACCAAATTAGATTACTATGATTATTTCTTAAAATAAACCTTCTTTCAATCTCCTAAGTCTTCTGGAAAAATAAAAAATCCCCCCCGCATCCCTCCCCCAAAAACATTAAGACTGATATCAGTATTTTCACTTTACTTTTAAACGAAACGTGCTTTTTTTTTAACTGACGAATAAATTTAATACTCAATTTAATGTATATTCCCAAATTTGTTAAGAGTTCTGAAAAGTGTTAAGTATTTTGAACATTGTATTGCGAAGAGATTTTTAATTAGTTTTAGCTATATTTATTTTATAGAACTTATATTAAGAATTTACGTTGCAAAGAAATCATTGAACCCTCGTATCCGTAATCCGGCGTATATAACGTGCAGTTTTAAAGCTAAAAATAAGATCCAAAATTACGGGTGCGTGTTATACATCAGGTATAAAAATGTGTGTGAGCTCTTTTAAAAATAAAAAGAAAGAGATGGGCACAGAAAAAAATTAGACGTTTCATATATCGGAATAATGTTTATTTAACAGAAATGACATTATTTATGAACTGAAAGGATTACAATTCTAGAAGTGCAATGTTTTTTTCTAAAGCTTGGAATAATATCTCGAATAAAAATGATTTCAAAATATTTGGGTATGAATGCATAAAATTCAGCTTTTTTCCTTAAAAAAAGGGGTGCGTGTTATAAGGCGAATATACCTAAACATTGAAAATTGCAGCTTAATATTATACTAGACGCACGTTATACGGCGGTGCGTGCTATACACCGGATATTACGGTAATTACAAAAATGGGAGGTATTCAGAATTTTACAGTAACAGAGATATGGTTAAAAGTAATAAAATGAATCTGTGCCTTTTTAATATGAATTACCGTAAAATCCGACGAATATCGAGCACTTTTTACACAAAAAAATGAGATCGAAATGTACGGGTTTACATTATACACTGGGTATAAAAAAAACGATAGCATCAAAAATAGAAAAAAAAAAGAGATGAGCATAAGAAAAATTAGACTTCTATATGGATCGGAATAATGTTTATTTGAAAGAATTAACATACCCGATGAAATTAAAGGATTCTAAAAGTATATTATTTTTTCAAAATCCTGGGATAATACCTCGAATAAATGGCTTAAAAACATGCCAGTATTGTACAAGCACATTTCTCGTTTCTTTCGTAAAAATGGGGCTGCATGTTATACGGCGAATGCACTTAAAAATTAAAAAATGCAGTTTGAAAGTATGAGTGCGCGTTAATTTCTTTTATTACGGTATATATATAATTTCTTTTGCTACATTCATTACTAAAACAAACTTACATCCGATTATTTCAAAGATTCTTCCCAAAACGGTTTCCGATGGTACCTGCTAAAAGTAAATCCAAAGGCTTATGTTATATGCATAATTGTCTAAAAGTTTCAAAACTTCGACAATCTTTACTCAGTTTAATAAAGTTCTGAATTTGCTATGTAATTTTCCACAAACCTCTACTTACCAAAAATGACAGCAAATTTTGCAATGAGTGAGTGTATGTGTGTTTTGTAAATTTGCAACATAGTTATGTACATCTAACACACTGTCTAACCAAAATTTACAAATAATATTTTATAAGTGTAAGTTTGTTTCATTTTATAAAATATCCCTAAAATTCTTAAAAAATTAACGAAGGTAAAAAGAGAGATAGCAATATAAATTTATAATAAAATAAACTATAAGTTAACGCTATACCATTAAACAATCACGTAAGTGAACGATACACAACTACTTCTTGTCTAATCTTTTCCACAGGCGCATTTATAAGAACCTTTTACACCTGAGGAAATGTTTTCACCAACAACTCAGTAGATACATTCGTTTTTAGCATCGATCTTCAAACCAGCACACAGACTCAAAAAAAGCGAAACTAAAAATGGAAAAAGACACAAAAACTTACTCTTATGTGTATGTATGACTGTACATAATCTTTCTTTACAACTGGTCACTGCGGCAGTCCTCTTGGGTTACGCTTGAACTGTCTCCCTCCAGTAATATTGTTTATTTTTTTATTATTTTGTAGATATATAAAAAAGCAGAAATAGGAGATGAAAAGAGAGTAAAAACTTTTGGCTTGATTCCAGTTTGAGAATAGGGACATTTAGATGTTTTCCTTTTTTCATTGCTGTAGTTGGAAGAACTTCAGTGGATGGAACTGAATGATCATTGTTTACTAGACTTTCATAACTTCGTAATCCTATTTTGTTCAAAAGAAATTGCACGGAATAAAATATTGTGTTTGTATAGTTTTAATTTATCCTCATAATACATCGAGATGGTATTTTTCGTTGGTTGTTTTTAATCACGTTTGGAACAGATAATACATTTCTTAAAACGTTAAGATTTAAACTGAGATGATGACCTGACTCTTACAATTCGAATATAATTCAGTAAATAGTTTTCTTTAAAAGAATTCGGTGAAAAAATTATTTTGAGTGGGTTTTTAAGGTTTATAAAGATAATTTCGGTTTTCATGATTAAGGAGGTGGAAGTAATGAAATTTTAAATATGTAACGCAGAAGTAAACTGTATATTTTGTAATTTAATTTGAAATATATCTATTGTGAAGAAATAATTATTCTTTCATATTCAAATTAGGGCCTACTTAGAGTTTTGTTTTAAAACTTTAAGGTATCCAAATACGTTCAGAACCGCAATTTTTCAAAAGCATATAAATGGATTATATTTATTATATTTAGTGTCACTTAGATTAGAAAATGTATATAAAATTTTTTTAAGAATAGTATTACAATAAAAAATTATTTAAGCACAATATTTTGACAAAAAATAAACATAGAATGGCCTATTTTCAAAATATTCTCCTTTTGTGGAGAATGCTTCTATTATAATAATGTTTTACCTGTATATAGCTCAGACCTCTGCACAGAAGCTCAACTAGAATTTTTGAAATATATAACTTAGAAGTGGGTTTATGCAAGTTTTACGACAACAGAGGGGAGAAATTTAAAAAAAAACGCCGATAATTATTGCAATGGGTTGTAACTCTGAAAATAATGTGAATTTTTCAAAAAAAAAAAAAAGTTCAGACTCTCTGGAGAAGTCTTTACTTTATATCAGCAAAATATTAGAAGAATTTTTTTATAAAAGGAGAATATTTCGAAAAAAAGGTTATTCTAAGTTAGTTTTTTGCCAAAATATTGTATTTAAATATTGTTTTTGTGCAAACGTCCTTAAAACAATTTTATACATGTTTTCTAATCTAAGTGATACTAAATATCATAAAAATTATTCATTTACATGCTTTTTTAAAATCACGGTTCCGAGCTTAGTCGGATACCTTAAAAGAATTCGGGGAAAAATTATTTTGAATTTAAAGTGGGTTTTTAAATGTTATAAAGTGAATTTCGGTTTTCATTATTAAGGAGGTGGAAGTTAAGAAATTTTAAATGTGTAACACAGAAGTAAACTGTATTTTTTGTAATTTAATTTGAAAAATATCTATAGTGAAGAAATAATGATTCTTTCATATTCAAATTGGGGCCTATGCAGAGTTTGGTTTTAAAGATTTAAAATGTTCAGCAGTATGGAACTCTTTAGAAATATTGAAGCATATTTTAGCAGATCAAATCTGAGTGCGTTTTTTCTCTCTGTAAGTGTGGTAAAGTCCAGCGTATAACGAGCACCTATATTTTCAAGCAGCAAATTTTAATTTTTAAGTATATTTTCCGTATAACGCGCACCTTGTTTTTACGAAAAAACCTGATATGTATATGTACATTGCACTTATGTTTTGGAGTCATTTATACGAGCTATTATTCCAAACTTTAGAAAAAAGAATATCATTTTAAAACTTCAATTCTTTAAGTTCTTAAAGAATTTTATCTTTTTTAAATGAGCGGTATGTTGATACATGTAGATTTCTAACTTCTGAGTAGTTCTGTGTGTGTGCTTATCTTCTATTTATTTTTGAAGTTATCATTTTTATTCTCGGCGTATAACGCGCCCCCGTAAATTTCGATCTTATTTTTTGTGTTAAAAGTACGCGTTATACGCCGAATTTTACGGTAATTTAGCAATAACTGTAACAGTATAAGTTGATTTTTCTATATTCTAAAAACGTAAAAATATAATAACCGAAAGGAAAATTATGTTCATACTATCAATAGTTCTTATTTTTAGATTAAGAAATTAAAATCACGCCATTTATTATTTAGCCATTAAGTATATTTTTAAGCAAATTTAATTTAATTGGATTTGCATCTCTATATTTTTTCTAATTACCTTGACGGGGAAAATGTTTTCGGTTTGCAGTTTCATAGATTAACGACATTTATTCGAAAGTTGCAGCTAAACATCTAGATTGAACTGGATTGAACTTTATTTAACGATGAGCTTCAACTTTCAAAAGTAATTCGGTGTAAATAACATTTATTAATATATTTCAGCATTTTCAATATAACACATACATGATATATCTACACGACAGTCATTATAACTCTCATACATCAGATATATTTGAGTTTCTTTGACATATTTTTGCATTTTCTTTTCTTTTCTTGAGATGAAATGTAATGCAAAAGGTCGTTCACACTTTACGGAAACGATTTTATATTTTATTTTCTCATTTACATTTTGAGATAAAAGTTTAACAATTTCAGAATAATCATCTGCAAATGATTTCTTTTAAATGGAATGTAAATTAAAATATTTATTTTGAAAATTGCTCCTAAACTTTGTAGATGGCTTGAAGGTACGTCATTGAGAAATATTTGTTTCAACAAGTTACAAAGCGGTGTAAAAATCCCAGTTATTGCAGTTAAAAAAAGGATTTACTATATTAAATTTGAAAGGAGAAAATAAACATCTAAGTGAATGTAAAAATGAAAACATGACTTTGAAAACTCATCCTAAGACTGTTCCAACGCAGGTAACTATCGAGAAAGTGATGTGTCTCATCCTAAAAAAAAAGACGAGTCAAAGATTCATTGCATATAGAAGCTGCGAATGTCATCCAGCACTGTAAGTAAAATCATTCAGTAAAAATTTAAAAAAAAAGATGTTTAAACCTAAAGTTCATCTGCTTTTGCCAAAGCATATTACTGAAAGAAAAATAAAGTGTAGAAAATCATATGGAAAATACCTAGCTTCTGGAAAATAGAAATTTGTGGTAACATTCGATGAGGTATGGCAAAATTTAAGGGACAGTAATAAAAGAAGATTAATTTTCTATTGCTCAACTGACAGGAACTACCGTACAAAACGGCTTCGTCAGTGTACAAAAAAGTTCGCAAAGGAATCCATGATAGTTGCAGGATTTTGTTACAACGGCAAACTAAAAATAAAAAAAGTCTCAAGTGAAGCCAAAAGTAATTCATTCTACTGTCAGCAGAACATCAAGAAACCAATTTTTAAAGAAGAAACTCCAGCCTTATATGGGCCGCGGTAGCCGAGTGGTATAGGTATCGGATCGTGGCTTGCTTTGTCACGAGTTCGATCCCAGTACCACTAAAGACCCGCCGTGTAAGGCAGCGATGCAGGTTAAATCTGTCGAGAGCTGAAACGTCCTCCCGTTGGTGTGGTGTGGTAGTTAGGAGAGGGTGGTGCCAGCTCAGGTGTCGTCCACGTCACTTGACCATGGTTCAAAATTACGTGGTCCGTCGCCAAAAGCCCTCGTGTAGCTGAACAGTGCGGCGTTAATATTCAATCAATCAACCAGCCTTATATGAAAAGGACATTTATAAAGCTGAACTTCATATGGACAAAGCTTCAAATCACATGTCTAAGTCAACTGCCACTTATTTAGCAAAGAATGAATGAGAAACAGAATTAAAGTGTACCCAATTGATGAAATACCTACAAGTTTATCTAAGACTTTTGTGATTTCGGTTTTTTAAAGAAGCCTTAGGAAAATGGCAGCTAAGGAAACAGACTTTTGAAAACGGTTCAAGAGGAATGGAGTAAAATTGACATGACAGTACTAAGAAAAATTTACTTTCACTGAAAATTAGAGACAGAGCTATTGTCAAGAGCCATCATGGCTATCAGATAGAAGCAAATCTCCCCCCCTCCCCAAATAAGGAATTATTGATAAAAATTAACCATCAGAATATTTTCCATAAAGTTCGCGAACGACCTTATATATTTCATTATTACAAAGAACAGTTTCGGATGCCAAGTATAAAAAATGTTTTTTCAATTCATACTCTAGTACAAATCTCAACAATTACTGTTTCTTTAATACTACACCCAAGAATGCATGTGAATAAATATACATTTTTTTTAAATCTGAAAAATTCATATATTTATAATATGTTTTTAATTTAGTGTGCATAAATAAGAATCACAGTTTATCATAAATCCCATTTTTAATAATAACACAACATTTGAATTGTTTGTTGCTTTTTTTTTATCGGAAATTATCCATACCGCCGTATTCACCGTCGACTGGACCGAACTGTGACCGATAAAGTGAAAGCAAACCACTGGTTTATAAACTTCATTTCATCACTATTTCTTTAACTTTTGTGACTTACAGCTAGTTTATAGTATCATAGGTTAAAATAGATCCCATGACTGCACTTACTGCACAAGCGCGGTTAAATCTAACCCAGGTTTGAACCCGGTAGGTTAAAGAATGAAGGTGTGACGGTGAAAAGAACTTTGGCGAAAACCCTGTTTTCTTCCTTTGACTGTCATACAGTGTGATTACAAACTAGATAAAACCAAACACATTTATGTTGTAAGAGCAGTCTTATTTAAATGTGTATGTGGCCAGTGGAAGAGATTTCTTGTTAATAGATCCATTTTTTATGATTGTAGGTTTTGCTTACAGATGAGATTGACGAGGCTGATTACTTAAATCCGTTTTATTGCATCTTGAGACACACAAAAATATACGTATCTTAAATATAGACAGGGAATGGTGACAGTACAAAACAAAGAAAACGAAGACACTATGGCTACATTACGAATAACAAAGCGCAGAACGGGAGAAATTTTCAGAGATTTCGCTATTTATAAGCGGGAAATCGCATCATCTGGGTGGGTGGATGTATGTAATTTAAAAAATTCCCGTGAGGTTTGTAGCTAGTTTAGCTTTTAAACGTGTGTCTTAACAACCAGGACCATTACAAATTAAAAATATATTAACAATAAATTTCTGGGATTTATAACATTATAATCAATTAAATAATCAATAATAAATTAAGTTTAAATGTACAATCAAATGCCTTGTTTCACATATTGTCATTAAAAATGTCCCATGAGGCAATGAAAATAAATAAATATATGTAAAAATAAAAATCCCCCGAAAAAAAAGAAGAATTAGAAAGAAAGAAATTTCCTACAGAAAGGTACTGAAATGTTTCTAAGTACTTTTCGTAAAAGTTAAACAGTCAGATTGATATTTCTTGACAAATGTTTAGTTTTCAAATTTAAAAAGAAAAGCGAATTCAAAAACAGTTTCTTTTATAAAATAAATTGTTAAACTTGTTTATTTTCATTACAAGAGAGAGAGAGAGCATGAACATTTATCATAAAAACAATAACAATATACATAAAAAAGAATTCACTGTCATATTTACGAAGCTCCAAAACTTTATTCTAATGTCTTAAATATTTCGAGTTTCATAATTTTCCTTTCCCTAGCTATTATTTTGAATAATGCATACAATTTCATGCTTGAGAGATGAAAATAAATTCCAATATTTCATGCGAAATTTTGTTTAAAAACTCGTTTCAACGAATTTGAGATACGACACCAAATTATACTCGATAGTGAAATTTATTTTATAAAAAAAAAAAATCGTTTTCTTTTACGTTCAAATAATATAAGTTTTAACGGATGCAAGGAATTATATTAAGTGAAAGCCGTATTCTCTTAAATAAATTGAAATAACTTCAAGATATTCTTTCTTTGTCGGCACTATTAGTGATTTGAAGAAAAAAAAATCCCACTTTTCGGCGGATTTACAAAATACTGCACGAACGACGACAGAGATTCTCATTGAATTTGAATGAGCAAGAATTTTCCCTCTGAGTAGGGAATTTTATATTTAGAAGAGAAGCTTAAGGGAATTTAAATAAAAAAGGAGTAGCAAAGAGATAATGCTTCTGTTTTTCGTTTCTATGATCAGAAAAAAAAGATTTTTTTTAATTTCTTTATCATAGAAATTTATCTAGAAAGCTTATTTAAAATCTGTATTATTCTATGTTTCCAAAATACACTCGTATGTTTATTTTTTTTTTCTTTTCAGATCTAAAGCTAAATGAAGTTGGATATAATCTTGTCAATCTCAAAATTATTTAAATTGGCTTATTTAAAAAGATTCGCTGGAATCAAACAATTGTAAAATGTATTATTAAACGTTTGGATTATTTTTTTCTTACTCTTTTTAAATGACTTATAGATGCTTAATAACATTCTTCGAAATACGATGAATATTTCTGCGTTTTGCTTTTTGTAAAAAGAAAAAAAAATTTCTTTGGGAAATAATATTATAACAAAAAGGTTAAAAGGGAGATAAAGTGACTCATGATTTTAAAATCGTTTTTATTGTAAGCTTTGATAAATGATTAACATTTTAACAGTGTCTGAATTACTGAGATAACTTGAAGATATAAGATAACCAGACATATATGACAATTGTGTTTCGTGGTATTTTTTAAACGCAAAAGAAATATTTGATGGGGGAAAATCTACTATTATGCTAATATACGGTACTAAGATTCCTATTTATATGGTGGGAAACCTTATCATTTTACTGAAATATATAAAGGTGTAAAGAACCATGTGACATATCACACTCTTAAAAGCACAAAATCATTAAGTTAAACTAATGTTTTGTAATTACGTTAAATTTTAAATCCAAGGTGCATGACAAAATACAAAGAAATCGCTGAAAAATGAAACATGAAAAATAAAACCATAAAACGCTGCAATTGATCAAGTATGTTTTAAATATAAATTTAGTTATAAAGCTTGAAAATATAACCAGAAACTCATGTTCTTAAAAAATAGTTAATAATATTTAATTTCACATAAATTGATTGAAAATTACTGTATTGTCTTTTTCTGCCTCGCTCCGCAATGTAAGAATATATATATATATATATATATATATATATATATATATATATATAAATCTTCTTTGCGTGTGTTTGTCACTAAACTCCTCCTAAACGGCTGGATCGATTTCGATGAAATTTTTGGTGTGGGTTCAAGTAAATTCGAGAATGGTTTAGATTCACAATTCGGTCCGATATCACAATTAGTTAAAAAGCTATTAATTAAAAACATTCAAAAAATACTACTCAACATTCACCTGCATTGTTGTAACAACGCTATTGTTATAAACACAAGTAATATATAAAAAAAATTAAATCAATTCCTACTATAGATCAACCAAGAAAAAATTTATTTTAGCTACTTTTTAAAAAATAGTTGCAATTAATATAAATATGTATATACATATGACAGAATCACAACATTAAGTGGTAATTAATTTTTATTAATTATCATTAAAGTATCGTATTGTCATCCAAAACATCGTGTATATAAAATTACCTTTCAACGGCTTGCTTTAACACGTGAGAAAAAAACCTTTTC
Organism: Trichonephila clavipes; assembly: GCA_019973935.1. Classification (NCBI taxonomy): domain Eukaryota; kingdom Metazoa; phylum Arthropoda; class Arachnida; order Araneae; family Nephilidae; genus Trichonephila; species Trichonephila clavipes. The sequence goes on along the minus strand of BMAU01019951.1, from coordinate 870,195 downwards.
AAATTTTGACATAAGTCGCCAACGTGGCTGTATTTGTAATTTTTTAAATAATTAGTTTTAATCAAAATTAATTTTTATTAATTATAATTAGTTTATTGCATTGTCATCCAAAATAATCATGTACATTACATTTCAGCTCAATTGAGGGCTTTAAAATGTATTTTATTAACAAATGAAAATTCCACCAAGATAAATAAATAAATAAACAAACAAATAAATAAAATATGTATAGAGATCGTGAGCTAATAGTAGGAATTGAAAAAGACGTAAGTTGGCGTCGAAAATTTGTTTTTCAGCCAAACTGGCCAAACCCGGTCTTTATTGTTACGAAGATGCAGACGTTTCACGCTTTTAGCGTTTTTAATTAATATCTTTTTAAATAATCTTTATATATGTAATTCTTCTGTTGTGTGTATATAACTGAACTCCTCCTAAACGGCTGGACCGATTTTGATGAAAGTTTTTGTCTGTTCCAGTGGAGTCAAGAATGGTTTAGATTTATAATTCGGAATAGAAATGTTTATATAATAAATTTTTTATTTCTAAATTGTTGATCTTAGAATGTTTTACATTGGATCCAACAGACTCCGCTACGATCGCAGTATCGAATATTCAAAAACATTTTATTATAATTCAAGTTGGTCCCGTCAGTTGGTGCTGTGATCATTTCAGGAAAATATTTTGTCACTTCGTGTTATTATTTTGTTGAAATAAATAGTGTGTTAATTAAATTATTACATTCAGATGTAATTAGTGTTTGAAGAGTTTTGAAGTTAGCATAAGAAACTATACATTCTCCAAATTTAGTATGCAATTGAAGTGAGTATTTTACATGATTTTTTCTATTAAATTTACACGTGCATTGACAACAATTATCCTAACCTACAAATCTATTTGTGTAGCTAATTGATTACACACATTATTAAACTTTTTTTTATTTAAAATTATTTCTTATCGGAAATAGTTTTTGTCTGTGTTTCACCTCTAAGCAACCTAGAAGTATAAACCTTGGCACATAATTACATTGTAATAACTTTTTAATACAAATTTTACTCAAAACGGTCCAGATTGTTAAAGCTTATTCATAAAAATTTGGAATTTTTGAATTTCAGATGTGTGTACAGGACAACGTCTGTCGGGTCCTCTAATACATATATATATTCGCTGCTCTGCTTTCATAAAAAGTTAAGCGCATAAATACCGTAATATCCGTACCGTAAATACCGTAATATCACGCGCCGCCGTATAACGCGCACCTATACTTTCAAGCTGTAATTTTTGGTTTTTAGGTATATTCACCATATACCAGTGGCGCACACAGGAATTTTTCAAGGGGGTCCGGGGTCGAAAGTTCACCATTCTTGTATCATGCTCCTTTAGATTTTGTCAGTTTTCGGGAACAAAACACAGTAAAAAACTAATTATTGAGAAAATAATTAGCATTAATTAATAAAATTAATCATTAATAATAAATAATTATTTCAATTTTACGTACTATATACTTAGAATTATAATCAATCGAGAAAAAAAATCAAGGGCTTTGGGGGGGGTCCGGACCCCAGGACCCCCCCCTTGTGTGCGCCACTGCCATATACATATATATAATGCGAACTCCTTTTTTTACGAAGACACCTGAAATGCACATGCGAAATGCTTTTATATTTTTGACTCAAGATATTATTGCAAGCTTTAATAAAAATAGTGTACTTTTAGAACTATAATCCTAAGTACATAAGGAATGTTTTTTTCTTTCAAAGAAACGGTATTTTGATCTATGTAAAAGTATAATTTTTCTCCTTTTTATACCCGGCGTATAACACACTCCCGTAAATTTTGTGATCTTATTTTTTGAGTTAAAGGTGCACGTTTTACAACGGATTTTACGGTAGATATTTCTATAATTTGAATTTGCTGCAATTTGGTTAGGAGAACAAAAAAGCACATGCAAGTGTAAAACATGTTTTTACCCGTATTCTTAACGTAAACATGTAAATATATATTTAATATTTTTAATTGAAAATAATACACTGATTTAAAAATTTTGGAATAAAATATTATAGCCATAATTTCATCATTCATTGAATGTTTTTTATACCTAATTCTAAAACTTGAAAAAATTATTTATGCATTGTTATATTGTTTTGTGGAAAAATTAAATTAAATTAAATATTACCCAAAAAAATTCTTACACACATCTACATTTTTCTCACTTATCTTTCACCAAATTTAAGATCAACTAGAATTTAATTCCAGAGACCTTTCGGTTAGTCCAAGGATTATTTCCCATAAATCAGAGTTTAGGTATAAATTGTGAAATGGAAATGATTGAGCATTATTAAAATTAATGAATGTCATTAAATTATGTGGATTAACAACTGCATAAGCATTTATGATGCAATTAAATATCTAAAGAATCTCATGAACTATTTCCTGTATCATTAGAATCTCATTTATCCTGAAAGTTATGACACTGTTTAATTAATTTGAAGCTCATAATTAATGGGAAAAAACCAATTAAATATTGGATCCAACAAACAAACTTAGTTTATGACAGCTGATAAAGTATGATTGAGAATGAATTGAAGTGAATAAGTGATATTTAATTATAATATTTTATCAAGAAATGTAGAGATCTAAGTACTTTGGTCAGATTAAGTATTTCATTTTCTACATAATTTGACAATTCAACTCATTGATTTGAGTAAAAACGTAAAATTATAAGACATGATAAACTATGAAAATTAAGTTAAATGCTCATTCTAAATCAGGAGTGGCTTAGAAAGATAAAAAATAATTAAGCGTGCTGCTTCCAAATTTTCGAACACATGAAAAGGTGAAGAAATGTTACTTATGGTCTTATTATATAAGCAAAGAGCATATTTTTAAAGAACGTCTAAGTAGTGGACATTTAAAAACAATATAATATAATAGAATAAAGCACAAACTTAAATTTTATCGTTAATCAGTTCAGTTATTTTTGAACGATATTTTGATTTTGTTATGTTCGTAATAGAAAATATATATTCCATGTATGTTGATTCAGATCTTCAACAATATCCTGACAGCCAAATAGTGTAAATTTGAAAAATTGTTGTTAGTATAAATTTCCAAAATGCATTATAATTCCTTATATTTGCTTTTCAGTGTAGTATCTGTATGCAACAATTTCAATTTTGATTTCCGGTGGATAACAATAAACATTTTGCAGGGAAATGAGATTTTAATTTTTTAAATCCATCACATCTCGAAGAACTATAACTATGGTAGATAGTTTCTGCATTAATGGGAAATCTGTTAACTATTTTCCTCCAAAATCAAGACTGCATTAGCAAAAGTATGTCCACAAAGGAAGGTATTTGAACAACTAGGGTAGAAAAATATAATTTTTTTATGTAATTTTAAGGTATCCGACTACGTTCGGAACCGTAATTTTGCAAAAGCATGCAAATAAATAATATTTATGATATTTAGTGTCACTTAGATTAGAAAATGTACATAAAATTGTTTTAAGAATAGTATTACAATAAAAAATTATTTAAGTATAATATTTTGACAAAAAATGAACATAGAATGACCTAAATTCAAAATATTTTCCATTTGTAAAAAATGCTTCTATTATAATAATATTTTGCCGGTATATAGCTCAGACCTCTGTACAGAGGCTCAACTAGAATTTTTGAAATATATAACTTAGAAGTGGGTTTATCCATGTTTTACGACAACAGAGGGGAGAAATCTTAAGAAAAAAAGCCGATAATTATTTCAATTGGTTGTAACTCTGAAATTATAATGTTGATTTTTCAAAACTCATAGTTGAGCCTCTGTGCAGAGGTCTGAGCTATATACAGACAAAATATTATTATAATAGAAGCATTCTTCACAAAAGGAGAACATTTTGAAAAAAGGTTATTCTAAGTTAATTTTTTACCGAAATATTGTATTTACATGATTTTTTGTCAAAATGTCCTTAAAACAAATTGTACATGTATTCTAATCTAAGTAATACTAAATATCACGAAAATTATCCATTTATGCGCTTTTTTTAAAATCACGGTTCCGAACATAGTCGGATACCTTAACATCGCTAAAAAAAAACTAAATCATATACCCTGTCTTTATTCAAGAATAGCAAATGCTTATTTCTGCCCTCCAGTGTTTTCATCCAGATATTTTAAAATACGCTGCCTGAAATTCCAATATAACGCTAGTGAAAAAAGTTTTTTAAAGCCAACTCGCGCAAAAATGCAGGTACATTATTCTCTACATGATAAACTTCTACTGAATCTCAATTAAGTTTATTTAATATAAATTTCATGGGGTTCTTTTTTCTCTCAGACAATCACATTACAGTAAAATTGTAAAAAAAAATTATTTATAATTATCTTTTCAAATTTTTTATTAAGTCTTCGCGCCGCGGGTTGGCAACCCCTATTCTAAATAAATTAAAATTTTGTGTCTCTCTCTATAAAAAAAGTGTTTCGTGATTCTTTAGTACATTTATTTATAAATAAGATACACATACAGTTAGTAAAACTTGGTCGTGAATTTAACTGAAGAAAAGAGAACCAAGTATAAAGAACAATTGGAGAAACTGTACCAAAGACAGGAATTTTCAAAGAAGAGATGAACTCTCTCTCTCTGAAAATTTACATCCTTTATAGTTAGAAAATCTTCAAACCAGACGGAGAGTTGAAAATTTTAAGCCTAGGCGGTTAGAAAAGAAAAGGAATCACAATGGAACGTCCATGAAAATTTTAGAACTGTTGTGGCTAATGCCACCTGTCTGACGTACTCAGAAAGAGGCCCAAAAAATTCATCGCGATAAGGGGCTATAGGTACGCCTGTCGTTGACCTTGAGCACCATACAGGTGGCAGTACGAATTAGCTCGCAGAAATTCCCCGAAGGGACGACAGATGGCGACACCACCTATCTCCACCTCCACAAATTAGGCATGGAACTGAAGGGGAGGGAAATATTCTTTAGTCCCCTGCACTTGTGTTTCAGCCCACTAAACTTTCGGACCCATTGATTTAACGAGCATGAACTCCTCGTGTACTCGGAGGGTATTTGGTGGCATCGGGCATCGAACCCAGGCCTTCCGGTTTGGAGTCCAATTCCCTAACCACTAGGCTACCCACGGTCCATTTTGGAACTAAAAGATGCAAATCAATGTTAGATTAATATGAAATGGACAACAAGTTGAATTTTGTAAGTATAAATGAAAATGCTGAGATGAAGACAAGAGCTTTATTTTCTTCCTGCTTACAATATATTTAAAAAAAAAAGGATGGAATTACATTATACATGCAAATTACAGTTTTACAATTTGAGCAATGAGTACGAACAATTGTATTATTTGTTCAATGGGAGCTGGTCATCCGATACGCGGACTGGGGGTACCCTCTCCTTCCCTTAGTAATTGTAATTTAAAATATTTGGTAACAATTTTATTTAACGATTAATCTTGGTAACAATTTTTGATTATTTTTATAATGGTATTGGTATTTTTATTGTATATTCCAATAAAAAAAGTATTTTGTTTTATAATTAAATATTGCTTATAATCTATGAATTTTTAATTTTGTGACTCGATATGTTGGTATGAAAGGAAACATAGGCCTTTACATCTAACACCGTTAGTTTTATTATGGTTTATTTAGATATTCAAATGTTAATTTCTTAAAACAATGAAAAAGTTTGGGAAAAATAATCAGCAGCACAAATTATAATTATGTTTTATTTACTTTTCGCGCTAAATTTAAACTTTTTCCTTCTGACCTCGGTTGTCCAGTGGTAAAGGTCACGTGACCAACGTGTCATGAATTCAAACCCTAGTGTCGCTGAAGACCTGACGTATAGAAGGGCTGATAACCGTTAAATCTTTTGTGGCTCAAATTCCCCCCTAGCGTAGTGTGATAATTTTTAAAAGTGGTGCCATCTCAGATGTCGCCTTCGTCATTTGACCGATTTTTAAATTTACAAGGTGCTCGCCAACAGCCCTCGTGTTGCTTTATAAAGCGATGTTAATGAGAAACACTCTTCCACTTAAATATCAAACGTGTGTGATCAGTGTCGGTTTTTCCGTTGGGCACTTGAGTAGAGCACCCGGGGGCCAGGAGGGTTTGGAAGAGCCCGGATAAGATGGACGTATAAGCAGTTTTTCTGGTTATAAATTTCAATCCTCCAGTAAGGGCTGTGGTAGCCCAGTCCTCAAGGTATCGGATCATGGCAAGCATGTCATGAGTTTGAGCCCAGTACCACTAAAGACCCGTCGTGTAGGGCAGCGATGCACGTTAAATCTGTTGAGAGCTGAAACGTCCTCCCGTTGGTGTGGTGTGGTAGTTAGGAGAGGGGGGCAGATCAGGTGTCGTCCACGTCATTTGACCATGGTTCAAAATTACGTGGTCCGTCGCCAAAAGCCCTCGTGTAGCTAAACAGTGTGGCGCTAATATTCACTCACTCACCGGACTACGGTGTCAAGGGACTTGTAGATATTTTGCGCCCATGGCCTGAAATAAGCTTAAATCGGCACTGTATGAGATATTAAATGAGTTATTAGGGTATGGAGGTATGGAGATTATAACATTCATACACATTACTCCCTATTTATATTTTTCCAGAATTTGTGTCTTTCTAAATCTTTAAAGACAAGATTCAGTCATTTTAATATTTTACTCTGCCATTGGTTCTTTTCTATATATTTATGTATTTAAATTAGAGTATTTATATTGATGTGTACTTTTTGAAATATTTAGCAGCAATAATGATAACCATAAATTCACAGAATTTTTTCCTAAAATTTATTTGCATGCTTAATATAACAACTGATTCAAAATAAATTTGAATTCTCTTTGTTTAAATTTATTATTTCATTGCTAAAATTATTTAAAAAGAAAAGCTTTAAAAGCATTTTAGATTTTGAGTAGATATTCAATGAATAAATTAACCTCTCTTACGTTAGAACAAGACGTTTGCCTTTTTTAAATAAGCGAAAATGTATTCATTTAAGCAGCTGTTTAAATAAAATAGTTGGCAGAATTCATTAATAATTCATTATAACCGAAAGGAATTTGAAGATTTTGAATTTTTATTTTTAATCTATGATAATAGATGCACATAACAAAAAGAAATTTTCTAAGTCGACTATAGTAGTGACGCATCTTATGTCAATCTTGAGAAGGATTTCGTACAATCAAAGAAGTATTCAATCATAAAGAAATAACTAAGTGTAAAATTTAAATGAAATTAAAGAACAATGCATTATTTCAATTAGTCTATTTTAAAAAATATATATATAGACATATATAGACATATATATATATATAAGATAAAAATACATGGACGAGATTTTTTTTTTAAATAGCTCCATTTGAAGTTATTAAAATAGCAGAATAACTAGAGTATACATTCGGACCTCTATGTAACGAAGTCGTTAAATCCCGGAAAAAGTTCGTTAAATGAAAAATTCGTTACATAGAGGTTCATCTTTTAATATACTTTATAAACCACATAAAACAAATTTTAAATTCATAAACACTATGTACTAAAAAAATTTAATCATTTACACCTTTTTTTAAATTAATATATGTTTATTTTATGTATCATACCCATCAAAAAAAAAAGAAAGAAAGAAAGAAAAACTGCAAGGAAAACAAGAAAAAAGAATCTCGAAGAATTCACTGTATTTTCAATATTAAGCAAATAATTTTACATTAAAATTAACGAATTTTAAGCTCATTTCCAATTTAAAGCATAAAGTAATGTTAAACGTACATCATTTCATAACTAGAACATAGGGACACTTGACAACTCTACTGAGGGTGAAAGGGAATATCTAAGATGCTTCTGGTGAATTGGACAATGAGGGTTAAAGGTTGCACTTTTTGGAGGAAACGCCCAGAATTCTATTGCTCTCGGCGAGTAAGGCAACTATTAAAACCAGTTCAAGATTTAAGATCCCCATAAAATGTGTTTAAAGAGAGAATAACGTGAAATGTACAGAAATACTTAAAAAATAGGTAAAAAAATTGAATCACAAGAAAAAAAGTTCGTTATATAGAAAATGCACTTCGCTATAGAGAGGTTATCTTACGAAGAAAATCGTGAAATGTTCTTGGTTCCAGGAAAAAGTTCGCTATATACAAAAATTTGCAATATAGAGTTTCGTAAAATGGAGGTTCGACTGTACTTAAATACCGAAAAATTTGAGCTTTCGAAAAAAAATTCTTTACTTTTAGAATTTTTCCATTATTCTCATATGAATGCTAAAAACTATAGCCATTTTAACATCTCATAATTTATTTTTAAACTGTTTTTACTATTCTAATTACAGAATTGCTAAATAACAAGTAATTATAATAATTAAATGTTTACAAATAAGAATGATAATAAATGCATTTGTGTATAAATACGTATTTCATATTATTTTTCATCTGTAAACTTACATTTTAATCAAACATTACTTAATAATAAAAATTATTTTTCCAAAACAAATTGTTAATTCCTTACCTATTAGAAATAAACCACATTATCGCACAGAAACTCATTTATTTAAAATTAATATTCTAATCTAGCATTGTTAGAAACAAAGACGATGTATTAAAATATTTCACTGTCCTTCATCTCATCTTTTAATTAAATGAATGAAAATGCATTCCTACCGTAATGAATTTTCATGGAAGGTATTCTATTTTCACAGAACCGCAAATTAGTAGTTATTTATAGATCAAATTTATCTGTTTAATTATTTATATTTACCTACTGTCGAGTGGGTATTGAAGGTATTTTGACTAAAGCTTTTAATTTGTTAATCCTACAGAGAGAATTGATACTGTTTATAAACATGTATTTATTCGTAACACAAAATAATTTGATTTTTGTATCTAAACATAATGAATGTTTGCGTGTCAGTCTATTGTTACGTTTTCTAAAATTAAATATTACCGGTTATGTTATAAAACTGTATTTTTCTAAAAGTAAATTCTTTCTTTATTTTGTGATTTGATTGTCATTAAAATTAACTGCAAAAAGTATATTAAAGGCTAAACTCTTCTCTGTAATTATTGTTATTTTTGTGCGATGTTTTGTTATTGTGAATCTTTAATTAAACTAAAGCTTGAATTTGTTTCCAATAGCATTTTTCAATTTTGCTCCTCTATAATTCTTTTTTCTCCTAATTTAAAAGAATATTTAAATTTAATTTTGTGCAAAATTAGCATTGAGTTGTATATATCAAAAGAATTGCGTGATTTTTTCTAATCGCGCGTACTATTTTTATTTCAAAGTGTATTATTATTCAAATCAAAATACATAACTCTGTTACTATATTTGAAAACTCATTTTTTGTTCTTAATTGTCTTATTTCTTTTATTCAATAAGATGTTAACATCTTTCCTTTAATCTATTTTCGAATTAAAATTTTATTCTGCTCTCGTGTTTCTATTTCTTCTTATGAAGCCACAATGCTTTTTCAAAGGCAGCTTATATAAATATATAAAGCGCTGCAGAGGGATTTACGTTCTCTGGTTCACTATGCAACGTTTTATTAGAACAAGTTTATGATATGACTGTGATTGGTTTGCAATAATTTAAATTCAAATTTCACAACTTCTCAAAGAAATTTATTACAATCCACACCGTAGCTATAATACGAATTTAAATTTGAATGCTCCGACTTTAAGCTTAGCTTCGTGAAATATTCAGTTGCATCTTCTAAATCTGATACTTCTCAGTAAAGTTATTAAATTATTACGTTAAGTTCTGGCCAAAGTTTATTTTGTTATATATTTTGTTAAGGGTCTTGTGAATAGTTTCAAGTAATTTAAATAAATGTTCCCCTGCTATTAATTCAAGTTTAAAAAGCTTCGTTTTCTAAGATTTTTGAAACTACAATACGTGTACAATGTCCAATTTCATAATGCAACAGAAACATTTTGAAAAAAATATATTTATCATATAGTTACTAGTTTTTTTTTTTCAATGAAATTTCTGAAAGATAATAACTACATTTTTTTCTTTCTTATTCTATCTTTAATCAAAATATAAATCTTGCTTTGCATTTATATTTTTTGTCCGAATAATTCCAACTTGTAAACGCTCTTGTTATAATAGCCGTAACTGATTGTCTATATATATATATATATCAGCAGAAATGCCCGCTAGGGACCACTGTTCTTTGTCCATTATTCTTGCCAACGATATATGCTGTCTTTGTGTAACCTAACCTAATAAATAATTGTTACACTAAACGAAACTTCATTGAAACAAAATCCGAAAATACCACATTTAATTCAATCTTTTGACGTTCAAAGCTTTGTAAAATATTTTTTGTTCTAAAATACAGTCGGACCTCTATATAACCAAGTCGCTAAATCCCGAAAACAAGTTCGTTATATGGAAAATTCATTATATAGAGGTTCATATGTTAATATACTTTGTAAGCCACATAAAACAAAATTTAAATTCATAAGCACTGTATATTAAAAAAGGTAATTATTCACACCTTTTTAAAAAAAATTAATATGTGCTTATTGAAAATATCTTACCCATCAAAAAAGAAAAACTACAAGGAAAACAAGAAAAAGGAATGTCGAAGAGTTCACTGTATTTTCAATATTAAGAAAATAATTTTATACTCTTAATAATGAATTTGAAGGACATTTTATAATTTAAAGCATACTAGTAATATTAAAATTACATTATTTTTAATCACAACACAGGGACACGGGACAACTCCACCGAGGGTAAAAGGGGATATCAAAGATGTTTCTAGTGAACTGTGAAATGGGGGTTACAGGTTGCACTTCTTGAATGAAACATCCAGATCTCTATTGCTCTCGGCGAGTTAGGATCTAATAAAATCAGTTCAAGATTTATGACCACCATAAAATGTGTTAAAGAGAGAATAACTTGAAATTTTTTCAGAAATATTCTTTAAGAAAAGGAAGAACAAAAATTAAATCACAAAAGAAAAGTTTGTTATATAGAAAATGCACTTCACTATACAGAGGTTATTTTACGAAGAAAATCATTAAATGTTCAACGTTCCAGGAAAAGTTCGCTATATAGAAAAATCTGCAATATAGTTCGTTATATGGAGGTTCGACTGTAAATTAATAATTTTTTCTCATCAAATATCTACTACTGCATTTATAATCGTTGTTTTAAATTATAATTTATAAGATTCACAGAAATTTCCCTTCAACTTTAGTTATCTAATTAAAATTATGTGTAATCGAAATTGAGTTTTATTTGTAGCTTTTTGAATCGCTGCATGTGATATATCATAACGAGATTGTAGTTAGATTTGATATACATTCAAATGCATTGTAACACTGCTAATATTATCCAGATGCGAATAACTTGATGTATATTGATTAATTAAATCTGTACCACATAATCTGATATATGTACCAATACGGACCTATTTTACTATATCAGGATATTTCATTGCATACAGAGCATACTGAATAGATACACACTTATTACGTTTGCATTACTTTTAAATAAAAAAGTAACTTAAAGTATCCGATAACGTTCGGAACCGTGGTTTTAAAAAAGCGCATAAATGGATAATTTTCATGATATTTAGTGTCACTTAGATTAGAATACATGTATAAAATTGTTTTAAGGACATTTTAACAAAAACAAATTATTTAAATACAATATTCCGGTAAAAAATTATCTTAGAATAACAATTTTTCAAAATGTTCCTCTTTTGTGAAAAGGCTTCTATTATAATAATATTTTGTCTGTATATAAGCTCAGACCTCTGTACAGAAGCTCAACTATGATTTTTGAAAAATTTACATTATATTTGCAGAGTTACAACCAATTGAAATAATTATCGGCGTTTTTTTTTTCTTAAAATTTCTCCCCTCTGTTGTCGTAAAACATGAATAAACTCACCTCTAAGTTATGTATTTCATAAATTCTAGTTGAGCCTCTGTTCAGAGATCTGAGCTATATACAGGCAAAATATTGTTATAATAGAAGCATTTTCACAAAAGGAGAATATTTTGAAAATGGGTCATTCTATGTTCATTTTTTGTCAAAATGTTGTACTTAAATAATTTTTTATTTTAATACTATTCTTAAAGCAATTTTATATACATTTTCTAATCTAAGTGATACTAAATATAATAAATATTATCCATTTACACACTTTTGCAAAATCACGTTTCCGAATGTAGTCGGATACCTTAATCTGTTTAATCTGATGATATTGATTATAGTTGATGTTCTTAAACTAACTTCTTAGCAAATATGGACATACATTTATCAAATTTGTAAGAAAATAATATATTTATCAGAATTTTTCCTCAAATCAAAGCAGTTTCGAAATCATAATTTTGTCACTGATCTAAAATTTTGTATGTCATCAGGAAACGCAGCGAATTTGAATTAACTATTAAATTTTAGTAGAATTGGCTTAAATATGTTTAATTTTCAGTGTAGTAAAGCCTAAAGCAGTGATTCTTAAACTGTGTCTTTCCCTCAAGGAGTCGTGGTAATCCAACGTGGAAGGCACAATCATATATCAAAAAGTCGAAAATGAATTTTTTAAAAAAAATATTATTTAAAAGAGTAATCTGTTTAAAATATCTTATTACTCAAAAGCAACATTTACAAAATTTAATACTTATCTCGATAATTTGTACGATGTAAAATTAAGGTCGTATTGCTTTAGCGTCAAAGCTCATAATTATTACATTCAATGCATTGTTATTGAACGGAGGGGAGGGATAATGAAAACTATGATTGAAAATTGAATTGCAAATACTAGAAGTTTGAGAAGCACTGCTCTACGCATAAGATTTTAATAGATTTATATTTTATCTTCAAATAAAAAACGTAAGCTGACAATCTTAATTAGAATTCATTACTTTTTACTATTTGGGGGCAGAGCAAGCATGGTTAATAATTTGATAATAAAATAATACACTTTATCTTTCCTGCAATTGAACCTATATATTCTAATTTTGCATCCATTTTTGTGTTTCTTTATTTAATCATAAAAAATATACGTTCGCTCTGTTTCGCTAATTTTCTTTCCATACATTTATTTTAGATACAATTCGTTTTGTATATACCAGATTCAATAAATAAGAGATTTGGCAGATTTTTATTATTTAGTAATGTAAGATGGCAAAGTTAATTTGAATCATGACCTAATAAGGAATGGGAATTCGTTGTTATTTAATTTATTAGAAAACATTCTTTTTGTTTGTTTATTTTTGTGTGCCTAAATCTGTATGTTATTAGGAAATGGAAGATGGCTAATTATAAATGTGTCATATTCAATTCATTTTTATATGAGTATAACAACACATTGTTTAAAAGTGTATTGAGCTAATAATTAAGACTTCAATGCTTCTGTCAACTTGATTTCATTTAAGTAGAATTAATAAAATAGTTTAACATATTGAATCGTAATAAAAATGTCCAAAAAAATTAAAGAAATTTAAATGTCTAACCGTTTATTCTTCTAAATTCTGAAAGAATATTTAAATGTACAAATCATTTTAATAAAATGTATTTAGATACTAAAGACTAATAATATTTTCAACAATCGAAAAAATGAAATTATTTCGAATACATTTTATTACTAAGAATTAAATAGAAAGTTCAAACTTGAGATCTATGAAACTGAGATTTCCTTTCGATAAAAAATTATTAGTAGATTTTTTAGGTTGATTATAAAAGACTAGATCAATATTCAGGAAATATTACAGCAAATTTTTTGCGATTTGTAAAAGACGAAAAGAAGATTATTGCATGTTTCAATTACTTATGTTAATTAGGTTCAAAAATTTAATAGAATAACTTTATATTTCGATCATCTCATAGATATATAACTACGAATATTATAAACTTTAAATATTCAGCTTCTAATCAATGGAAATTCAAATACAGATTTTTATTTAAAAAATAATAAATCCATTTTGGAAAACAATCGTAAACAATGACATAAAATCCCCCAAAACATCTGTTTTTGCTATTTGCCTATTAATAATGTATCATTATTACGAAATAAAGCATTTTTCATATAAGGGCTAGGAAAATTTAAAAGTAACAGAAAAAAAACAGTTCTAAATAAAATACATACAGTAAAATTATTGTTTAGATTTACAATGCTTTTCATATGGAATAAACCTGCATCCACGGAATCTGTATTACTTTTACTCTCTACGCAACAATGGTTTTAATTACAAAATAGAATTATTATTGTAGTCTATAAATTTTTAATATAACATATCTCTTTTAGTAATAAAATTTATAAAAATTGTTTTATGAAAAATCTTTATTAAAATTAGTGACTAAAAAGTTTCATCATTTTTATGTTTAAAGAAGAATTTTCTTCAATTGATCCAATATTTTGGATATTATTCCATGTAAGTTTTTTTAATATATTTATATATATATATATGTTATTGGTAAACAGATTTTGAAAAACAAGTTGTTTATAGTTATATTAATACTAAATTTAAACTTGTTTTAATTACTATAATAATAATATAGAATGTTCATTTAAATTTTTTTTTCTGTGAATACAGTTAAATTTAGCGAAATTCCGAAAAGAACGTCATTATAAATTATTTTTTGAACTTTATTAAATTATATATATATATATATATATATATATATATATATTTAAGTTCAGTCAAACTGCTTGCAAAATCGAAATTAAAGCGTTATATTTTGTATCAAATTAAAGAGAAACTCAGAATGTAGATCAACTTTCTAAAATTTATTTAACTTAAGGTATCCGACTAGGTTGAAGAAGTGCTTTTTAGGAGTTTAATGTTTGGTGTTGTTTGGGTCATTACAGAAAAAAGAAATTATTTATTGAGGAAGAAGGACTAATACATAACACTAGAGATTTTAGTTTTTGAAGTTATTTTTACAACATTTACTTTATCTAACTAATAAAAATATTTTTTAATTCAATTTTTGAAGAATGAACTTTTCATGATAATATGTGCACGAAAAACGGGATATCTTCTAAATAATCCATTCAAATGCAATGAAATTTATAACATATATGCTATGGGCCTTTTAGAGTGTGACAAATCGCAGTCTTTAAAACAGCTACATTTAATCACATTTTACATACATTTTTAGGTTAGAACATGCAATAATTTTGACGAAAAATCATGACCATCAAATTTAAATGCTCTAATAAAATATTTATTTCTTAAAATATTTTTTTTATCCTGAGGTTTGTGACACTTCACAGGGATCAAGAAGTATATCATTAACGTTAAAATTGCATAATGTGCAATTTATTTTTATTTATCACGTTTTTCTTAACTTAAAATATTTTGCTAAATTTTCCTAAAAATAATTTTTTTTAAAAAAAAGCCGATACAAGTTAGTTATTTACTAATTATAACTTTTTAAGCCTTTTTATGTTCTTTAAAACAAAATTATTTAGAAAATCAATTTTTGAAAAATTTATCTCCGAACCTAGTCGGATACCTTACGACTAAATATTGTTAAAAAGGAACTTTTACAATAAAAATCTATAATTTAATAAATTTCACTGTTGAATATCTTCGAAATCTTTCAAACACTGAGGGGAAATAAAGAATAAATTTCTCTAGTTACTTTTTGTACACCAATTTTTATACGCGATATAGAGTAAAGAGAAATAACACCGAAAAGCCCTGGATAAAGCTGAACAGTGTTCAAATATTATGATTTCCATTTTATTTGCTCGAAATATTTCTCCCCAAAAATGTCGCAGGGCCTCTCTCCAAATGTCTTTGTCAGGAAACCGACAATAAATCATCGGGGTTGCGCCAGTTTTCTTCACAAAATAGAACGTATTTATTTATCTCTCTCCTACTGTTCTCAGTTCCTAAAGGACTATAATATTTTTTTCTCTCTTCTTAGGTGCAAGGAATTGTTCCAAAAAGGAATTCCCCTGTGCCAACGGTCGCTGCATCCCATCTGATTGGCGATGCGACGGAACCAATCAGTGTGGAGATAACAGTGACGAAGATTGCTGTGAGTAGTCACTTCCCTGGATGTAACATTTTCTTCTTTTTTTTGTCATGTTCTTTGCTATCATTTCACCTGCAGCAAAAAGGTATTATCGAGGTGGTCTATTTTTTATTATTTTTTTTTTCTTTTGGGGACGTACATTCCAAGTAAAGTCATACAGACTTACCCAGGGCGACGTATTAACTGTCTTATAGTTGAATGGTTGACCTTCTTGTAGGTCATGCTTTCAAAAAGTGAAGATAATTTAACAATTATTTTCTAATGCATTGAAGTCTATATATACAATTGTCAATTTTAATTTAATATTTGTTATTTTATTTATGTACAAACATCCAACACATTTTTTAAAAAAAATATTCTGTTTAAGAATTTTTATATGAAAGATATTTCTTTTTAATTCATTAACACATTTAATTCTATGAGCTCTGCTATCTATAATTATGTTCCTTTTAATTTACTTATTAAACGTTCGATTCAGATTTATTAAGCTTGAAGAAGGTGGTTGTTTTCTTTTATTCAAATTGTGAGCTTTCAACTCGTTTTCCGCAACAAGGCAGGTGAATTTTGAAAAATTAGCCATATATGTAAAATAAAATTTGGTTTGTAATATGCTCTATGATACATGCATATCTCGCAAAGCTCTACTGAAGAGGTATGGGACCAATTCCTATTATTATACTGATTTTGCTCTGCTAAGAACAGGTCATCACAGAGGAATGAAGTTTGATAGGGATGATAGAAGAACTTATAGGAATTGTGATAACTGCTTAGAAACAGAGCTAACACCTGTTCATATTTTTGACTGTCCAATTATTCGTGCTGCTTTACAAGAGAGGAATAAGGGTCTTCTTTTCATCAATAAATCTTTATGTGGACAATATTGAACAGATTGTCAGAACAGTCATCTGGGCCCATAGTACTGTCTGATTTGATCTCGTCACGGATACGACATCATTAGCAGAATTTGATCTGATTTTAATTTACGTCGCTCTGAGAAGCAATACGAAGGTTATTGGCGAATAGCCTTTTAATTTTTAACCATGATCTAGGGATGAACACGACTCCTGAGTTGGCCTTCCTGTTTTCCAGACTTCCACATCTCGCCAACGGAAACCTTTGAACTTCGGCGCATCAGTCCCTCTACATGGTAGCTTTTCGGTGACATTAGGTATCGAAACCACGACGTCACCCAATCGTTATAGTGGTTAGCGACGCTGACTGCGGTACCGTAGTGAAAGGGTTCGAATCCCGGAGAAGACATGGATATTTGTAAATGTATAGTGCCTTTGCGGCATGGGGATACTCTAAATAGCCGTCGAGCCGCATGTCCTCTCGTGTGGCTGGTGGAAAGGGAAAATAGGTGGGAGGGTCGGGATTTTCTCCCACAAAATTGGTGTGGTATTGAGGAAAATCGTATTGTCTTCTGCATGATGCTCAAAGCTAAGGATAACGACAGGCCTAAAAATTCTAGTCCTTAGCCGCGATGAATTTCGCGGGCCTCGATCTGACTTCGTTAGGCAGGTGGCATTAGTCACAACAACAATAACAGGTTTCGAAACCACGACACGGGAATGCCAGCTACGAGTTCATAACCACGACCATTCTTTTCCGCCACTGGAAATGGCTAAATGTTATTACAAAAGAAAGCATGGTAGGAAGACATTGACATATAGTTTTAACTTCGTATAAGATTAACTTCGTATAAGAAATATTTTATCTTATACACCCATTGCCTATTATCAACCACATGTCAATAAAAATATTTTAAAGCACATCACAAACAACGGGGCGATTTAATGTTATTTATTCGACCTAAAAATAAATTTCATCTGTAGAAAAATATATTAAAATGCATTGCAATTTCTTTTGTTAGAAAACATACAAATAAGACCTGTTTTATGCTCTTTTGACCCTTGGATAAGATAAAAATGTCGTCTATCCATCTGCCAACTCCATCTTTTAAAGTTACATTATTTTGATTTAACATGCATCAATTGCTACACTGAATAAAAAATAGAGCTAAAAACCTATAATCATTTTACACTTTACTGTGAACATCATCCGTGCTCATATATCATTAGATTTAAATACAGTATATATTCGTGAAAAATTAAACGGCCACCTTATCGTTCTTTCATTCATCATTATCAACATCACAATTGAGACAAACAATTGAATTTATTTTAGATCCAGTCAAATAAAATCATATGCATAATTGGTTTTCAAGGGAGTTTGTACTTTTTAAATAAATTTATTATGAACAATACGGGCTGTTTGACAAAATATTTTCTTGTATTTGATAGAATTATAAAGATGCTATGAATATAATTATTTTCAATACAGTTACTTTTATTTCAATCAAAAAAATTGAAATAAAAGAACGCCACGTCTCAAATCAACTTTTTCAAACATTAATATCTTATTCAAACAAACGGTTTTCAGCTAGTCCTTTTTTCTATATATTCATTCAATGCCCAGTATGTGTTGTATTTTACATACTTTAGAAAGAGTGTTTAATCCCTCACCAAATCTTATAAAGAATGGTAGTTATCAATCAATGAGAAAGGTTCTACGAGCTTTCAAATGATACAAGGAAAATAAGGCATATTTCTTAATGCCATTCCCATGCACTTCCACATATCTAAGATTAATCATAAATGACGATTTGATATTATTCCACTTGTGAATTAAATTGCAGTAAATAAATGAGTACTGATATTTTCATTTTTAAATAGTCCTAACTTTGTTTTAAATAACTTTTATGTAATCGAAAGCAGAAAACAAAAATATTGTCTCAATTCTGTAAAGAACAGAAGATTAATCTTAAGTTGTGATAAATCTATACGGAACTTTATCACTAACCTTCTGAGTCGTCCTTTTTAGAGAAATTTAATTCCCTACCTATTTCCAATCAACTCCAAAAAGCGGACAGGATTCCTTGTTATATGCAGATTAGATAAAGTATTTAAGTCAAACGGAATAGTAAAGTTAGAGCAGTAGGAGATAGAGATTGAAGCAGAAAGTTATAGTGAAGTTAAATTGAAGATTTCTTGTTGGAGATAATTTAACCTCAAGAAGAGTTGAGATTCCGTTGGTAATTATTGATTTATAATTAAAGTCTCATTAAAGTTTTAAGAGTGAGATTAAAGTTAAATGTTCAATAGGAACATTATTAAATATAATTCTGGGATCTCTTATCGTGGTAATCTCTGCGTGATCGTTATTTAATTGTTAATTAATTGGATCATTAATTAAGTTAATTTAAAGGATATTACCTTTAAAACCTCATAATACTAGTTAGATATATTTGTTAATAAGTCTTTGATTCTATTTGGATAAGATAACCAAATAAAGAAAGTTGTTTATAAAAATGGCTACTGGTTCTTTCATGACTCCTATTTATTATCGTTCTCAAAGTGAGGTCCAAGGAGACCTTCACAAAGTTGTTTTGAATAAACTTTTTTACATTTACATTTTTTTATATACATATTTTTACATACATAATAAGGAATATTAAAAAGTAATAAAACTTTTTTTCTGATTTGTATACTAAAAAAATGTTTTTCACTCTTTAATACTCTAAGTAACTTTGTTTGAACTTGTATCTAAGACTGTAATATAAATTAAACTACTCTCTATATAATCGTTCCGATATTTACTCAAATCATAGAATATAGGCAATAGACATTTACACTTAGATAACCCATTCCCATTTTTCCGCTTTATTCTTTGAAATGGTGTTCACATCGTAATAGTTAGAAAAATGATGTCATTATCTATATTTGATTCCAATGCTGAACATGTATTATTATGTTAATAATGGATTGTTTAAAGATTGTTAGTTAAAAAGCCAAATGATACTCATCACACAGCATTAAATGTTGAGTGAGTATTAAGTCCGCATAAATATAAAGTTACACAATGAAATGTGATTTGCATGCTTCAAAATTCAAATTGGCAATTTATTTGTCAACATGAAGAGATTTAGTTTAACTCTGTTCGTCTTAATTTGTGATAAATTTAGAATATTATACTCGTTTATTTACACGAAAAACAGAATTTTAGAATTCGCGGTTCATACCAAAATTGAAATTTTCTATATTGACTTTTAAACAAACAAATAAATTTAATCCATACGTATTGCTTGTTTTGATAAATACTAAAACAGAAACAATGGGAATTTTAGCGGGAATAATAAATCAAAAAGCTGGTATTTCGAAGTATTTCTGTTTTAATGTCGAAATTGTTTGTTTATAAAATCCATTCAATTATGATTGTATAATCTAATACATATTGATCGATTGATTGCTTATTTAAGTCACATTCCTAATCATCACAACAGCTGTTGGCGACTGACATCGGTTATTGAAGCACAGTGAAATGACAGAGATAACACCTGGGACAGCCTTCCACTCCCTAAATACTTCCATACCACGCCAATGTGATGACTTTAAACTCAATATTTAATGTACATCTCCCCTCTACACGATACGTTTTTAATAGCATCAACATTCAAACTCATAACTTAATAGAAATGACGCCGGTTTCGAATGCTTGACCATAAGAACCTCGATATTGCTGGAGTTAATGATTTTTAACGAATGCTTATTAATCAATTTTAAATACAGTAATACCCCGGACTTGGATGATAGGTGGTACTGAGTAATAACCACGTAAGTAAGGGTATAATTTCGCATATAAATACACTCATGTCCATAAACTAAGGATAATGAAGTTCAGGCAAAGAAAGAGACAGAAACAAAACAAATTTGACTTATTTGTAAAGTCTATTTATTAAACAAAAGGTAAAGAGCAAAAACGAGAATAACGAGAATAGAACGAGAATAAATAGGAGTCATGTAAGAACCAGAAGCCATTTCCATAAACAACTTTCTTTATTTGTTTATCTTATCCAAATAGAATCAAAGACTTATTAACAAATATGTTTAACTAGTATTATGAGGTTTTAAAGATAATATCCTTTAAATTAACTTAATTAATTAATGATCCAATTAATTAATTTATTAAATAACGATCACGCATAGATTACGACGATAAGAGATCCCAGAATTATATTTAATAATGTTCTCATTGAACATTTAACTTTAATCTCATCCTAAAACTTTAATGAGATTTTAATTATAAATCTATAATTACCAACGGAATCTCAACTCTTCTTGATATTAAATTATCTCCAACAAGAAATCTTCAATTCAAATTCATTATAACTTTATGCTTCAATCTCTATCTCCTACTGCTCTAAGTTTACTATTCCGTTTGACTTAAATACTTTATCTAATCTGCATATAACAAGGAATCCTGTCCGCTTTTTGGAGTTGATTGGAAATAGGTAGGGAATTAAATTTCCCTAAAAAGGTCGACTCAGAAGGTTAGTGATAAAGTTCCGTATAGATTTGTCACAACTGAAATCAATACATTGTTATTGTATGGAGGGGGGCGATGAAAATTATGATTGAATATTGGGTCGCAAATAGTGAAAATTTGAGAAACACTGAACAAAGTACTTTGCCAACTCAGACATTTTTTTCCTCCCGCAAAATTTCCTCGTAGCATACTAATAGTTTTAGGATCTGACCATCATCGGAGTCTGTTTCTTTTTCTTTAACTCTGTGTGTGTGTGACCCTTTTTCAATTAAACTGAAACCTTCTGTCAAATTCCCAATCGTCGTTCGATCTTCTGAATGAGCTGAACAGAAAGACTCAAGTTCTTCAAAGCCTTGTTCTTGCTCATATATATATATGAGATCATCAATTGTCAGCTCATGATAATGGGAATCCAGGAGTTCTTTAACGTCATCACTACCGTCTCCTTCATTCCGCTGGCAAGATCAACAACTTCTGTAAACCCATTACCAATTTCCCCAATTTTTTTCCCCTCAAACAAAACATAAATTGACGCAATTTGAAAATCGCGTAAGTCGATGTATTACTGTATATGGTGTTTAATTTCTGCGGAAATACGTGCAAAAATCTTCAAAGCATTTCGCTCACAATTCTTTGTATAATAATGTTCAACTTAGTTCGAAGGAAAATATTTAAAATTTACACATTTCTTAGAACTCTCTGAGACATTTTAAATGAATTTCCTCGGTAAAGTTAAAAAAACAACAACATAAAACCTACGTTATTATATATATTTATGTTTTGGATTACAATAAAAAAAAGTTCTGTAAGTCACCAAGGACTTCCACATCGGAATAATGTTCCCAAGATTCGTGGTTAATGTTCTCACTGCTATTGACCAACAAGCTGTTGGAACAAATTAACCTTGGTTGCGTGATTTTAAAAGACAAGTGTTGTTGCAGAAACAGTTACATGTCTCTGAGCACTGTGCTTAGCACCACTAATTTGCATTTAAATGGCTGGGGTGATAAGTTTATTACCCCACCCTGTACTTATCTAGTCGCTTAACTTTATGGCAAAGATGTTCTTATCCGACGAGATTACTTCATTTAATTCGAGTTAATCTCAATTATCTTAACGCAGAAAATGTTGTTCTCTGAAAGAAACAAAACAATATGTTGTTATATATTTTTATTTATTGAAAGCATTTTATTGCTCATAAGTAAGGCCAATAAAACTCTTGAATGTGCTGAAAGCATTCAGCGAATAAAGGCTTAGAACATTTTAAAAAATTTTTATACCATCTAACTAAATATTTGGATTTACTTGTTGTTTATATCATACATGCATAGTGCATGTACAATTTCTTAGGAAAAAAGTTGTAAAGTAACTTTAAGGTATCCGACTACGTTCGGAACCGTATTTTAAAAAAGCGCATAAATGGATAATTTTCAAGATATTTAGTGTCACTCAGATTAAAATACATGTATAAAATTGTTTTAAGGACATTTTGACAAAAAGCCTTTATTTAAATAGAATATTTCGGCAAAAAATTAAGTTAGAATAATCTTTTTCCAAATGTTCTCAGTTTGTGAAAACTGTTTCTATTATAATAATACTCTGCCTGTATATAGCTCAGACCTCTCTACAGAGACTCAACTAGAATTTTTGAAAAATTCACATTATTTTCAGCGTTACCACCAATAAAAATAATTATTGGCGTTTTTTTCTTAAAATTGCTCCCCTCTGTTGTCGTAAAATAAGAATAAACCCACTTCTAAGTTATATATTTCAAAAATTCTAGTTGAGCCTTTGTAGAGAGGTCTAAGCTATAAACAGGTAAAATATTATTATAATAGAATCATTTTTCACAAATAGAGAACATTTGAAAAAAAGATTATTCTAAGTTAATTTTTTGCCACAATATTGTATTTAAATAAAAAAAAAACTTTTGTCCAAATGTCCTTAAAAAAATTTTATGTATATATTCTGATTTAAGTGACACTATATATCTTGAAAATTATCCATTTATGTGCTTTGCAAAAAATCACGGTTCCGAACGTAGTCGGATACCTTAAAGTACCTAACTGCATTCGGAACTTCGATTTTGCAAAAGTACAAAATCGAAAAATGTATCGTTTATACAAAATATATCGTTTAAGCAAAAGTGCATAAACGATATTTTTTTTAATATTTAGTGTCAAATGTATTACATCATATAAGTATAAATTTGGGTAAATAATATTATTATGATTAAAATAAATTAATGAAATTTTTTCACAAGAAAAAAATACACGACATTTTTTTCCTAATGTTTTCTTATTTATGGAAAATGCTTTGCTTCAACAATAATAATAACATTTTCCTTATATATATAACGAAGACTTCTCTAAGGAGACTGAACTAAGATTTTTGATAAATTCATGTTATTTTCAGTTATTGTCAATAGAAAAATAATCGGAACTACATATTTTAAAAATTCCTAGTTAATAATGATAATGTGTACAGAAGTTTTAAATATATACAGGGAATTAAATAAAAACATTTTCCGTAAAAGGAGAAGAAAAATAAAGGAGTTCCACTTCCATGAAGAAGTTTTGAAAATATGTCATTTTGACTTAATTTTTTGACAAAAAAGTTGAATTAAATAATTTTCATTGTAATAATATCCTTAAACCAGTTTTATGTGTATGTTTCAATACAGGTGTATCATTTATTTCATAGTTAAATATCAAAAAAGATTATTCTTTTACACACTTTTTCAAAATAACGATTCTGAATGTAGTGAGAAACTATAATACACACTGCTGGACAATTGCTAAGGACGGATCACAAATTGCTATGTAGCAAAACATTAAGCGAGACATGAGGCCTAGTAGGATAAAATATAGTTGCCACACTGTTCAGACGTTAGAATAAAGAATATTTATTGTTCTGGAAAATACAAAAGCTGTGAAACATCTGAAAGAAAAAAAAATGTTCATTTGATCTGCGTACGGAGAAATGGAACAATGCATCTAAAAGTCAGCAGGCACCTTAAAGAAAGGTATCAGTACGGGATATGTCCACCGTGGAGTGTGATGCAACATTCCACACGTCGTACCATACTTTGCACAACATTATCCAGTAGCTGTTGAGGCAATTTATCCCATTCCTCTGTGAGTGCACGGATGAGGGTGTTCTTGTTTGTCGGAAGATAGTTTCGACCAGCAACTTGCCTCCCACACATTTTCAATTGGGTTTAGATTTGGAGAACGCGCTGGCCATACGAGACGTTGAATACCCTCGCTGTCTAGACAATCCCGAACAGCGAGTGTTCGATGACATGTTGCGTTGTCGTCCATAAAAACAAATTTATCACCGACAGCACCACAGAAAAGACGAACATGAGGAAGTAGAACTTCATCAATGTATCGTTGGCCCGTCATAGTCCCATTCGCAACCACATATAGGCGCGTGCGGCCATTGATCATGATGCCGGCCCACACCATGATACTGCATGTCGGATATCGGTCCTTTTCCTGGATATTTTCTGGACGATAAGCAGTACCACTCTCGCGCCAGATCAGTTGGCGTCTACAATCCGATGACAGACTGAACCTACTCTCATCTGAGAATAAAACGCATCCCCAGTCCTGTTCAGTCCAATTGTGATGCTCACGACACCATTGCAAACGGGCAGTACGGTGCTGTCTGGTCAATGGGACACACACAACAGGTCTGCGTGCGTATAGTCCTCCTCCCCCTCAAACGTCTGGCAACAGTTTTTCGGAAGATCTGCTTTCCTGAGGCAGCAAGAAACTGATTTGCCACCTGCTGAGCTTTGGTACGCCTGTTCCTTTTTGCTGATAGGACGATATATCTGTCTTCTGCAGGCGTCGTACTACTAACACGACCTCCCCCGTGCCGTCTACTACACATTCCAGTAGTTTTAAATGACTTCCAGAGCCGTGAAACCACGCTGTGAGCGATGTCGAACTCGCTGGCAACGTCTGTTATTTTTCGCCCGTCTTGAATCTTTCCAATAATTCTGCCACGCATAAAATCATTTATGTGATGTCGGGAAGACATGCCAAAAATTTTAAGTTCGTCTATTAAATCTTTCCTGTAAAACTTTGACTTGAAACAACAACTGTCCACACGCGTCAAAACCTTTAAAGCTCTTATGAACGCTATCACGTGATGAAGAGACAAAAAATTTTCATATACTCATACTTCTTCTTACTAATATCCCGCACTTATTCTAATTTTCCACATTTTGCTTCCTTTCTTTTTGTGGTTACTATGGATCATAGTGTTATCCGTCCTTAGCAATTGTCCAGCAGTGTAATTTACTAAGTTAATATACTTTAATATAAGTTAATATTAAAATTAAAATGTTTGTTAAAAATACCCAATATCTGGGGCAGTTTTTTGTCACCACTTTTTTGAACCCCACTCCCTCTTTTATAGCTCACTCACAACTTATATACTCGACAATTTTTCATAAAATATTTAAATTTAAATAATTTCCTTAAAAAAGATGGTGAAATAAAAGTGCTGTTACAATAGTTATTGCTGTTTATAACTCTGTGATTCCCTTCAGTAAACAATACATGTATTAGATGAATGCATGAATGAAAAATATAGAAAATTAAATGATTCATTATTTACATTTTCATAGAATCCTTTTGCTTACATGTAAAAATATGTCCTACTTTTTGTTAACAAGTCATCTATATTTCCAACAGACTATTATTTCTGACGTTTGAAAACACAAAGGGAAAAAAACGCATTTGGAAATGTCGAAAACATTGTTTGACAATGTCTTTCACTATCTATATTTCTTTTCCTTACTGCCTCAGTTTCTTTTTTTCTAAAAACATAGGATGGATAGAGAGAAACGCATTAATATATGAATTTGAATAAATAGGGAAGTTTTGCAGTTTGCAAAACAAACTGTTCGCTGTTATTTTCAAAGATTTTTTGAATGTGTCAAGACAGAAAAGATATGATTGAAGACCTTTGCACTTATTTATACGCTTCGGAGGAATTCAATAAACGTTTGAAGTAATTTAAATGGAATTTTAAATCGTACATGAAAGTTTTTTTACAAAAAATAATGATATTTTTGTTGCTAGACTATCTAACAATGTGTGCCAGCACAGAAGATCTGCTTTTGATTAGATTGAATGAATTACATCTTTTTTCGAATGTATATACTTTTCTTTCAACAATTTACATTAATTTTAATGTCGTGTTTTTAATGAGGCTATGCTTCAAAAATATGTTTGGAATCGTCAGTTCCTTATCAATAAAAATATACGTAAAATAGATGTGTTTTTCGGGCAATTATAAAGACACAACTAAATTTTAAAGAGTTATTTCAAATAATTTTCATTGTTTGATTAATTCTCGATAATTGAGTGTGTATGTGTGTGGTGTGTAAGTGTGCATGTGCTGTAACAAAAAAGCAGAACGAGACAATAGACGAACGAACGAAACGAATACGAAAAAGCTATACAGAACAAAAAAATTCAATATTTCAATGTCCAAATTACAATACATTGTGTTTTTTTCATTGTTATTTTTTATCTTATAGTTTATATATTATTTTTCTCTATTATTTATATTATAGTATACATTATAGTTAATGCATTTTTTTTGTGAAAGTTAAAACTATTTCGCCATTGAATTCTAAATTTTCTGTAAGGCATACAAAAATCCTTTTCCCAATAACATTTAACGTCACCAAACAAAAGGCATGTGAAAGAAATAAAATTTCTTTTAAAAAAAACACTTGGATACAGTCATTCTATTAATAACACAGTTAGAAGATTTAAATTTAAGACTTGAATATTGAATATTCAAAACTCAAATCGGCAATATATGCTGTTCTTTTAAGAGATCTAAGAACTTACAGAAGTCAGCCTCCCAGACAGGCATTAACAATTCAAATTGTCTACGTGCTTTCTTAGCTTTTCTTAGGATAAAAGCTCTTTGAGATAAGATTTGTTCGACTTTGAATGAGAAAGCTCGTCTGAGAAATAATATGCACAGACATTTATTGTATGTCTGCATTCCAAAGGCAGAGCTATATTATTAAATGCTTGAATGTACAATGCAGATTAGAACTTTACCAGCATTCAGTGCGAATACGAATCCTATTTTTTGAGATACTGTGTATTATTAATGTTGGAATCAATATATTTTGGCTTACACAGACTTGCGTTTCACAAGCCTTAAATTTTCCGGAACTCACTGTCTCTTACAATACGATTTTCAGACAGTTCATATTATATTTAAGTATACAGCATTGCTTACTTGGATTTTTTAAGTTATGTAATATTGTTCATCTTATGTTTGTGTTAGTAAATTATACTGGTTTAATAATAGTCAGAAACTAATATTGTTAGCGATATGTAAGTCGATTTGCGGGCTGGAATCTGATTCTTCTGTAAATTCGAAGCTCAGAGAAATGGTACTATTGTATTTAGCGGAAAGAGAGGTCTCAATATGACGGATGGAAGGAAGATGGAAGTTTAAGATCAATTGTCATCCTTGTCACTTAATTAAGGATACGAATTACAACATTTATTGCTTTCTTTAGCTGTTAATGCAATCAATCACAAAATATAACAATTTTCAGTTATAAAGGGTGTTTTTTGAGAGGTATAGAACTTTAAATTGCAATAAAACAACGATGTATTATTCGATTGACATGAATTTTTTTTCTTATTCGAAAAATAATCTTGTGGCATTACATTTTAAATATGATTTCTGGCATAGAACTGCCACGGCTGGCTCGGATGTAGTCCAATCTGGACGTCCAATTTTCGATGACTTTTTCCAACATTTGTGGCCGTATTTCGGCAATAACACGGCGAATGTTGTGTTCCAAATGGTCAAGCGTTTGTGACTTATCCGCATAGACCAATGACTTTACATAGCCCCACAGAAAATAGTCTAGCGGTGTTAAATCACAAGATCTTAGAGGCCAATTCACAGGTCTAAAACGTGAAATTAGGCGGTCACCAAACGTGTCTTTCAATAAATCGATTGTGGCACGAGCTGTGTGACATGTTGCGCCGTCTTGTTGGAACCACAGCTCCTGAACATCATGATTGTTCAATTCAGGAATGAAAAAGTTAGTAATCATGGCTCTATACCGATCACCATGGACTGTAACGTTGTGGCCTTCATCGTTTTTGAAGAAGGATTCCACCAGCCCATAAAGCGCACCAAACAGTCAGTTTTTCTGGATGTAACGGTGTTTCGACATACACTTGGGGATTAGCTTCACTCCAAATGCGGCAGTTTTGTTTGTTGACGTAGCTATTCAACCATAAGTGCGCTTCATCGCTAAACAAAATTCGCTTATGAAAATCGACCATTATTTTCGAAATAAAATTGCACAATTTGAAAGCGTTGTTCAGGCATGAGTCTATTCATGATGAATTGCCAAACCAAACTGAGAATAAATCACTTGACAGCTGTTAAATCGGTCGCCATCTTGGAAAGTAATGCCAACTGAAACTTCTATACCTGAAAAAAAAACACTCTGTACAAGATGGTTACAATTAAAATTACTCTTTCAAAATGTTTTAAAAAAAGAACCACACTGGACAGAATGACTTCAAAATTGAACCGAATATACTTGAAAAAGGGGGGACTGTATGGCATAAGAAAAAAGTTGCATTGTGTGTATCCGTCGCTGGAAAACGATGAAATTAGGAATTTGATCAATTCCCTGAGGGATATGATCATTTGATCCCTTCATAGTTTTTTACTAATGGTGTCCTACTCTGGGCAGAGAAGGGCTTACACACACCAAAAAAATGCCCATGTTAATCCTATGATGTCCTTTTTTCAAAGGTATGGGGTTGTTATTTGGGGAATTGATAGTACAGCCTGTTTGGTTAGGAAGTACAAGGACTCGACCCTCCAGGTGGTTCTCCCCCGAACAGCATGTTGCCAATGCAAATTTTGACTAGTTCATTTCACTGTAACACTTCCGGGATTTGATAAAATAATTTACTTTCATCAGGGAAATGACCTTGAAGAAGCGTTATTCTAACATATATCCCTTTGGGATTTGATCAAATTCCTAATTTCGTCATTTTCCTGCGACATATCAATAGATTGCGCTGTAAACAGCATAACAAGAGTGGATTTGGCTACAAATGGCATTTTGACTCAATGGCGTTGGCATGAGTTGTTCATTAAATTAACTATACCGTCCAATGTGCATCATTGCTTTGGGTTTTTGACGGAAAAAAACGACTTCCTAGCCATTCAACAGTGATTGCGCTATTAGTGATAGGTCCATCCAACACGGTAAGGTCGTACCACGTTGGGTTGGAAAAATCAGTTTTTAATTGTTCTTAGACCAAAAACTGCACAAAAAGCAACAATTAAAACGCCTATAATTTTTTTTATTTGGTTATACCGTTTTCCACTTCTTTAAGTATATTCCGTTAAAATTTGAAGTCATTCTGAGCAGTAGTTCTTTTTTATTCTTTCGGCATTTTGAAAGTTGAACTTTATAATCACCCTGTATATTAAGACATTTACTATCTGCTTTAATCAATTTACAATTTAGCTATACATTAAATAATCTGATTAATTGTTTACGTTGTTACAATTTTATCAACAGTAAAAATGGCAAAAAAGAAATAATATTTATTATATAATTTGTGGAATTTATACTTAATTTTTCCCCCACACAAGGACTTTTTCATGTAAACAAAATATTGGGTTTGATAAAGATAAGTAAATTGATCAGAGGAAAGCCATTAAAATAATTTGCATGCGAATATAGATTCTAAATTATCATTCTTTAAAACAACCATTTATCATACGGAATACATTTCCTTTCCCAAGGGTTTCGTATTAATTTAATCTTTATTCATAAATAAACTCAATAAACTTTCCGGTCTGACTTCATTTCTTCATTTTTTTTCTTTAAGAATGGAGAAATAAATTCTGCTCCTCTGAATGATAATTAGTTCATCAAGAAAAATTGTTGCTAAATTCAGTAAAAACGATTTTTAGAAGTGAAGGAAAAAGATTATTTCAGAATAACGCTTGCAAATATTAAGGATATAAACAAATGATTAATATTTCGTTTCCATCCAAACAGTTCATTTCTTTGAATTTATAAAAAAAAATACAGATTATTTATATATATATTTTTTTTTACTTATTAAAATTTTGTTTCGGTGTTTCGTCATTTATCTTCCAAATAATTGTGCCTTTATTTTAATTTTATTTTAAATATATAATCTTACATCATGTATTGTTGATTATAGATAATTTTTACACAATACGGTGTTTCTGTGCCGCAGTAGATCTGAGCTTCTACTTCAGTCACTTGAAGTAAATGCATTTTTTTTTTTGTCATATTATGCCAAATCTTAAATTTAACTTTGTCTACTGTTCTTTTTTAAGGTATCCGACTATGTTCGGAACCGTTTGCAAAAGCGTATAAATAGATAATATTTATGATATTTAGTATCACTTAGATTAGAAAACGTATATAAAATTGTTTTTAGAATATTATAACAATAAAAAATTATTTAAGTACGATATTTTGACAAAAAATGAACATAGAATGATCTATTTTCAGAATATTCTCCTACTGTGAAAAATGCATCTATTATAATAATATTTTGCCTGTATATAGCTCAGACCTCTGTACAGAGGCTCAATTAGAATTTTTGAAATATATAACTTAGAAGTGGGTTTATCCATGTTTTACGACAACAGAGGGGAGCAATTTTAAGAAAAAAACGCCAATAATTATTTCAATTGGTGGTAACTCTGAAAATAATGTTAATTTTTTAAAAATTCTAATTGGGCCTCTGTAGAGAGTTCTGAGCTTATATACAGGCAAAATATTATATTATAATAGAACCGTTTTTCAGAAAAGGAGAACATTTTGAAAAAGGGTTATTCTAAGTTAATTTTTTTGCCGAAATATTGTATTTAAATATTTTTTGTAAAAATGTCCTTAAAACAATGTAATATATGTATTCTAATCAAAGTGACACTAAATATCATGAAAATTATCCATTTATGCACTTTTTTTTAAATCATGGTTCCGAACGTAGTTAGCTACCTTAACAGTTCCTTCTTAAAAGCATTTTCGTTTCGAATATAAATTATATTACTCGCAGTAGAATTGCATGAAGTTAAACATCACATATTTTATTTTATTTGTCAAATTAATCATACAATACGATTAAATTTTGTTCCTGGGGAGAAAAATATCCTAAGGTGATTGATTGATTGATTTAATGTTAACGTCGCACTGTTCAGCTACACGAGGGCTTTTGGCGACGGACCACGTAATTTTGAACCATGGTCAAGTGACGTGGACGACACCTGAGCTGGCACCCCCTCTCCTAACTACCACACCACACCAACGGGAGGACGTTTCAGCTCTCGACAGATTTAACGTGCATCGCTGCCCTACACGGCGGTCTTTAGTGGTACAGGGTTCGAACCCGTGACAAAGCAAGCCACGGTCCGATACCTATACCACTCGGCTACCGCGGCCACTATCCTAAGGTGAAGTTAGATTCTTTTTCAGTATTTCTATGAATCTGTAGCTAATTTAGATCGCTAAAAACAACATTCAAATTGTGGTACGTAGTCTATATTACCACAATAACTCATTATAATTTATTAAATTCTTACAAATAGTCTTGTCGAAATTGCTAACTGTAATCAAAATGGCATTCTGCGGAGAAATATATAACATGTAGTCATCTATGTGAATTCCAAGAGATAGCACCCTGCTTTCTGCTCCTGCTTTATCCGTGTATTTATGTGTCACATATTTGCTTCTTATGTTTTAATGTTGTTCTTTGCGAATCATCTATGTGTTAAGTAGATTAAACACCCCTTGTAACGAAAATTGCGCCAAACACGAAGTGTGACGGGTCCTATTCGCCCTCTTTTACAATCCTCTTGGAGAAAAATACTTCTGCAACTGTTGTCTGCATTTAAAACCGTCTTTCGTGGAGAGAATTTATTTTTATGCTAATTTGAATGATATTTAAACTGTAACAAAATGAGTGTTAGAGTTAGGCATTAGGCTGCTATTAAAGTGAGATTAGCGAAGTGGCTATTGAAAGCTCTTTGTGACGAAAAGAAGTTTAAGACCAAAATATCAAGCTGTGCCGGGAGAAACCTGATGAGTGCTGTTACATCGGATCCCACGCAGTTATGTATATAATTATTTGTCTTGTGAATTCAGGATAATAATTAAATTTGACTATTTACTCGGTTTGAAACATTGGTTGATAGTTAATAGATAGAACCAAATAATCTTAGTTATGTTTATAACAATATCCGTTCATTCGGGAAAGCTTCATTAGCGATCGCAGGGTCACGACAGAAGGAGCAAAAAAATTTGCCACAAATGAAGTGCGAACATTTTCAACCTGGAAAAGTAAGCTTTGTACGAGTATAGTCAATTCTAGACATATATTTCTTCCTTTATTTTGTCATCTTTACAGCTGTAAGCACTTTGTCTAATTCATGACTGCAGTACAATTTTTTATTGATTTATTAAAATCAAAAGAGGTGTATAATTTATCTTAAAAGGAAATATGAAAGGTTCAAAAATGCAAAATTTATATTGTATAAGCCCTTTCTATTATTTTTGAATTAAAAAGTGAACAAAAATATTTGTTAGGTAAAATAATGTGATCATGAGAATTTTATCTATTTTTTGAAACTACTGATTCTGTTATTTTGCAAACCACTTTCATTGAAATCCTTCCTTCCTCAGTGGCTCGAAAGCCCAGGGTGGGCCTTGGCCTGCTCAAGAAGCCTTTTCCAGGCCACCCTTGTTCTTGCTAGTGTGTGTTCTCCCATTCTTAGTTCTCAAAGCTAGGAGATGTTTTCTAGGCCATCAATCCATCTCAGATTTGGCCTGCCCTTTCTCTGTGTGCTAATTTTTGGCATTGAAGACTTTTTTAGCGGTGCGGTCTTCGTCCATTCTGACAACGTGACCTGCCTTTTAAATTCGATGTATTTTGAAGAAGTTAACAATGTGAGATTCTTTATATGATTCATAGTGCTCTAAATTTGATCTTCTTCGTCACGTTCTACTTTTCTGCATTCCTCCAAAAATAAATCTTAAAATCTTCCTTTCGTAGATACTTATCCTGATCTCATATGTTCGAGACGTGGACCGAGTTTCACATGCATAAGTTAATACTGATCTTAAGAGACTTTTATACAATAGAGCAGCTATACTCAACCTGCGGCCCGCGGGCCACATGCGGCCCACCGAGCTATTTTATGTAGCCCGGTCATGGCCCATTACTCTGAGAAATTCACTTATTTAAGAACATTGTATTAAAATTTTGGTGGGAAATTCTTTGTCAAAACATCAAATATATGAATTTTGCTTTTTGCTGTCGGTGTTGTACGGGAGGAATTGATATTCTTTTTCTGTTTGGTACTTTTATACTTAGTGATAACAGACGACATATTGGATGGAACTAATTCTTAACTAGTTTTCATTCTCTTACAAGCAAAAAATATTCGAAGAAAATATTTCGTTTCAAGACGATTGGGAGGTTGACTATTTTGTAATGAAAACTACATATGGATCAGTAATTATTTGATTTGTCACGAAAAAATACGCTTAAAAAATACCAATAAACAGGAATCGTTCAATGACATTTTTCCTCGAAGATCTCTTTCAAGAGGTGATAAATAGGTTTTTTCTTGAATAATCCTTGCAACAACAACAAAGTGTTTTGTCAGTGGTAATATCACAACGGTAAGAAGACATCCCATAAAGTTTGGTATATTATTGGCTATCATATATGACCCCATTTACTGATCCAGAAATTGTGAAAGATTGCTTCTTAAATTCTTCTAATTTAGTGTTAGTGACAAAAATAAAAAAAATGTAAAAAAAAATAATAATTAAAAAAAGCAATAGGGAGTTATAATATTTGGATCAATTTTCCACATTTTAAATTTCAAATGTTATATTGGTTTTAAAGCATTTCTCCCTCCTCCTCCCCCATTTATCCTCTTGCTGCAGCCCGCGTTAAATAACTAACATATGTATGCGGGCCGCGTGAAGTAGCCGACATATGTATGCGGCCCATTAGAAAAAAGTTTGAGTACCCCTGCAATAGAGCCTTTGCTTTTCTCTTTATTAAATTCGATTTCATATATTTTCGTATTCTATTAAGACATCTATTAGCCATAGTAATTTTCTTTACCTTCATTTAAATGAGTTTTGTTTATTTCGCTAAGCTACTCCTGAGTCATTTTAATTATCTATTCTGTGAATGTAAGTACTAAGTAATTTCTGCATATATGTATTTATACTAACTCTAATGTTGATGAATAATGCATGTGTATATATATTACAGGATATATATATATATTTCTTTATGTATTATTTATGATTAAATTCTTTGTTTTTCCTCCGCAAATATATATAATTTGTTATACTTCTTTATATGAGAGATTTTATTAATTGAATTTTTTTTCAAAGCTGTACATAATTCCGAAGTTAGTTGTATTTGTAACTGAAGAAATTATTTATGATATCCCATAGATATTATTTACTTAGAAGTAGAAATAAAATGACCTTCAGACAGAAGTATAATTGATTACCTATAATATTGGTGTATAAATATTAAGACTTTTTTATGCAACCAAGAGGGTTTTCACAAACAACCTTTGAAATTCTAATAAATTCTTTGTATTTTCAAACTTTTAAAACATTTTATTCAAAAAAAATACCGAAAATAAAATCTTCTTGGCTTTGCAATTGGACTTGTTTTGATTGTTTCGGATAATG